>JAMXBB010000012.1:87810330-88152867 GCA_024138015.1 Lumnitzera littorea
AATTTTTGAGTTCGGTTTCGATTAATGATGCATAAAGTAGTTTTATGGTTTTAGTAAGCGATTTAGGGTTTTGATAAATCCCTAAGGTTTTTACTACTTATATTTAAATTTAGATTTATTAAATTTTTCTCTTGCTCGGCTCTAATGACTTATTAAGTCATCTATTGTATTAGAGCTCAATCCTATTCTTAATTAGCTAAATTTGTGGGGTTTACATAATCTATAGCATTAATGATTGATTTCTTTGTATATTCATTTTTACGCTCTTATATCATGTACATTGCTTTTTTAGGAAATGTCTTTATTGTCTTTTCCCTTTTGAACAAGTTGCCTTAACTTACATGTATAAATACCCTTGTACTTATAGTTGTAACACATTAAATTACGATCAATACACATTAAGTACTTTCTTCCTTGCATAAACACTGCTTGTTTATTCTTAGCATCACTTTTATCATTTCCCTTAAACAAGGTTAGGTGGCGAGTAATCTCACTGGACCAATTTCGTACATCATATCGAATTATACCGTAAGTCCACGGAAGTTCCTTTAGTGCGTCATTTCCTCTGGAATTGTTGTAGGTTTTTGCTTACTATTCCATTCCTCTTTGTCACTCTTTTTGTACCTTTCTCCATTAACCCTTTTTTGAGCTTTCTATAAGCTTGGACCCATCTAGTGACTAGCCTTGTTTGTTCTTGGTCACGATTTGCACTAGACTCTATTTAGGAGCTTATTAGGTTAGTTAGAGGTTAACGTGATGACCGAGAAGAAAGAAGGGTGCGAACACCTACCAGTATAAGCGATTCTAATGAACTTGACAATGACAAGCGACAATTGAGAAGAACTGTCAAGCTGAGAAGAAGAAATGGAAGGAGTATTGGCTTTGAAACAAATCACGGAGCCCGGAGAAGAGAGCCGACGCTGAGAAGGGACATGGCTAAGTAGAGCTCTAACAAAAGTGGTTGATCCAAGGTGAACCAACTAGCTCAAAATGTAAGGGATAAACCTTAAGCACTTGGTCAAGGACTTAACAATGTGAAAGTTGAAACTGCCAACCTTCAATGAAAGTAGTCGACTTGAAGAATTCCTTGATTGGGTTCCCGAAGTTGAGAAGTTGTTCGACTGCTATGAGTGTGATGAATGAACCAAGGTTGAGTTGACTTCATTATCCCTTGTTAAGTATGCAAGCCTTTGGTGGGATAAGTTGGTTACCAAGTGAGATGCCGAAGGAGAAGAGCCGATCAGAACATAAAGGCTTATGAAGAGGTTGATGAATTAGCACTTCGTGTCGACTTACTTCAAGCAAGAGATGCTCCATGCTTTTCAGCACCTGAGACAAGGTCGAAATACTGTTGAGGAGTATTTGTAAGAGTTTGAGACCTTGATGACGATGTGTGAGCTTGTCGAGCCACAGGACTACACCATTGCTAGATTCTTAAGTGGGAATTGAATTGCAGCCGTTCAACTCTCTAAATGAGCTAATTAATTTGGCATTAAGAGTAAAGAGGTAGAGGAGAAGAAGGCGTCAGAGGCTAATCGACCGACCTCAACAAGGCATCCCTGAGCTTGAGAGGTTTGCCGAGAGAAGGCAAGAAAAGAAGATGGAGAAAGGAGAGCTTAGTTGACCATTTCATGCTAAGAAAAGGATTGCTAAGAAAGAAAAGGCACCCGACAATAAGGCCCGAGAAATGAAGTGCTTCAAATACTTAGGCTATGGACATATTGTATCCCAATGCCCGAATAAAAGGGTTATGGTGTTGAAAGGTGAGGGACTTAAGGCTCAAATCAAGAGTCAAAGTGACAAGAGTTCGGAAGACTAATTGATAGAAGAAGATGTCTATCCCTAGGACTTAGATAAGCTCTTAGTTACCACCATACGAGCTGACCTGAAGGTAGATCCCGAACAAAGGAAAATTTATTCCATATGCGGTGCCTAGTGAATGGGAAGACCGAATCCCTGATTGTTGATAGAGGAAGCTACACCAATATCGTCTCTACTAAATTTGTAGAAAAGATGAAATTATCCGACCTTATGGATTGAAGTGGTTTAATGACAAAGGTGTGGTCCATGTGCATAAGCGGGCTCGGATCGCATTCAAGGTAAGACAGTATGACGACGAGATTGACTTCGATGTAGTCCCAATGAATGCCACAAATTTACTTCTCGGCCAACCATGGGAGCTTGATCAGAAAGTAATCCATAAGGGATTCTTCAACATTTATACTATTCGAAAGGATGGGAAGAGCTATCTCTTAACCTTGATGAACATTAAGGAAATCTAGAGATACTCAGTACCTATGGTAAAACGAAAAGGGAGAAGGAGCTTATTCGACATTCTAGCTAGTGCTCAACACTTAACATCGAAGATAACTTCCTTTCAGACTTGCTGTAATGATGGGAATCAGCCTTCGACTATGTCCAAGCCGAGGAAAACCTGTCGGAAGCCAAGGCCTGTCAATGTTTGCTGAGGTCGAGCTGAAGCTAGAAGGACAAAAGGTAGGAAGATAAACACTTAGCATCAGTTGAGGTGCTAAGATACCATAAGGTCGAGTACTTAAGACCACAGAACCACTCAGTAAAGCATCAAGAGACTCATGCCGACTGATTTTAGTACTCAGCAATTGTGGGCCAACCTCTCTAGTGTCTCAGCGAAGCCGCACGACATTTCTAGGACTCTTACTTGAACCCGTAAATCTAATTGCCGACCCCATCTAGTTCGGATACTACTCCTTCCAAGACATGCCGAGTGACTACATGTTGACTTTTCTTGTTAAACGTACAATTTTGTATTCTTATGTATGTTTTCCTTTATTTCATTTATGGGCCCAATTCTTTAGGGTTTAAAGCCTTATATATTATTTATAGTTTTTGCCACTAGGGTTTAGGACTTGCTATAATAGCAACATTTGTCAACATATAGAGATAGACGTCAATAGACGAAATCAAATAGAAAAGTATATTCCTGTAATTAAAATCTTTTCCTTTTTAAGTAAGGCTACTCTTGAGCTAGCATTTGTCAGATTATCGAGTATAGATTAAGTTCTTTAATTTGTCTTGCATTCTTATCGATCTTAACCTTAAGATTATGGCGAACCCCTTTATTTGAACTAGTTAGTGAGTTACATCTAACCTTCGTATGAATCCCAAGCAAAATTTAGTGTTCGTGAGTTGTATCGAACCCTATTTTGAGCTCAAACCTTTGATTGTGTTTGTCTCTTGGTGCATGATATCCATTCACATTCACCATCAAAACTAACCATCTCACTTCTTGTCTGTCAAACCCATTCGATACATTATAACCTATTTCAATATCTGCTACCGTTTCTTTGATCCTTATCAAAAACCCTTAAGTAGGAGGGACTCTCTTCTATTCTCTCACCTTTCTTATTATGCTACAGCTTTACTCTTATAGTAAAAGGGCTAACTTAAGCATTAGAGTAGTTATGTATAAGCACCCTCAGGCACCCTTCTTAGCCGTTTTCTCATTTTACAGGTATTCATTTATTGGGATGATACCTGGTAATCAATAATATCCAATCTTTATAAGCTTTTATATCTCCAAATAAATTATGTCATTTATTATTATTATTATAAAAAGAAAAAAACACAATAATAAATAAAAAAATAAATAATAATGGACTAAAAATGGGTATGTACCTATGAAATTGATATTGTGTTAATCCTTTCTAACTTTGTGCTGATTGGTTGAACTTGATATCTCAATTCTTACTTGGTTTATAATAACTAGAGCAATCATTTATTAATCTTTTTATGATTCCAAGTCGATAAAATTAATTTCATGTCAATTCATAATCTGCTCTACACCAACAAAATCAAATCACTATCATGCTAACCCTTTTATTAGCATAGAGCTAAAAAGGGATTGAAATGAGACTATTTTAATTTATGTGAAGTTGTATAAGGTTGAGATGACTAAAATTAGACTTATTAATGTGATGCTAAAAAGGAATAACACAAGATTGATTTTGTTGACAAGTATCAGTTTTAGTCCGTTTTTAATTTTTCTATTATATTATTATTATTGATAAACAATGATATAATATGCGACATATTTTATTTGGTGAAATATAAAGATCGCAAATTCGAATATTGTCTACAAACCACATCAAATAAAATTCTAAGACTTGGTTCTATTCTTTGCTCTTCTTTTAAAAAAAAAAATTATAATTATTCATTATTATTTTTTGATTTTTTATAATGTTTTTATATAGGTTATTATGAAGAATACTCGTTTGTTTCACTTTAAAATGTTAAATTACCAAAATGAAAAAAATTAAATAAATAAAGTTTAAACACTAAAATGGAAGCTGATGTATTTATATTATCAATCTATCATTTTATAATAAAGACCATTACAACGAACATACCAATTTGTCTCGTTTACAAAGTTAAAGTATTAAATGAACGAATTTAAAGTTTTGATATTAAAATAAATAAATATGAAAGTTCAAGTGCTTTTATTGGCTTTATTCCCCTTTGTAACCTTTGACTTGCTAAGATGTTTTTCATATTGTAGGGATACATGCAATATGATGACTTTAAAATAATTATACTAAGCTCCCTATAGGGTTATGGTGATATTGGTAGGTAGCATGTATACATTAGGGTTGATGCAAAGTGTGGAATTGGTAATAGCCTTTGGAATCACTTGAATGGAGCTATAGCTTTGTATCATAACCGGAATGAAATTATCTTTGAAATGGACTATACACATTATTATTTTCCATTATTTTAAGATACCATCTATTAGTTTATTAGGCTTGTCTTAACTTGTGTATAATCCTGATGGATTATAGTTAGCTCAATTTATTTTGGTTTAAAGTTTGGATGTGTAAACATGTTGTTGTTGTTGTAGATTGCATTGCAACTAATACTAAACACTTCATTCTCCCTATTAAAGCTACTTAGTTTAGGTAGTTTAAGCATTCAGATGCTTGTAATCTCTTCGGTCTTACTTTTGTATCAATATATTACCTATTTATTTAGGGAAAAAAATGAGTTAAAGATGAACTATTTTGCTTCTTTAGTTTCTCTCAATTGTAGTGGAATGTAATGGACAGAGTTAAAATATTAATGTTTATAATGACTTTCAATGAACAATTATAACGACCCAACAGTATCGTTGTCGTGATAGGTCGCCGTGTACCGTATAAAGGTCTATTATCAACCCCCTTGCTGATCATAGGCCTTTCATACGACACACAAGGCTCCTTCCACTCTACGTTACTACTAAGCCCATAGACTAGTAATATAGAGCAAATTAAACTAAAATTTCTTTTATGTTATAATTTAACTAATTGTATGGGCTCGTGAGACCCACACCAAAATAATATTACAAACAAATGCAGTTCATAACGGAACTGCATAAAATCTAAGTTATGCATAAATACATAAAAGTATCTAAATATCTATAATCTATTACACAATATCCTCTTCGCTCTCTGATCGCTCCAACCCGTCTCTACTCGAGACTTACCACGGGCATGCCTCGACCCGGATTGATGAAGAGGTTCTCCTGCACCAACAAAAATCTATAGGGGAGTAAGCTTACGCTTAGTGAGATAAATGCCCTCATCAGTACCACATAGCAGAAATTTATTATATGCACAATCATATGAATGCATGAACAACCAGTATGCCAAACAACGCATGCAGTGACCTAGGAACCGCATACGACTCAGAATTACGCCCTCTGAAGTCGGGGTTTGGAGATAATTAACCGACCCAAACCAAAATCCGGGTTCTAGACCTTGGGTTTTATTTCATTTGCACTATCGTGCTCATATCAAAACAAAACTCTACATATATATATATATACTTCCTTTACCAAAATCAAATCATATCTTTTAAAATCTCAAGTCTAGCGGTGTGGTGGCCCCCGCAGTCCACAAACACACACCCTAAGCAGAAGCCATAAGACTCGGCCCCTCACCGACGGTTGGCGTCTCCCGGCACCTAGTAAGCCCATCAGCTTAAGACAAAGACTCAATATATATGCTGGCGTAGCTAATACCCAATCCTGCAGGAAACTCGTATTCCTGTGAGTCCCTTCCCATCTTCTGCGTGAAGCGGCAGTCGGTGTTATCCGTATGTAATATGGGGAATGCATGATTCATTTTGAGTTCTTAATCATATAAGCAATTAACTTGATTTCTTTTGAGTGATCAACCAGTTTCATTCCATACATTTCATATGTATATATTCATATAGACAATTTTCATTATTATATATAACTAACAAGTTATCACATTCATCCGCAAATTCATACACATGCATCTCCCATATCCCACAAGCATCCAAATTCATATATATAAGTTTAGGTGCATCTATTTCTACAAGCATAATCAAGTAAAGAGTCATCGGGAATTTATTCACTCTACCATGTGGTTCAATCAAAATAGTCTGGAGGCAAGTCGTCTTCGTAAACGGTGTCCCCTGGTCATTGAAATAATTTTTATAAGGAATTGAAGCAAACTTAAGAAACTATGTAAGTTTTCTTTAAGTTATATTCTTAACTAGTTTTCGTAATTTTTTCCCGGTTTTTACCTAATGTTCAATCGCGTATAACTTTTTCGTTTTAAATCCGATTTTTATGATCTTATAGTCAATCTTCATCGTTTTCGAGTGTACTTTAATGTGGTAAGGTTAGATTTTCGAAATGAGGTATACAATTCTGTCCATGGGTCAGAACAGTAGCGTTCCTCATGTGTTGGAATGTTTTTGGGCCTTGTTTGGTAATTGGGCTTTTTAATAACTTAAGAAATTCTTTGGGCTTGGTCTTTAGATTTTATCCTAAGCTTAAAATACTCCTTGAGATCAGATTTACAACTTTGATTTATATTCTTAAGGCTAACAACCACTTCTTGGGCCTTTTAGTGAGCTTAAGTTATCAAATGGGCTTGTTTTTTGTTCAAACTAAAGTTAATGACTTTGGTGGGCTTATGGGGCCTTAGGTGGATTTCTTATGGGCTTCAAAACAACTTCTCTTGGTACTTTAAGTTGCTGGTCAGATTTTTGTTGAAGGCCCATCTTAGAGTTCTAAGCTTGTTTTGAGAGTTTTAGGCCCGGTTTTGAGTTTTAGGCTTTGTATGCTAATCATACTTGCTTTGGTTAATCTTTTCACTTTGTTCTTTCACGTTTATCATATTTTTAGGCCTCATTTACCCACGTTCCAGATCTGTTCATATTGGTCCTAAGGGGTCCTTACTTGGTTTTTCAACTTGTTTCATCATTTCCTTAAGTGTAGGTGGTAGATTATGCACTTAACTACTTGTGTATAATTCTTAACTTAAGTTTCCTTCCATCAAATGATCCTTTAACTCATGCTCCACATAAAGAAATAAAAGATCTAATACTTCATAAAACCTCCATATCATAGCTCATGTCATACAAAGTTGATTTCTTCATAAAACTTCATGTGATGGATTTTTCTTTAACTTAAGTCTAGATTTGAGCATGTTTAACTTAATGGAAACAAAATCAACATTCAATTGATCATGGAACCTTCACGTCCAGCATGCTTACCCTCCATTAAAGTTCTCATTTCAAGATTTCCTTAGCTTAAAATCTTCCATTTAAAGCATTAAACAAATGTCCATACAAAACACCAACTTTACATGCTCATATTTCAACTTCATGTAATGGTTTTAGGGTTTGTTTCTTAAAACGAATTTTTGTGCTATAACGACTCAAACCTTACTCATATCTTCAAGAAATCCAAGTCTTCTAACATAAATATTAATCCACACATCACAAGAATCACTTACTCGTCCTTAACGCAAAGTTTGGTGGTTGTGCACTAAGGTTCCTCTTAAGCCTTTGACTTTGCTTCCTCCTTTTTGCTTACCTTTTGAAACCCGAATCCTTTGGTCTTTTGGAAAGGGGTTTATGGAAGATTCTAATGGTCTTAGATGATCTTAAATGATGAAAGAAAATGGCACATGAGCAAAGAAAAAAATGCCGAGAGTTGAAGCTTCAAAATGGAAGAAAATGGATTTTGTGGGGTAAAGTTGTTTCCCCTTTTTATGTTTGTTTCTAAAGAGAGAAAGATGAAGTGAAAGTGAAATTGAAAGTGAGAGAAATGGCGAAGAGTGTGGCCGGTTGGAATGAAGAGAGAAAGAGTGTTTAAATGTCTTGAAAGTGTTGTCTTAAAGCTTACAAAAAGTCAACAATTGCAACTCTTGATGATGTAAGCATTAAGGGGTGAATAGTGATGTGTAAGAGGAAGTGATTGATGAGTGAATGACAAGTGCATGGCCCCCTCTTCTCCCCTCTTTAGATCTGCCATGGGAAGTATTTTTATGTCATGGAGTGGTCTTGTCACCTTTATTAAAGTTAAGCTCATGATTTCTTATGAAAATTTGTCCATATATAGTATAAGTGAAGAGGTGATAAGGAAATTGTCTTATCACTAGATTTTGATAAGTTATCAATTGATAAATGATTCCAACTCTCAATTGATAAGTTATTTAAGGTGATTGGTTGGTCTACTTATTTATATGTAAGGCTTATGCATGAAGATAAGGGCATAGCCTTATAGAAAGTTGTTTTAGGATTTTTATCTTACATTGTTTTGTGATTTACGATTTGATTTTCGTAGAATTGTGAAATTTTCTAAAGTTGAATGAAATTATTCAAATTAAATTATCGATTAATTATTTAGGGTTAAAATTCCTTAATGGTTTTAAGGTTTAGGGTTTTAAGTAGCTTTAGAGCTCGCGGTTTTTCAAGCTCGGGTTTTATCGACAATTGGCTTTTGAATTGTAAAAATTTAATTCGTTTCTAAATATGAACTTAAGTTTTTGGTTTAGTTGATCTTTAGGAACGTTCGGAAGGTACTCTTAATCAAATCTTAGGCCTACTAAAAGTAGGGTTTACAACAATAATAATAGGTACTTATATAAATTAAAAAAAAAATGCAAAATGTTAGATTATTTTGATATTCCTTTTATTATTTGGTGTCTAATCTTCAAATTCAATTTCTTAAGATTTAAGTAGCCACTCTATTATTAATAATTTATTGAAAAAGGATACGATAATGCCATTATGTTGCTTGATTGATTTAAAGGCAAATGTGGATATAGAGAGAGAGAGAATGGAGTTTCAAGAGATAATCGTAGGGGTGAGAGGGTATAGGATTGGTAGAGTATGAAGTCTTAGTTGTAACCTACGTTATAAGGTATGAGTTCCCAATTTTAGAACCAAAAGTTATCTTTTGGGACAAACCATCTTGCAACCTGTATCTTAAAAAACCGACAAGGTACATGATACCTTATAGAATCTATAAATTTTGCATTTCTTCTTATAAGTTTCAAATTTATGTGATATTTAAAAAATTCATCAATATAAGATGTTATAAATTCTTTGTATGCAAAACTTGTAGAACCAAAATTTGTAAAATTTAAAAAAAAAAATTCATATTATCATTATTTTAAGTTTATATGATCTTACTACTTAGCAGATGAGAAAGAAAGAATGAAAAGTGTAAAGTGAGAAAGGTGACATTAGGTTTAAGTGTTTAGTGGTATTAACTTATGGTCTTAGACCTTTTTTCCTTCATTTTTACTAAAATATTTATTGATTAAGAAAAATAATATTATTATTTATTATCATTTATTAATATTATTTAATTTTTTCTTGTAAGGTTGATATATAACACTTTAAAATCTATACCTTTTATATACAAGAGCTAAGGTTTTGGGTTGGACAAAGGTTAGGAAAACCTCATATCCGTACCTTACTTGTATGAGTAGGTTTTAGAAAATCTACACCTAAAACTTACCTTATGACCCTTAACACTCTTCCAAGATCTACCAATTGAGTAAAATATTGGTAGGTATCTTGAACGATAGGGTTACTTACTTACCCATAGATATTAGGGACAATTTATTTCAAAAGTATTTTATGAGTACTCTTATTCATGGTATAGGGCTCCTAGCTTATTTTTTTACAATATTAAACCATTCTTGATAAGTTATCAACTTTGTTTCATTTTGTTGATAGGGCATTTTGGACATATGTCTCTTAAGCCCATGGTAAGCTGACTTAGCCTATGATCTAACTTGATTTGCTAACACTCAACCCTGTTGTATTCATAGCCTACATTGGCCTAAGCTCTTTATATGGCTTACCCAATTACAAAAGCCCATAATGGCTAGTAAATAGGAGGATAAGGCTTGGAGACTTAATCAATTGTTATGACCCTACAAATCTAGAGCACATTGGACTCCATACTTCATCTACCCAAGTCATGCAGACATGTTGAAGTGCTATTTGCACTCCCCTAATCCTCAATAGCCTTCCTCTATAAATACTAATAGGCATCTATATGGTAATGTACTTGTGCTCTTTATATACCCTTATTATACTTGAGTCTATAGTGTTCTTACTCTCTTTTACTCCTACAAATACTAACTTTAGTGTTAGAGTGACCACGTTAAATAACACCCTAATACCTCTCACTATGCTTTGTTTTATAGGCTCACTTAGTTAGTGTAAAGCTCAAATCCAATTCACTCTACTAGTAGAATCCTATTGATGATATTTGGTCATGTTTGTAGGAAACTAACTCATTCGAACACCTAAAAAACAACAAACATTTCACATACAATTTACCCATCATGTCTCATATTGTGGACCCAAATAACTAGCTTCCAATTGAGCCCATACTTAAGTAGTGTCGATTGGAGAAGCTAGGAAAAAAACTCGAAGAATTTGCAACTTACAATAAGGAGCTCCTAGCTAAGCTTAATGAGGTAGAAAGGAAGAGTAAGCATAGCAAATTGCTTGAAACCTCAAACGCCTATGACAGCTAGAATAACCTACCCCTACAGTAGCAGCAGAACAATAGGGCACCATCGCCCAACCCCTTAGTGTAAGAACAACATATATGGCATGCAAACAACCACAACTGCATCTTTATTAGAAATGAATAGTGGCCAATTTACATGAGGGAGTCACCCACTCTATGATAAGTAAAATTTACCTAGTTGGTAATGCCGACTTAAATGAGCTTTACAAGATGGTTAAGAGGATCTCCAAGAAGCAGGAGAGCAAGGCAGTTAAAGGTGCTGGCTTGATCACTAGCAACAAAGCCCCTTTATTGGGGGTGTCTATGATGTAGTCTTGCCTTCAAACTCTAAGCTTCATACACTGGACTAGTATGATGAGACAAGTGGCCTTAATGATTACTTACTTCACTTCCGAAACCTTATGAACCTTCATGGTCATGTGGATGCAATCATGTGCAAAGCCTTCTCAAGTACCTTAAGGAAAACAACACTAACATAGGTTAAACATTTGCTTAAGAACTCTATCAGATCATTTAATGAGCTTGCTTGTCAGTTTAGCCTCTACTTCAAGATTGGTAAGCCCCCATCTAAGGAAACCTCGTCCTTATATTTGATTCGCTAAAAGTAAGGGGAACCTTTTGTGAATACATCATACTGTTCAATAATGCCTTGGTAGAGATCCCTCAACTCAATGAGGGAGTTGCTGTGCATGCCACTCAACTTAGCATCAGACCTTCCAATGACTTCTTTCGATCGGTCTATAAAAGTAAGCCCAAGACCATAGTTGAATTTTGGTAGAAGGCTTAGAAGTATATGGATTAGGAGGATAATATGCACAACAAAAGCAACATTGACTTAGAGAGGTTGGGGTGAAAGAAAGATAAAGAAAAGGGATCTATTAAAGATCACCTCACGGCAAGCAACCGAGCTGCCCTAATGGGGGGAGCCCCAACAGCAAGAAGCGACCACCACCATTGCCAATATACACCTAACATATGCCTCTAAGATGACACTATGACAAAACACTTGGAGAAGGTGAAAACCCTCTTAGCTGGGTTCCCTTAGTAGAATATCATAAAGATTTCCTAAATTGAGAACCCGACTGTTGATTAGCTGTTTAAGCTCGCAGACCTTAGGTGAAAAATAGAAAGATATCCATTAAGTACTTATTGGAGAAAAACATTAACCCCAAGTAGAGTTAAAGTCCTCAAGCTTGACGCGGCACCAGTAAAGTTAAGTTAGATGGATCCTATCAAAAATTACTTAGAGTAAGGTATACTACCAACTAACAAAATGGAAGCCAAGAAATTGAGATATTATTTGCCAACGATACCATAGTTGACAGTGTCCTGTACTTAAGGGGGGTCAGCCTCCTGCTAAGATGCCTTTGTCTTGAGGAGGGGTTCCATGTTATAAAAGAGCTATACGCCGAAGTGTGCAATAATCACATCCAATCACAAGTCCACTACATCCGAGCTTTATGGCTCATATACTATTGGTAGACTATGAGACAAGATGTGAAGGTAGTAGCCCAAAGTGTCCTTAGTGTCAAAAGTATGCTTTGGTTATACAAGTCCCCACTTCCAATCTCTAGTCTTTGATGAGCTTACAACCCTTCACTTAATGGAGCATCGAGATTCTTAGTGCTTTCCTAAAAGCCTCTAGAGGATCGCAATTTATCATAGTGGTTATTGACTACTTCACTAAGTGGGTCAAAATCGAGGCCGTTGCCTAAATAACGAAGAGGAGCATGAAATCCTTTGTCCACAAAAACATCCCCTTTAGGTTTGAGGTGCCATATACCCTTATAATGGACAATGGGTGGCAATTCGATAACCCCAAGTTCAGGGAGATTCATGCTAAGCACTAAATCACTTGAGCTTAGGGTAGATAGGTAGACGATTTGCTAAACATCCTATAGGGATATAGAACTACTCATCGTACATCTACAGGCAAAACTCCATTTGGTTTGGGAGTTGGAGCTTCCCAATATCAAGACATAATCATTTAACACCCTTATGAACAAATCCTTCCTATAAGCTACTGTTGTGAACCGTGACAAAAAACAAATAAGGTTGGTCATTGGATGGGTCCAAGCTTATAGAAAGCTTGAAAAAGGATTAATGGGGAAAGTGCAAAAGGGAAAAATGAAAAATAAAAAATGAAACAGTAAACAAAATCCACGAACAACTCTAGAGAATATGATGCACCAATAGGACTTTCGAGGACTCATGGCATAATTCGATATGATGCACAAATTGGTTTGGTGAGGCTACTCGCCACCTAACCTTGCTTATAGGAAAAGATAAGAGTGATGCCGAAAGTAAACAAGCAGTGTTTACGCAAGAAAAGTACTCAAAAGTGTATTATGAATGATTTGATTTGATCTCTACAACTACAAGTACCAAGGTGTTTATACTCATAAGCTAAGGAAACTTGCCTAAAAAGGAAAAGACCAAAAGGGCATTTCCTAAGGAAGTAAATATTAGGATATAAAAGGGTAAGGAAGATGTCGTATAATTGGTCGGTTCGAGTACAAGAGAGTAACCTTCTATTCGGCACACTATAGAAAGATAGGCGGTCATACGGCTTGACATCAAGGGTGACTCAATAAGGAGGTACTTAGCCTTAGTGAGGGTCGATTCGAACAAAAGGATTCGTTGGGTCAATCTCTCTACTCCTTAAGCTCGGCTGTGGGTCATGGGTCCGGCAGCCTAATTCCCATCATTCCCTTCGGATTGTTTTGCATTTAGGATCAAATCTAAATAGTCTTCTCTTAGTTCTCTGTTAGGGTGATACAGACTAAAGTCGAACTATTAACATATCTCCGTGCTAGAAACCTATCTCTAAGATACTTTTACTTGGCTTCAGGAGCTAAGACAAGGAGGCTAAACTATTGACGAATATGTTCAAGAGTTCTAAATGCTCATGATTTGTTGCGAAGTGGAGGAACCACTAGCTCGAATAGTCTTAAGGTTCGTTACTAGGTTGAGAGGAGACATTTGAGATGACATGGAGCTTTAACAATTTGACAACATGGATGAGGCTGTTAAGATTGCCCAGCAAGTAGAGAGGCAAAGATGGAGCTGAGTACCCAATGAGGATGCTGGCTAGCTAACCTGGACAAGCAAGTCACCAAAGTTTGTCATGTGCTAAGCTAAAAAGGAAGGTTGATGTTAGAGCCGAGTAGAAAGGCCGACCTAATGATGAAGTGCCGACTTGAGCTTATGAGAAGGGGCAAGGGTTTAGTAGGAAAATGAGCTAGATCAAGTGCTTTAAGTGCTAAGGTTTTGAACACAAGGTTGCTTAGTGCTCGAATCAACGGATGATGGTCATCAAGGGAGACATCGTAAAGCTAGTAGTGCAGAGTATGGATGAGGAACTTAAGGATGAGGAGGTTTCTATCGAGAAAGAGCTGATTGAGGAAGACGTGTTTCTTAAGGACTTAGATTAGTTACTCATGGTTGTTCAATACACTATGAATGTGGAACCCTCGCGAGAGGAAGAGTAGAGAGAGAATTTGTTCCGTAACACCTATAAGGTAAATGATTAGATGTGCGCCCTCATTGTGGATAATGGAAGCTATACCAATGTAGCATTAGCTAATCTTGTTTCAAAACTAAAGTTACCAACTATTGTACATCTGAGGCCATAAAATTTGCATTGGTTGAGTGAGAAACGAGCCTTACATGTCACTTGGCAAATACTACTGTCGATCACTATAGGGAATTACTTTGACTAGATTCTCTATGATGTATTACCATGTGTACTTCCCATATGTTGCTAGGAAGACCATAGCTGGTTGCAAGGAGAGTTATGTATGACGGCTATAGGAACACTTATATGTTCAAGAAGAATGACCAAAAGATCACATTAAACTCGATGCCGTTAAGAGAACTTCACAAGTTGCAGATGAAACTTGTTTGCAAATCGAAGAAGGCTTTAGTGATGAGTAGAGCTAAGCTACAAAAGGTCATCAATGCTAACAAGCTGACCCTCTTGTTAGTTAGGCGACTACTGGAAATGAAGGAGTGGGGTAAGTTACCTTAGGAGGTCAAAGAGTTGTTAGATAAATATGTTAACCTGTTCTCAGAGCAGTTATTTGAAGGGTTGCCCCCCAACTCGAAGCATTGAGCATTGCATTGACCTAACCTGGCGCTACACTATCGAATAAGCCAACTTATCAAATGAATCTTAAGTAGGCTTTTGAGCTCTAACATCAAATCAATGAGTTGCTAAAGAGAGGTTATGTAAGAGAGAGTCTTAGCCCTTGTGCTATGCCTGCACTTCTAGTGTTGAAGAAGGATGGAACCTGGCGAATGTGTGTAGATAGCCAAGCTGTGAACAAGATTATGATCAAATATAGGTATCTGATCCCGAGGCTAGAAGACATGTTGGATGAACTCAGTGGAGCCAAGATTTTTAGTAATATTAATCTTAAGTCTAGCTACCATAAAATCCGCATGAGGCTAGGAAACGAGTGGAAGACTGCATTCAATACTCGACATTGACTTTATGAATGGATGGTCATGCCTTTTAGCTTATCGAATGCCTCAAGTACTTTCATGAAACTTATGAACCATATGTTGAGACATCTCATAAGGAAGTGTGTCACGGTGTATTTTGATAACATCCTTATCTACAATGCTGACATGCCGAGTCACTATGAATATCTCAGAGCAATCTTGAATATCCTTTGTGCCAAGGAACTATTCGACAATCTAAAGAAATGTTGCTTTTTCCAGGAGGAAGTGGTTTTCTTAGGTTATGTATTCAATAGAAGAGGCTTGTGAGTCGATGATGAAAAGATCTGAGCAATTGTTGAGTAGCCGACTGTTACTACTTGTGCTAACATAAGAAGTTTCCACAGAATGGCTTCGTTTTACGGAAGATTCATCAGGAATTTTAGTATTGTTGCTACGCTACTTACTAAACTAACGAAGAAAACATTGACTTTTGATGGGGAGAAAGGGAGGAAAGGAGCTTTGTCGAGGTAAAAGAAAGGTTAACCTCCACCCTAGTGTTAGTACTACCTGACTTCAACAAAATTTTTGAGCTGGAATGCGATGCATCAGGCATTAGAATGGGTGTTGTCCTAATGTAGGAAGGCTGACCAATTGCTTCCCATAATGAGAAGCTTTGAGGAACCCAATTGAATTATTCCATGTATGATAAAGAACTTTTGGCACTAACCCGAGCAATGCAAGTATGATAGTACTATTTATTGCTAAGAGAATTCGTTATATATACTGACTATGAATCATTGAGGTACCTCCTAAGTTAGACTGGGTTGTTGAAGCGGAAGGCAAGATGGGTTGAATTCTTTGAAGGATTAAATTTTGTGATAATGTACAAGTAAGGAAAGAGTAACATAGTTGCAAATGCTCTTTCGAGGAGATATGACTAGACTGTTTAGGTTTACAAGTATCAAAGAACAGTACTCTGAAGATCTACACTTTAGACTCATAATTTTGCGATGCGTGGATGGGAGGACAGTAGATGAGTATCATGTAGAGGATGGCCACTTGTTTCGAGGTGGAAAATTATGTGTATCGATTTGTTTACTTAGGGAGCTACTAGTTAGGGAAGCCTACAGTAGAGGTATCTCCGAACATTTTAGGGAAAAGAGGACCTATGAACTGATAAATGGCTAATTCTTTAGGTCGAGATTGAGGAAAGACGTGCATCGAGTTATCGAAAGCTGCGCCGTGTTCAAGAAGGACAAGTACCAAGCCGAATAAGGGAAAGCAATGCCTTTACTTTTTCTAATGAAGTCGTAGACTGAATTGAGTATGGACTTTGTTCTCGAACTGCCACAAATTGCCCAAGGTAAAGATTCTGTAATGGTCATTGTGGATAGGTTCAGTAAAATGGTACACTTCATGCCTTGCACGAAAACTAATGACGCTTCGACTATTGCTTCTCTTTTCTTACAGGAGATTGTGTGGATACATGGTGTGCCGAGAAGTGTAGCCTCTAAAAGAGACTTAAAGTTCTTAAGCTATTTCTAAAAAACCTTATGGCATCGACTAAGAACTAAATTACTCTTCAGTACCTCATGCCACCCTCAAACTGACGACCAAATAGAGGTGTTTAATTATACTTTGGGGTTATTGCACTGAGTTACAATAGGTAAGAACTTAGCTGATTAGGACGTCTACCTGCCTATGGTCGAGTTTGCCTATAATCGAACAGTACATGATACTACTAAGCAGACTCCTTTCAAGGTAATCTATGGGTTCAATCCTGAATTGCCCTTCAACTACGCCCCTGTACCAGTACTTATGTAAGAGGACCTTAATACATCAGCCATAGCACAATCCCTTCAACACATCTATGACAAAGTCACTTGGCATATTGACCAAGCTACCAGAAGACTACGAGAAAAGATTAAGGGTAGGACAGCTAAATGGTTTCAACTAAGAGACTTGGTATGATTTTACCTCAGCAAAGAACAGTTCTTGAGCAAGAGGAGGAACAAATTATTTGCAAGAGCAAAAGGACCTTTTAGAATCCTCTAGAATATCAATGATAATGCCTACAGGTTGGAATTGCCCGAAGACAATGGGGTTTTTGACACCTTTAACATTGCTGACCTCAGTCTGTATCCCTTGAATAGAAAATTGAGCGAACACTATTCGGATTTGATCCCAAATCTAAAACAACCCGGAAGGGATGATGGGAATCATGCTACTGGACCTCTGACCTATAGCCAAGCTCGAGGCCTAAAAGGGCTAACACGACGAATCCTTCTATTCCAATCGACCCCTGCCGAAGTCGAGGATTTCCTTGCCGAGTTACCCTTCATGTTGAACTGCATGACTGCCTATTCTTCTATAGTATGCCGAATGGAGGATTACTCACTAGCGTCGAGCCGACTAATCACTTGGCATTTTCCTCATCAAGAAGCCAAGAGAGAGACTCCAGACTAACTAAGCCATCCCTGCTCGAACAAGCCATCTGTCGGTACCTTTTGTTTACATCTTTTAATGATCTTGTTAATGTAGCATCTTTATGTATAAAGTATTATGTGCAGAATCTGTTGCACCAATAATTGTTTTTTTTTATATATTCATTTTTATCTTTTTGTATCTTATACATTACTTCCTTAAGAAATGTTCTTTTTGTATTTTCCTTTTTAGGCAAGTTGTCCTAACTTATAGGTATAAATACCCTTGTACTTATGGTTAAAAAGGCATCATATTAGATCATTCTTAATACACTTTTGAGTACTTTTCTTCTTTGTATAAACATCATTTGTTTACTCTCAGTATCACTTTTATCCTTTTCCTTAAGCAAGGTTAGGTGGTGAATAACCTCACCGAACCAATTCATACATCATATCGAATTGTGTAGTGAGTTCTCGAAAGTTCCATTAATGTGTCATATCCTTTGGAGCTATTCGTAGGTTTTGCTTACTATGTCATTCTTTATTTTTCTATTTTCATACTTTCCCCATTAATCCTTTTTCAAGCTTTCTGCAAGCTCGAACCCATCTAGCGACCGGCCTTGTCTGTTCTTGGTTACGATTTGCAACAAAAAGGGCATTTCTTAAGAAAGTAAAGATCAAGATACAAAAGGGTAAAAATAAATATATAAGAAAAACAATAATTGGTACAATTGATTCTACACATGATATTATATATGTGGTAATGCTACATTAGTGAGGTTGTTAGAAGATGCGGACAAAAAGTACGGATAGCTGGCTTTATCAATCTAGAATCTCTCTTTCTTGGCTTATCGGTAAGGAAGATGCCAAGTAATTAATTAGCTTGAGCACGAGAGCGTAACCTTCTATTCGGTACATTATAGAAAGATGAGCAGTCATACGACTCGACATCAAAGGTGACTCAGTAAGGAAATACTTGACCTCGACAGGGATCGGTTGGAATAAAAAGATTCGTTAGGCTAATCCCTCTAGTCCTCGAGCTCAGCTGCGGGTTAGGGGTTAGGCAGCTTGATTCCCATCAATTATCATAGACACAATAGAAGAGATCCCCAACCTTACTCTAGCTTGGGTGGCTGCTTATTAGAGTAGAGCAACTAGATATTATGATAAAAAGGTCCAACATGAAGAATTCAAGGTAGGAGACCTAGTCTACCAATGGCTTTAAACAACAGGCTCTCGTGAAGGGTATGGGAAGTTAGCCCCCAATTGGCAAGATCTAGTTAGAGCTAGAGAAAACTTAGGGAATGGTCCATGTAAGTTGGAGAGACTGGATGGAGAGCTCATCCTCCACACATAAAACACCAATAATCTACACTTGTACTTTGATTGGAATGATATAAATACTATTGTATTCTCTTTATATTAATGAAATATCATTCCCTTAAGTTGTTATCTATCTCTTTCTATTTTTTTTCTTAGTTTGTCCTAGCCCATATTAGGTGAACGAACCTAAGGTCCTCAAAAGGACCCCTAACTCGTATGCCTCTTTAAGCATGGGTAGGCCACAATACTAATGACCTGACTACTATTAGGTAACCTTAGAAATAAGGCGCAACCTCTGCATAGTCAAGGGACTCCCATAATTCCTACGGAACACCGCCAACTCGACCCTTGAAACAACTTAAGCTATTAACAATTGAATAGTCTCCCTTGAAAGAGCAACACCAGCTCTTCCCCAAGTAAAACAACCTAAGCTACTAACAGCTAAATGATCTCCCCTGAAAGAACAACCTCATCTCTTCCGTAAGTAAAGTGGCCTAAACGATTAATAGCTCAACGGTTCTCTAGAAGAGCAACCTTACCTCTTCCTTAAGTGAAGCAACCTAAGTTACTAATGATTGAGCGATCCCTATAGAAGAGCAACCCTAGCACTTCCTTAAGTAAGATGACCTTAGCTATTAATGGATAAACGGTCTTATAAGAGGAGTAACACTAAACTCTCCAACTAAGTATGCTAGACATCAAAAGCTAGAAATACGAAAAAGAACGAAGTACGAATTGATAGTAATTATAAGAATTGATATTTCATTATAATCACTCATTTACAAAGATAAAAGCTGGCATACTAGCCAGATTTGTACGAGAATTCCTTATAAGAAAAACAAACAAGAGACAAGTATAAAGTAAAAGGAAAAGAAGATAGTGGCTAGTAACTTCGGATCAACTAACTTTGATAGTTTAGAAAAATTAAGTGCATCAATTTGCTTTAAGGGTTGATTCGTTAAAGCTGATAGGTCCTCAACAGTAAAGGGTAGAGTAGGAGCCTCTTTATTCTAGCTAATAGGAGGATCACCTCGATCTTGGTTTTCTCCTTATATGTCCACAGGAGTGACCTCTTGCAGGGTTGGCAGATTTGGAGAGGATGTAAGAGTGTCTTGGATAGCTTCAGTAAGAGGAGCAATCGTCCCTTCTTCACCACGGCTTCCTTTCCTACCTTATGAGTTAGACCATCTAAAAAGTCCAAGAAGCTCAAGTTTAAGCACAAATGTTGTTGGAGCACCATCTTTTAGATCTCTCGGCTTGCCTCCATTGAGATGTCCTTGCACTCATCAATCCACTGTTGGATCATCAGAAATCTCTCTATGGTCTTTTCCTCAGTGGTGGGGTACATGGTATCTCTCTTCTTAAGGCTAGTGATTAGCTCCTTCATCTCACTAGCTTCAACCTGAAGATCTTTAATCTTCCTCTCCAGTTCACTCTTTTGACTAGCTAGCTCCAGAGAATAGTTCTTTGCATTCAAGCACTCATCGACCTTCATAGTAGGCTTAGTCGTCATCCTAAAGATTGATGCGCTCACCTCTTGATTACTTCGATTAAGCTCTACCTTGGCCTTTTGCTTATCCTCCAATTTCTTTGAGAGCTTAGCCTTCGACTTTAGCTCTTCCTCCAACCATTGCTTCATAGCGACCATCTCCCCAATAACCTCACTCTTAGCCTCCTTTTACCCTTACCCCACCTTCTCGAGCTCAGCCATCAGCTTTACTCTCTACATATAAGAATGATGAAGATGTTAGTTAGCTTTACAGAATTTTCTATAGTGACGCTTAGATAAAGACTCCTCCTTATGATCTCGACATGTAACAAACACTTCATAATGGACTTTTACCTCTTTTATCACCTCGTCATAATACCCAAGCTAAAGCATCACCAGACCATTATGCTGCACAACATCAAATAAACAATAAGTGGTTAAAAGAAAAATTTTAAGGTACACCACAAAATAAAGAAACTTGAACGAGGCATGATTCACCTAGCGAGCCAATGAGCTGAAGTGGCCCCCCATCTCTTAGGGTGAGTCAACCTCGACCTCTATCATTTTCTCTAAGATGACTTAATCAGTAGCAGTATAAGACCCCATTAGAACCTATAAGTTCAGCTCTTGGTGGTATAATGTCACATCACTAGCTTGGACGTCCCACTTTGGCCAAAGGAGTTTTCCCTTAACTTACCTAGTAGCAAACTTAATAACCCTCAAGAACAAGCTAAGGTTTTGAGACTCATATAAGACAATCTTGAATGTATTCGAGATCATCCCCTTCTTCTAATGCTTGTTTAACTCCTCTTAAAAGGCTTCCCCCATCTCGTCAAAGGTAAGATAGGGGTGACCAAAGGGGAATTGAAACATGCTAGATCGGCCAAGTGGTCCCTTCAACTTTGCCTTCTTTAGATATGGTATGCTTAACTTACTTACTTCAGAGGCTTTCTTCTTTTAGCTCGCTAGCTTTGCCCTAAAGTTTTCTTCGTGTCTCTTCCTTCTACTCTTAGAAGGGGGGAAGAGTACCACCAATTCATTCTCCTTAGTAGCAGGCACTTATTCCCTCATGGCAATAAGGGGTTAGATACCGAAGTAAGCTTAGATACTGGAGCTACCATGGTCTCAAGCTTAGAGACTAGCAACTTTAAGGAAGGGGTACTAATTGGGATCCCCCATGGTAGAATTAGTGGCTCTGTCCTACTTGTTTGCCCATACCTAACTTTGACTTTACAACCTTACCCTTAGCATCGACAACTTTCTTTTAAGGCTTCGTTCTAGACTCCTACTACCTCAAGAGCTCTAGCCCATTAGGTTAGAATAGCTCCTCAAACCTTGCCAACTTCTCACTTATAGAAGAAATGAACAACATCAACAAAACATAAACAAATACAAAGTATTTATAACCTCCACCATGACTAACATAGGCATGGAAGACTCTCCATTCCTCAGACAATGATAGATAAAGGATAGCTTCCTACGAACCTATGCTAGGATAATAGAGGAGTCAATTCACATTGAGGTCAGACTTGTACCTACTAGGCATTTTTTTATCATGGATTTCTCTATGCCTAGGAAGAGCTCAGAGATTGGCTTAGAGAAGTATCTCCATACAGTCTCCTTATCATTAATCAATTGATTGTCCCTTAAAGCTATAAAGGCACCAATCTCTTATGTAGCCTTAGAGTCATTCGATCGAAGCTTCTTTAGAGCACCAGTTTAGATTAATTTAGTCCACTAAGTCCAGAAGTTCACTTGCTTGAGCAACTCCACCATGAGGAACTCGTCTTTGCAATTCTTCATGGATGAGTCTAAGCCCCCAAACAACTTCTTCCCTTAGTAGTTTTAGAGGTACAACCACTCGTTTAGGTTCTTCCATAAATGGAAATAATTAAATAATTTAGGCATGGCTTGCACCACTAAATACTCATAGAAGGCTTGGAAAGCATTTAGCATCCTCTACCCATTTGGAGGAATCTGGGTAGGGCAGCACTGATGGTAATCGAAAAGCTACTTTTTGAACTCAGTGAAGGGGGGAAGGGGGGTGCATTCTAAACTCTAGAAACTTCTCGTAGATTACAAAGCACTTCCCTAACAACAAAGGCACTCTCTCCTCTAGTCTTGGTACCCGCACCACCAAGCTAGGAAATGCTCTACAATAAAATTACTTAAAATATATTTTATAGCAATAAGCTTGCTTTTGCTTACTTAGTCGCTTAGCTCATTATCATTCCCAAGCTTATCAAATGAATCAATGGCTTCTAGTAAAACTTTATAGGGGTAGACATCATGAAGAATAGCCCTTATGAGCTCTAACCTATCCAACTCCTCTACTGCTCTCCTTGACTCCTCATCAAGTTATATTACGGCAGATGAAACCCCTTAGTACACAGTCGTAGGGGGAGTATCACTCTTAGTTGCCTTGGAGTTCAAAGGCATTAGTTCATATGAATGAGAGTGTAACTCACTAAAGTATGATGCCATTTGTGGTTAAAGTTGAAGAGCAAAGAAGAAAAGATGAGTAAAATGTTTAAGCAAAGTTGAAGAAGAATTGGTTGGCTCGGACATGGCTCAATCTCTTGGCTTGAGTCATGCTAAGCAATTGGTTGGCTCGGACATGGCTGAGCAAACATAAAAGGTTTGGCTGTTGTTTCGGCATTCTTCTAGTCGGCACACGACTTCTGAGAGGTGGGTGGCCATACAACTTAGCATACAAAGTTGATTGGTAGTAAGGAGAAACTCTGCCTCGGCATGAGACGGCTAGAGCAAGACAATTCACTTCGCCAATCCCTTTAGTCCTTAGGCTCAGCTGTGAGTTAAAGGCCTAGTAACCTGATTCTTATCAAACTGACTTTAGGAATGCAAATCAAGGCTAAAATTTGAAAAGGGTAGCTTCCTCAAGAAGCCTGACTAAGGCCCCTTCAACTTTTTTGCCTGCTATAGCACCTCCTTAACATAATAGCCTGAAACCTCTATGCCCGGTATGGATAGCTTGACTTAATCTAGCTTTACCAATGCAACCTCAGCTCTGACAAAGATGTCTACATGTCACCTCCTTAGACCACCTCCTTTACTCAACACTTTCCATTGCTTTAGGAGGTCGGTCCTCTTACTCTCCACTTCGGCGCACAACCATCTAAATTTTTTATTTGGCTCAAGATGCAATCAACTCAGACTGCTTTACGAGGTGTCTCTCCTAAATCAGATTCTTGCTGCACTACATCAACTTCTTCCTTATAAACATCAGCACATCTCCTTAATACTCAAGATCGCTAAGTTGGCATGAATACTTCAGATACGGCCCAACCATATGCTTAAGGAACCTATCTACCCATTCTCTCTCCTAGCCATCTTGTCAACAATGAGATTGCATTGTGGGGTATAGTCCCTTAGGCCTATGCAGAGCTAATTAAGCCCATGATCTAACTCAATTTCCTAACACTTGACCCAGCTGTATTCATAATCAACCTTAGCTTAAGCTCTTCATACAGCTTGCCCAACTACAGAAGTCCATAACGGCTAGTAAACAAGAGGATAAGGTTTAGAGACTTAATCAATTACCATGACTCTATAAATCCGAACCACAACGGACTCCACACTCTCATTACCCAAGTCGTGTGAAGATGTTAAAGTGGTATTTGTGCTCATTTAATCCTTGGTAGCCCTCCTCTATAAATACTAATAAGCGTCCATAAAGTAACTTACTTACACTCTTTGCACATCCTTTCTGTACTTGAGCCCATAGTATTCTTATTCTCTTTTACTCCCATAAATACTTACTCAAATATTAGAGTGATCATATCAGATAATACCCCGGCACCCCTCACCGTGTTTTGTTTTGTAGACTCACTTGGTTAGCGTAAAACCTAAATTTAGTTCACTTGACCAGCAGAATTCTACTGGCGACACGTTATATATAGTGTAATGGTATAATTTAAAGATATGCTTATTCAAATAGCTTTCCTATAATAAGTGATGACAAATATAAATGCTCTCAAGCAGATTGAACTCTATCATCAATCCGATCCCGATAAGACGATGTTTATGCAATATGGTCGTAAGCTGAGAAAGATAAAAGATGAAATAATGACGAATCAGTGGCTAATCTATTTCGACTTTCCATTATGTACAAAGGGAAATACCCTAAACTAAATAAAATATAACGTCTTCATACGTCCTTATAAGTTTGTTGCCTCAAGCACTCTCCAACTCTCTCCATTACCATGAAGCAACTCTAGGATAAGAACCAAAATTGGATTTAAATATGCCTTGGCCAGTTGCTAGAATGTGTTTTGGGTCAAATTCCATTTTATTTTGGTAGTATCTATCCCATTTATACCCAAAATGGTCCATCCACTTCTCTCGAGTTGTATAGTGGGGTAAGTATTGTTTTATCTTGATCCCTTCGTCATTGCAGAATTGGAGAATCCGACGATTTTGATCGATTAAGTATTCCAGTTTCTGAGTCTCGTCACCGTTATCCAAAGCTGATCGGAGTAATGCTACCAAGTAAAAAACATCTTCACCCGGTGTTACCACTGAGGTTCTACTGTCCCATCTACACATTTCAAAATCCCAAGTGTGAGGAAAAAGAAAATTCATTACATAGTATTAAATTTCAAATATATAACCAGCAAATCATCTAATTAAATAAAATCTATTTCAAAAGTTAAAACCAATTCTATATAGTATCTTCAAACTACATGCGTTAGTAAATTAAAAAATAAATTCTATATGGTTTCAAGGAAAAAAGACTAACTAATCTAAAAGTTTATTTTATGCTTGTATATCAATGTGAGCTTTAAACTTCTTTATTTTTAGCATTTTGACTTATTCATAGGTTGCGAGTTTTATTATGGATATTCATCAATGTCGCAATCAGCTTGATCAAATATTATATAATGAAGCAAGGATTGAAACTAAATATCTTTTGCTCCAAAACCGTATAAAAAATTTAGATTTATAATATAGTCTTATGTCTATCAGTAAATAAATATGTGGATTTACTTGTTCGAGAACTATCAGATAATAAGAGCATTACCTTCGTCACTATTATCTTTTTCCCTGCTCTCCGAATTTATTCCTCATTAAGAGAAAAAGAATGAATAATGGACCAATTTCGTTAAATAGATAACATTAATGTCCAAATATAAAGAAAATAATATAAAACTCGGCAATTTAGATCAGTGGGTTTTGATTTTAGTTCATGGGTGGTGTAAAATGATAGGTGAGATTGTTTTGAAGGTTCTGGTCGAATGCAAAGGAGAAGGACCCACGAAAGGTAATGGCTCGTTACCTGTACTAACGGCAATGTTTCTGGAACCAGTTCAGTTCATACAACAAGACACATATTCCATCTTGTCATATGGTCCTACTTAGGAGATCTTCTGACGTGAGAATCTCCGCACTTGGCTGATCATCACCGTCGATTTTTTGTTGGGCATGATTCAGTCATATAATAAAAGGGTTAAAAAAAAAAAAATGGTGTGTCATCCTACCTGGATTTTGCATTCATTAATTCATTTCCTGTCTTTGTGCGTTGTGATCGATGAATTGTTGGGATTCCTTGTCTCATGTCTCCATTAGCTTGGGACGGTAATTAAAAATAACCCTTTAAGAAAATATTTCCTCTCAAGTGTGTTGGCATCTTTCCAAAATTAATATATAATCGATAATGAATTGTTTATATTAATTATTTGAAAATTTCGCAGAGCTTTGCAAATTAAATTGGAATTTGAAAGACCAATGTGAGATTCTTTTCTCATTAATATTTTCCAACAAAGGCAGTTGTTGTTGACGAATAATCTTGAAGAGCAAAACACACGTTTGGAGAAAGAAGGACTTGCATAATTATTTTTCTTTTTTTTGCAAAAGAAAATCTTATATCTATATATTTTTGTTTTTCTAATGAAAAAATAAATTTAATGATACTAATATGTTATATAAATCAATGAATAACGTATGAATATAAACGGTATTTCAATACTTACACATTACTCAATAATTTACGTTGTGTATTAATACTATTAAAATCTTTGTTAAGAGATATTTCTACAAGTGATAAATGAAATGAATATCTTCTCGTCCCACTTATTCACTTGTATTTATGAAATGGAAAAGTAAGCAACTCCATTTCTATTCATTATTGCATGATTTATTTTAAATAATAAAAGTAAACAACTAACTGGAGCTCCTAGAAACTTGTTGTCTACATTATGGATCTTAAAAATGTTATCCACGTCTACATATATACGTCAGAAAATAAAATGATCTTTTATAATTCTCCATTCCCTACATAAAAAGCAACGCGTGGAATATTCCTAACATTTTTCCATATCTTATTGATAGACAAATATTTCTTTTCGACAACCAAGATATAGTATAGATCTCATGCATATGCAAACCCCTATAAATTTGAGTGTGACGACCACAAACATTAGGAAACACAAAGGGCGAGGGGCATGTCATGTCACGAATAAACCATATTAAAATAAGACCTTGCATGTTGCATGCAAGTTGTTTGTTGCAGATATAATTATAAAATACTAAATAATAAATTAATAATAATATATACATATATATATATAGAGAGAGAGAGAGAGAGAAATCAAAGTTAGCAGCACTTTATTGGGGTATAACTTACTTGCTTTTGTTCATGGGATAGATGAGGATTGGCCCACTCGTTTTATTTCCCAAAATACCCTTAAACACACCTCTATCGAAATCGGCTATCCTTGATTTGGGGACAAAAAGGTTTAGCCATGGATGCGGTACGTCCCATAAGTTCTTAGACCGGAGCTTCAACTCGGCTTTGTGCACCCGGTCCAGAAAATCAATGTAAGGTATATCGCTCGTGAACACTGATGATGGTATAAAATTCATGCTCCTCAATATAGACTCCACTTCCTTCATCAAACCCAAATGGATATATATACATAAGAGGTTAATTAGCTTATCTCTATTCTATCTATCTATCTTTTAAAAATAAAAAATAAAAATGGATACTTGTCAGGGTGGATTCTTCAATTAAGAAACCAATAAATAAAAGTCTGCTAGCTAGCTAGCTAATAGTAGCTAATATAGGATAAGTTTGATTATCACAACAAACCATAGTTTAGTATGCAAATTAGAAAATCTTATTGGGGACCCGAGAAGAATAATTAGGTGGGTGGATGGCCTAGATATAGATGTTTCCTTATATATTAAAATAATGAAAAAAGGTTGTTTCAACCTTGGAATCTGATGGGATGATAGATCACAATAGATCTTCTATGTTTTCTTGTATATGTTTTACCCTATTATATAAAAACTAACGCTTCAATATGCTATTAATTATCGTTTAGCCCGAGATTTAGTTACATAGTATAATATATATTTGATCGGATCCATTCGTCACCCAATTTACTAATGGAAAACAGAGAGTGTGAAAGTATGTATTAAAATATTTTGATTAAGGTGCTTTGGCTATCACCATGCTTAGGGAACGATAGTGACATTAGTGGAAGATTCTCACTTTGTGTTGCTAAAATCGTAAGAAAAAAATAAATAAATAAATAATCCTTCAAAACATTGATGGAAACGTATGCAGTTCCCATTGGTTGGCAGAATGACCACTTGAAAGGAAACAAAAATTCCCATATTCAATTTCCAAGATATGTTAACACAAGAGATGAAACAAATGAACTATTTGCACTTTCATGGATTTGCATTTTATTAAAATGTGAAGTCATATACAAGTGTGTAGAGGCATCTGTTAATGAGATTTTTTTTTCAAAGTACACGGTCCTTATATGTATCCACCGTGCAAATAAAAAGGACTAGCTTCCATTCTCTCTCTCTCTCACTATATATATATATATATATATATGAAATGGATCCACTAAAATACTTTAGATAAAGTTATAAATTCAATAATTAAGATTATATCAATTTTTAAATTATCAAATGATATTATCATAATATTATCTTTTTCTTTACAATATCAAATATTGATTATACTTATTTGCATCTTAAGATGTAAATCTAAGAAAACTTTATAAAAATAATTTTAAAAGATCCAAATTCATATATATATATATATAGACCCAAGGTATTCATGAGGCACGTTCTACTGCTTGAATAACTCTTTTCAAGTTTATGGAATATGCATGCACACATTAAATTATTGTTTTAGTAGGCTAGCTAACCATTTTGCTCATGATCATGGAAGTAATGCCTAAATGGGGGAAAAAGACACGCATGTTTCCAAAAGACAGCTTGGATGAATAGGGATGAGTAGGCAGGAGACATGTGACTGTATATGTATACATATATAAGAAAGATGAGAAAGCCAACTATATTGACTACCTATGCATATAAATAAATAAACCTTAGCGGTGCCACATGATCAATAATAACAATAAGAAGAAGAAGAAGGAAGCATAAGTAATGTAATTGATGTTATGTGTAGTATAGGTCAAATATATATAGGTTACGACACAAAACGACAAGTAATGGCAATATATATTTATAGGGCACGGTAAAATAATAATAATAATAATAAATGTAAGCATGGCATGTGGGATGGGGGTTTGGGTTGGGTTACCTGATCTATAGTATCAGCAGTAGAATCGTCGTAATTTTTGGTGACTTCCAAGCAATACAAGACAGTATCACCATTAGTGCCAAGAGAGGAGATTTTCACCGGATTGCGAGGAGAGAAGAAGGACGATCTCCAATTGTTGATAAGTCCTTCATCGACAATGACAAAACCCTCGACATAGTCGAACTTGTCGATATTTGGCTGTCCATGCAGAGATATGAGGTACTCTTGGTCCCTAGTAAATGCCAAGAAATTGGAATACAGAACACGAATCCACCTCACCTATACCATCATCCATCAAAACAACTTTTCAACTCATTATTATACACAAACAAACTAAGACAAAATCATAGAAAGCATAGAAAGAGACCCACGTTAAATTTGAAGCAAAAAGGACGCGTAAATGGCTTTGCTAGCTTTAGCACAGTAGTTTGAATTGGGTGTTGTCAAAGCTCATATGGGTCCCAACATGTCCCTTCTCCATTGTGCTAATTCGGTTCACCATTATTTTAGACTTTAAAGGTTTTGGCTGTAACTAGAAATTTTTACTTGCCCCACCATGGAAACTAGCCAAAAAAGCTACTTAGAACAAGTACACTTTTAACTTTTGTGTGTTTCATAATACCTCTTATTAGCCAAAGCCCTACTGGCTACTAGAATGAAGTTTAGTTTCTAATGTATACATGCATGGTATGTAAAATGTATCCCATACGGCTTGGAAGTTTTCAAGTTTGACAGGAAGGTGACATACACAATTCTAATGTATTACTTTGAGAGAGAGAAAAA
The DNA here is from genome assembly GCA_024138015.1 of Lumnitzera littorea. Taxonomy (NCBI): domain Eukaryota; kingdom Viridiplantae; phylum Streptophyta; class Magnoliopsida; order Myrtales; family Combretaceae; genus Lumnitzera; species Lumnitzera littorea. The sequence goes on from JAMXBB010000012.1 coordinate 87,840,210, forward strand.
AAAGAAAAGAAAAGAAATGAAATGTATATACCCTTTGAGGAGCCGGTTCAAGGGCAACTCGAGCCCTAGTGATGATGCCAAACTGGCCAAGGCCGCCAAGGACTGCATGAAAAAGCCGTGAATTTTTCTCTTCAGAACATGTTAATATCTCGCCCTTTCCTGTTTCGCCACGCCAAAAGGGAATATAAGAAAATACATAAATAAATAAAACAATAAAAACATAATCAATTTATCTATCTGTAAATTTTTCATAGCCTAATTGAACTGCTTAAGATAACGTTATTTTCAATACCATAGCTATTTTATCTCCTAAAGTAATAGAATCCACGTGAAATTATCTTATATATAGCATTTTATTTATTATATATTGATTCTTATCATTACATTGCCACACTTAAAAGTAAATCAAACCATATCTTGTGACACATATGGTAAAAGAATGAAGTATACATACGTGTTACATATCAAACGCAAAACATTCATATAATTTGCATAAAGACCAAGTTTTGACACATGATAATTAGCGTTATCAATGACAAAGGCAATGGCATGGGATCTAAATGCTTATCATCCTAATAAAACAAACATGAAATCACAGAAAACCTAGCATTCAATTTAAATATATGCAGTGGAAAAAGTGTGGTGACAAAGATATTAAAGGAAAACGATTGTTGTCACTGTAATTTTTCTAGTATTTATCGGCTGACTTATATGTGGAGCTATTAACTAGCAATAAATATTTAGGTTCTTTATTGTCTAAAGATTTTTTTTTTTTCCTTTTTCTTTTCCAATTTTTAACCTGATATGATATGATATTGCATTAAAATTTTAAAATTTCAAAATATCATAATTATAGTTGTATGTACGGCTATCTATAATTAGTAACTTGTTTTAGGAAAGGTACGGTTTGAAAAGATTAAATTAAATTACCGGTGACAACGTCAAGCTCATAGACATTAGCAATCTGAGGACCATGATTAAATGCTTGTCCGCTGATTCCAGCATTCGAGAGTGTACCACCCACCGAGAGGTATAAGTAATCAGTCCATGATTTCGGTGCCAGTCCTTGCTCTAACGTGCTCTTCAACACATCCATCCACAGCTCCCCACCCCAAACGTCGACGTATTGCTCCTTCACGTACACCCTTGGAAAAACCGGTTTGTTGCTCTCCATTCGGCTTTGAGCCGAACCTGGGCTCATCTCAATCACCACTCCACTACTTCCGGCTTGAGCCTGGCCGTTTATAGAATGCCCATGACCACGAGCCGAGACGGTGAACCCCTGAGCCGACCCATAAGCGGCTTTGATCAGTCGAGCAACGTCCTCAGCTGACGTAGGGTGGAAAACAGCTAGAGGCGGCTCTGCTTTGGTCATCAACCCGAAATCAATAGCAGCCTTGTCAACGTCGGATTTTTCCATGCTGAGGTGGCCATCGAGGCCAGAACGGAGTAGGTCGGCGGGGCCTACGTTTAATCCGACAGTCGCGATCAATTTGCATATGACAAACGTTAATAAAAGCGTAGTAGCCATTTGGTCTAGGGAAAATTTCAACTTTTGGATCAATATAAGGAAGATATATGAAGTATACGATTCAAGAAGAGAAAAAAAGGATATAGAAAAACTATAGCGAAAGCGGCAGTATTACTTGAAAGATCAGATGAAATTCTAGATGAAAGTTGAAATACAAGACGTAAAGGATGAAATAGGGAGGGACACTTATCTCTCTAACCTAAGAATTAAGATCTTAAATGGGGTATGTTATGTTTTTGGTGTTGAAAGTCTTTCTGTGTCAATGAAACGAGACACACACAAGGGTCGTCTGAATTGAATTTATAGGTCAAAAAAAGAAGAAGAAAAAAGTGGCACTGATCGACACGTGGAACTCACGTGCAAAGGATGAGAAGACACGTGTGAAGGAGAGAACCAAGCTGTGGGGTCCAATCTCCCTGTAGAGAGGACTGGGACCCATGAATGGATACGGAGGATCGGTGTGGGGACAGGACCAAGAGAACCATCACGTGGGTGGAGGAGAAGCCTGGCGATGTGCCTCTGTGTCTTTGCATTTGCATTGCAACCAATAAAGATTCTCTCTTCCCTCTTCCCTCTGCCTTGAAGATGATGTATATAATACATAAGATATAGGGTACACGGTTAGGGTTCATAAGTCGGAAATTTCAATAATTGGGTCATTATCACTGAATTATGTAATGTTTTTGCATGGATACATCATTTCGAATTAAATAAACCAACAATCCAACCTTCGATTACAATCGGCATTAAGCTAGGTTATATTTGCACATATATAGTATAGAAGATTATTACAATAGCATGCGTTCACATTATTATTACATAATCATCAATGTATATATTCCCTACAACAACCCACTGTTTAATCATGTATGTTGCACCATCATCTCTTTCTTATTATCTATTTCTAAAAAGATCTAATATATATTTGAAATCTTTATATCTCTAGATTTAGCATACCCAATTTTCTTACAAGATATTTTCAAAAGGATGTAAAAGAATTTTTTTTTTTTTTTTTTGAAAAGAAAGCACTATAACAATACTAGATATTCTTTAAGTAGATTGAGTTAGCTAAATAAAATGAATTGGTGAGATGGTTTAAGTTAGGGTTATTATCAACTAAAAATATATGTTCGGAGGGACCAGCTAAAATTGAAAGCTGATTACCAGGTTGACTTAAGACTCTTGGATTACGTTTTTATTTCATTGTATAATGAAATAAAATTAGAATATATAAACATGAAAAGAAAGTAAAAGGATAGTCTAGATCTAACCTAAAGCCCTTAGTAATGCATTGCCATTGGGTTCCTAAATCTTGACACGGTATGTCTTATCCTTTGCTCCAAAAGAAAATCTCTTGACCGTCGTCTCATGTCTCCCACAATATTGTGTATATAGAGAGATTGCAAATTGTTTTCTCGAGACAAATGCAATAATAGGATAAATTTGGGTTTAATTTAAAAAAAATACATACATACATATATATATATATATATATATATGATATATGTCTTTATTGATGGTATAAATCTATAATGAATATTCAAAATATCGTGCACAAATGTTGTTGATGGCTACACAAAGTAACAAACATATGTTTCGAAGGCACGTAAGGTAGTTCTAGAGCAGTCATTCCAATACTTAAGTTAGAGATGAAAGAGGGGAAGCGTATAATGTGGATAAAAAATGGAGGTTTCATAATACTTTGATAGAATATCGATCTTCTATTTACATAAGAGTTAGTAGAGCTTAGGAAAGAGATCATCCTCTCAAGATATTTTCTTTGGCTTCGGGGATCTTGGGGTAGATTTGTGCCAACCATTGACTTTCCTTACTCGGTCGAACTATTCCCACCTTGTTTTTTTTTCATCACTCAAACTTATGGGCTAAGCTTCATAAGCTTGGGCATGAAGGCCTAAGCTTTATGAAGTAGGTTAAAGACAATGCTTAGATAAAGTCCTTAAGTTAGGGAGTTGGCATGGACTTCGAGGTTGATCTAAGCTCTTAATGCTCGACCCATGCTTTGAAGAGGTCATCTTAAACTTGGAGGCCCACGTTTTAAATAATCTATCAACAAATGTGGTGTTATTTTATCAATGTTATATAGTTTTTCATTTGAATTGTCCTTAACATCCCATCAACATATTGTATAGACCATCTTTGCCTATTTTCATTATAAAGTGTACACAATATGCTAAGACAATTTTAATATATTTATGAATGTTACTAATAAAATGCTAGTATTATTTTGTATATGTATCTATACATACTTTTTTGCTCGTATATATTTCACAGTACAATCTCATAGGTCTATTAGATTGCATATAGATAGTAAAAATTCAATTGGTTGTAAGATTTATTAATTTCAAACATTATGTATAAAATTAGAAAAATAGACAAAGTTTAAGAAGTAATTTTTTATTATTCCTAAAATATGAGAGTCATTTTTTTAATTTCTTTTCTCAACCTATTTAATCTCTAATTTATCATTTAAAAAAAATGTGTAGCCAAATTGAGTCCTTATATGCCTATATGTTTTCAAAGATTTTGATTAACTTTTTAATTTATCTAATTTATATACCATCTATAGCTTAAGGATGGAGACTGCCACATATATCTTTAGCAAAATAATTTGATCAGTCCATCCACTTGTCACTAATCAAATGATGATGAGTTTGGTAAGAAAAAGAAAATCAAATAATGATGCATGTTTAAAAGTAGCTCCTTAGAATTAATCTTGGAAGTGAGGTGGTTAATTGGAAATATTTTTTTTTTTTGTCAAAACCATGCTGTCATGATTGGTATGAGTAATTTTATGGGGGACGAAAGGCCACCAAATCTAGCTCTTCAAATGAATTTAAAAAAAAAAAAAAGAAGAAGATTCATTGGGTAGCTTGGGATAAAATGACTAAGGCAATGGATTACTATAGTTTAGGCATTTGAAATTTGGACCAAAGAAATGAAGCTTGTATAGCAAAGTTAGCATGGAAAATGAAAAATAAGACAACCTTATAGATTGAATTACTAAAGAGGAAGAACAAAAGGAAGATTAATGGAGAGATTAAGAAAAGCAAATCATCTTTATACAAAGAGATACAAGTTTTAAAGAATAGGGTGGCGAAAAATTATAGGTAAAAACTAGGGGTGGTAAGCAATACCCTTTTAGAAGGATAGTTAGACTGGTGAGGCCTTTTATATACCATTTTCATTAGCCCGAAGACAAGAAATGCAGACGGGTTCGGAATTGAATCAAGCTTAGATAGGACTCAATAAGTGAAATTAAATACATTATTGGATATCTTAAAAATACTATTAACACTTAATTGGGTAATAAGATCCTTAGCTCACCTTATTCAGAGTTTGATCAAAGTGAGTATAAATGGAAGTGCAATGGGGAACTTTATAATAAATCAATAGATGATGTTTTGTTAAGAGAAGGGAATTTTTAAACTATGTAGATAGGTTATAAATAGATATGGAAGGCTTTAGAAAACCCAAAGATTCAATTGCCTCCATTGAAATTCTTACATAATGCACTATTTACGAGAGATAATCTAATAAAGATAGGGCTTAATGCTAATGAACGTTGTCTACTTTGTAGAACCGAGGATGAAAGTATAAGGCATATTCTAAAAGATTGTAAATGGATAAGGAATATTTAGAGGAAATTTATTGACTCCTTTGTATTATTTAGTGGCTTGAAATGTAGGGCTACATTTAGCTTTTGACGTAGAGGAAATTCTCTTTCCATTTCTATTGTTTATCTTTTGGGAGGTAAAGAGAAATTTACTCACTCTCGCTATCTATTGAATGGTCAACAAACAAAGCTCTAGCCTATAAATTTGAGAGCTTTTTGTAATCAATTTTTGTGTCATCTCAAACACAAGTAGCATCTCTCATAAAGAATTCCGATATTCTATTATCTTCTCTTTATTTATTTGTGAGAGTTTCATATATTGGTGAGGACATACTAGGAGGTATTTGAGTCTATTTGAAATTTAGGTTAGAGTGAAGTGTGTCGAATATTCTTTTGTATTCTTTATCTTATTTGCTTTCAAGTTATAGTAAGTTCTCTTTGTATGCAGAGTAAGCTATAAGTTGAACTGCATCTATACTTGTACTTCCATTATCTTTACTCTTTATATATAATACTTAGAGTTGTAAGGATCATACTCCATGAATTTAGTGGATTGATTAAAGACAAATGGAAAACTTTTAAAGCAATAAAAAATAGATAGGATGAGACCCTAAACTTATGTTTTTCTTTCTATTTTATGAGGTATTAAGAAGAATAGAAACAATAAATTATTTAATCAAGAGAGTGACATGAATTTGGCTAGAGGTCTACCTTATTAATGGAGTGGAACATTAGACTTTCAATCCAGATGCAATGTACAGTATTGCCCTTCCTTTGTGATGTGCCTAATCGGGGAATTAGGATAATAAACGATTCAAGAATCTATTAAACCTAGTTCACAAAAATTAAGGCTTGGATGTTTAGGATGGGTTTTTGAATGATTTCTTTATTGGATATGACTCACTGATAAATAAATCACTCACTACTTTATTTAAACGATGTAATATAAGAACAAATAATCTAATGTTACTTATCACAATCTCACAAGATTGATAAGAGTAAAAAAGTTTCAGAGAAAAAAAAAATCTCAATATTTTGTAAAACTTCCAATGATATCTATTATAATGGAATAAGAACCTTTAAATAATCCTTTAGCCATAATGGCATTCCATAACAAAAATAAAATAAAAACCTATAATTAATGCTAGAAGTACTTAATTTTTACTAGCTAATAGAATTAAATTTCTGTTGGTTCATAGAACTTAACTTCCTAATGACTAATAGAATTAAATTTCTACTCTTCAATAGAATTAACTTTCCATTAGTCAATAAAAATAAATTCCATTAACTAATAGAACTAGATTTCTATTAGTCTATACAAATAAATTATTATTGGTTAATAGAACTAATCTCTAATTATCCAATAATAAATCACTATGGAATATTCTAATAATAATGAAATACATAAAGAAAATAATTAAATAAAATAAGGAAAGATGTTATTAAAATTGTTATTCTTCTTCTTTAGGGTTGGTGGCTCCTTTGTGCCTCCTTCATTAAAAGTTCTCGCTACTTGTGGTACATCATCATCCTTCCCTTGAAGAAGATTCAACCTAAATCTTTGAATGTGTCTTCCACCTAGATCATATATAAAGCACTTAAGTTGTAACTGCATTATGCAAATGTTAGTGATAGACGATAAGATGTTTGAGTCCCTTATGTGTTGATGTGTTTATCACTCAACTCACTTAATGGATTCTCACACATTAACTTATTCTCTAATTTCATTTTCATGGTTCCTAACACATTAAGTAAGTCAATAATAGGAACAATGCTCAAATAGTTGATAAAACTCAAAAGTGTCACATTCTCCTTCAAATAATCTATGAATCCCCTTTGGATGTGTAATTCCCTTAACATTTTGACATCAATCCCGATCCATGATTATACACTTCTAAAATACACTTGCATTTCCTTGCACATCATGTGTTCTATCTGTCATTCCTTTATGACTAAGAGGAGCCAATAGTGTTAATCCATAAAAGTCTAGTATTGTAAAATGTCCATAAAATTATACTCTTCTACTAGGTTATGTTGAATTTAACACTCCATTCGATAGGGATCCATATTTACCCTTAAATAATCAAGTTCACAACAAGATTCATTCCTTACCATTCTCTCATCCCCACTCAATTCTAAGTTATCATCACATAAGCATGGTGCTTGATTTCAACAAATGCTACCAATTGCTTTCAATTCGACCTTGGAGTATTCAAGAATGCAGACACAACCTTTATCCTATGGACAGCTATGGTTATAAGAAATTCCAACAACTTCTCTACCAATATAATGACAGGAATTATCAACATATGAACCTATACTTGAGCCCCACTTGTTATTATTGCTCTAATAATGCATGTAGTCATATTGATGGTCATACTACCCTCTAAGTAGGCGTGAATATAACCACAACTAATATTCCACATGCTAGTTGATAACTCTGATTTTAAACATATTTCATATGGTGATTTTATAGTATTTCCCTTACATTTTTGGTTTTCTTTAAAGAAATTGATACTTAATTGAGTAAAATGTTGATTTCAGGGTTTAAACGCGTTCTAAGCTCGAAAACGAAGAAAAGGAATCAAGTTTCACTCAATTTCGAGTTCAAACGAAGAAGTTATGAAGATTTGAAGTTGTGTAGAAATTTTGCCTTAGTGCAGAAAGTTACACGACCTGGGGATACGGCTGTGTCCCAGGCCGTGTCTGGTGACGAAAATAAAATCCGTGTAATACACATATAAAAGGGTATCTTAGGGTTCAAAAGAGAGAGAGACATTACAGAAACGGAGAGACACAAGAGACAAGAGGAGACTTAAGGAGAACATCAATCAAGAAGCGAGAACAACATCGATTTCAAGATTAGAGAGATTGTTCATCAAATCAAGAGGGTTTTTCATGCTTTATTTTATATTTTTGATGGAACTCGTTTTTAGATTCGTTATGATAGCTTAGAATTTAAGTATTTAGGATTATGAAACCTAGGGTTTCATGTAACCCTTAGATTGAATTATAATTTCAATAAAGTTTCTATCTTTTCTTGATTCAATTATATTGTTTAATTGTGGATTGATAATTCTAGAGTGTCAATATATGATATTATGCATGTTGATTGAGAAATTGCATGTGTAATTAGATCTAAGCATAATTGAAGAGAATTATATGTATACTTAGAGATAAGATATATGTTTCTTCCGGAAAGTTGATTGTTTGTGTAGGAATTCATTATACATTAATGCAATTCTAAGTTATATTACTAAGTGAAGAGATTCCGGTAAATAATTTAGGATTAGGGTTAATATGCTTGAGAAAGATATTAGCTTTAATTGTGAATTCTTCCGGTCAAGAATTATAGAAACTAAATTGAATATATTTTAAAAGGTTACATGTCAAACACTAGGGGAAATAATTCCTAAATACATTATTGCATACTTGAAGTCGTTCGTAGTTTATTGCTTTCTAATTTGCTTAGTTAAGTCTCATAATTAGTTTAGTTTATTAATTTCAGTATTTTTAATTCATTCAACTCGACACAATTTTCCGGTTAGATAATAAAGCTAAAGTTAATATTAGTACTCAAAATCTCTAAGGGATCGACTCGGACTCACATCCGCTATATTAAAATTGATAGGTGCGCTTGCCTCGTATCAAGTTTTTGGCGCCATTGCCAGGGATTTTTGATATTAAGAACGCTAGTTGCTTTATTACTTTAACCATTTTCTTTTTCTTTTTTATTTTCTTTTGTGTTCATTGTTTATTTTTATTATCTAGAGCTGCAATTGATTTTATATTTCTTGCCTTTGTAGTACATGACCCGCAGTAATCTGAAAGATTTAGTAGAATTCGATCCTGAAATTGAGAGAACTGCCCTTCAAAATTTGAGATCGCGACCTAGACAAGTTGTGGCGACCATAGACGATGAATCAATCGTTGAGATCAAGGAAGAAGGTAAAGAGGCCAACACTCAATTGGTCGAGCAGGAAGATCCACCACACATGGCTAATAACGGGAATGAAGCAAATCGGACCATGTCCAATTATTCAAGGCCTACACTTATTGGAGCTGACTCCAGTATTGCAAGGCTAACCGTCGCGGCTAATAACTTCCAAATTGCACCTAACATCATACAAATGGTGCAACAATATGTTCAGTTTGACGGTCTCCAAGATGAAGATCCTAATGCCCACATCTCTAGTTTTCTAGAGATTTGTGATACATTTAAAATCAACGGAGCCACGGATGATGCCATTCGACTGCGGCTATTTCCTTTCTCCCTAAGGGGTAGAGCAAAACAGTGGTTGAACTCCCTACCAATAAATTCAATCACAACTTGGAATGAATTGGTAGAGAAATTTTTGGAGAAATATTTCCCACCAGCAAAGACCACCAAACTTCGGAATGATATTTCGTGTTTTGCTCAATTGGAAGCGGAGACTCTATATGACACTTGGGAGCGGTTTAAGGACTTGCTTAGGAGGTGCCCACATCATGGCCTCCCACTGTGGATGCAGATTTAGACCTTTTACAATGGTCTCAATTTATCCACTAGACAGATGATTGATGCATCCGCAGGAGGTACTTTGAACATAAAGACACTTGAGCAAGCCTAAAATTTGATTGAAGGAATAGCGATGAACAACTATCAGTGGGAGAGCACTAAAGCTAAGCAAAAGGCCATGGGAATTTATGATGTGGACTTGACCACTGCTCTGGCAGCTAAGGTGGACTTGTTGAGTAAAAAGATTGATGCACTCTCAATTGGCCCTCAACAAGTGCAATTGGATGTAAGTGATTTTGGTATGCAGGGGTATGGAACACAAGAACAACTGGAACAGGCAGATTATTTAAGAAATCCACCTAAGCAACAAAATAACCCTTATAGCAACACTTACAATCCAGGATGGAGGAATCACCCCAATTTCTCATGGGGAAACTAAAACCAAGGCCAGCAGAAGACCAACTTTGGCCCACCTGGATTTCAATGACCATTCTCACCTCCTCTCCCTCAAGAAAAGAAGCCCAGTGTGGAAGAACTTCTCACAAAATACATTCAAGGCAATGAGGCTCGCTTATCCAACATTGAATCCTCGCTGAGAAATCAAGAGGCTTCAAATCGCAACCTTGAGAACCAAATTAGTCAACTTGCGAAACTAATCTCTAAAAGACCACAGGGATCACTACCGGGAAATACAGAACCCAATCCTAAGGAACATGTTAAGGTAGTAACACTTCGGAATGGGAAGGAGTTGCATGCTGAGAGGAAGGTTAGCGAGGAGACTAGCAAGAGCAAGGAGGGTACAAAAGCAACGGAAGATGTAGAGTCATCAAAGGTGAAAGAATATCAACCACCAATTCCATATCCCCAAAGACTCGAGAAAGATTGCAATGACCAATAATTTAGTAAGTTCCTTGACCTCTTTAAACAACTGCATATTAACTTACCTCTTGTTGATGCCTTGTCATAGATGCCGAAGTACGCTAAATTCTTGAAAGATTTGTTATCCAACAAGAGGAAGCTTGAGGAGCTTTCTACAGTCATCTTGGATGAAAAGTGTTCAGCGATTGTGCAAAACAAGTTGCCCAAAAAGCTAAAAGACCCAGGAAGTTTTACCATTCCTTGTCATATTGGTGATCTATTAATTGACAAAGCTTTAGCTGATTTAGGTGCTAGCATCAATTTAATGCCTTACAAATTTTTCAAGAAACTAGGATTAGGGGAACCTAAGCCCACACGCATGAGTTTGAAATTAGCTGATAGATCTGTGACGTATACTAGAGGCATATTTGAGGATGTATTAATCTGAGTGGGTAAATTCATTTTTCCAGTTGATTTTGTGATACTGGATATGGATGATGATTTTGAGTTACCCCTTATCCTAGGAAGACCATTCTTAGCTACCGCTAGGGCTATTATTGATGTTAGTGGTGGCAAGCTCATTCTTTGAGTAGGAGATGAAGAGATCATGTTTAAAATTTTAGAGGCTATGAAAAAATCTGTCGATCAATATGATACTTGCTACCTGCTAGATGTTACTGACACTTTTGTTTCAAGTTATATGCAGGAAGTTCTTCTTAAAGATCCGTTGGAGAGTTGCTTGCAATTAGGCATGGAGGCAGCTTCGGAAGATCCTGTCAAATCTGAGGTGATAGCCCAACTGGAGGCAAATAAACCTATCTCTATTGAGACAGGGTTTGAAGAGATTGAAAAGAGGAAGGAAGCACAGTTAAAACCTTCGATTGAGGAGCCACCAGTATTGGAGCTAAAACAATTACCTGACTATTTGGAATATGCCTTCTTGGAGAAGGACTCCAAATTACCGGTAATTATAGCATCCAATTTGGAAAAAGAACAGAAAGAAAGGTTGCTGAAAGTACTTAAGGAGCATAAGAGGGCCATTGCTTGGAAAATATCCGATATTTAAGGTATCAATCCCTCCTTTTGTACTCATAAGATTTTAATGGAAGAAAACTATAAGCCGGTTGTATAGCCCTAGAGACGTTTGAATCCAAACATGAAAGAGGTAGTCAAAAAGGAAGTTATCAAACTCCTTGATGTAAGTATGATATATCCTATCTCTGATAGTTCATGGGTGAGTCCAGTACAAGTTGATAAAAAAAAAAGTGGGATGACAGTAGTCCCTAATGAAAAAAATGAATTGATCCCAATGAGAATGGTAACAGGTTGGCGTGTATGTATCGATTATCGAAAGTTAAATGATGTTACACAAAAAGACCATTTCCCCTTACCTTTTATTGATCAAATGATAGAACGATTAGCTGGACATATGTTTTATTGTTTTCTAGATGGCTTATCTGGTTATTTTCAGATACCTATCGCACCGGAAGATCAAGAAAATACCACTTTCACTTGTTCTTATGGAACCTTTGCTTATTGCAGAATGCCTTTTGGTCTTTACAATGCACCAGCCACATTCTAGTGATGCATGTTAGCTATTTTTGATGATTTGATTGAGGACATAATGGAGGTATTTATGGATGATTTTTCAGTTTTTGGCAACTCATTTGACCTTTGTTTGAATAATTTGGACATGGTACTTACCAGGTGTGAAGAGACCAACCTTGTCCTCAACTGGGAAAAGTGCCACTTCATGGTACAAGAAGGTATTGTACTGGGCCATAAGATCTCTCATCGAGGAATTGAGGTAGATACTGCTAAAGTGGATGCGATTGCAAGACTCCCATCTCCAACTTCAGTTAAGGCCATAAGAAGTTTCTTAGGACACGCAGGTTTTTACAGGCGATTTATCAAGGATTTCTTGAAAATTGCTTACCCTTTGACTAAGCTTTTAGAGAAGGATGTGCCTTATGTTTTCTCTCAGGAGTGTTTGAAAGCTTTTAATATCCTTAAAGAGAAACTCACCAATGCTCCAATCATGGTAGTACCTGATTGGGCACTCCCCTTTGAGCTTATGTGTGATGCAAGTAATCATGCAGTCGAGGCAGTGCTGGGGCAAAGGCGAGACAAGAACTTTCAACCAATTCACTATGCTAGTAAAACTCTTATGAATACTCAAGAAAACTACACTACTACAGAAAAAGAGTTGCTAGCCGTTGTTTTTGCCTTTGATAAATTTCACTTTTATTTGCTTCTATCTAAGGTGATTGTTTATACTGATCATTCTGCCCTTAGGTACTTGTTAGCAAAGCTGGATGCAAAACCAAGATTGATTAGGTGGATCTTGTTGCTGCAAGAGTTTGATGTGGAGATCAAAGATAAAAAAGGCGCTGAAAATTTAGCAGTAGATCACCTATCCCGATTGGAGAACCCAAACTTGGAATTGCTCGACGAGAACGAGATCAAGGATGAATTCCCTGAGGAGCGACTCTATGCCATCGCTTAGGTAAGTGATATGGAAATTCCTTGGTTCGCAGATATTGCTAATTTTTTAGCTGCTAGGATCATACCGAAGGGCCTTCAACACCAGCAAAAGAAGAAATTCTTTTCTGATGTGAAACATTATTTTTGGGATGATCCTTACCTGTTTAAAGTATGTGCAGATCATGTCATTGAAGGTGTGTACCACACCTCGAAGGTTGGCGAATTTTGAGCCACTATCATTCGGGGCCTACGGGTGGGCATCATAGTGCCAATAGGACAGCTCATAAGGTCCTAGAGGCAGGATTTTATTGGCCTACCCTATTCAAAGATGCCCAGAGATATGTTGAAAGTTGTGATCGTTGCCAACGAGTGGGAAATATATCCCGTAGGGATGAAATGCCATAAAACCCCATCATCGAGGTTGAGGTATTTGATGTGTGGGGGATCGATTTCATAGGTCCTTTTCCGAATTCAAATGGAAACAAATATATCCTAGTAGCCATTGACTATATCTCTAAGTAGGTGGAAGCTAAAACCCTACCTACTAATGATGCTAGGATAGTAAAGTGCTTCTTGAAAGGCCTATTTTCTGGATTTAGCACCCCTAGAACAATTATAAGTGATAGGGGAATGCACTTTTGCAATGCTCAACTCGACCAAGTATTGAAACGTTATGGCGTTACACATAGGATAGCCACCTCGTGCCACCCCGTACTACCCCCAAAGTAGTGGCCAAGTGGAAGTTGCCAATCGCGATCTTAAGTGAATTCTTGAAAAAACTGTAAAGCATCATAGGAAAGATTGGTCAGAAAAGTTGGATGATGCTCTATGGGCATATAGAACTGCCTACAAAACACCACTCAGCACCACACCCTACCGACATGTATATGGCAAAGCTTGTCATTTGCCGGTAGAGATAGAGCATAAGGCTTATTGGGCGATTAAGAGTACTAATGTTGATTTTGAGCGTGCAGGTTCTCACAGGAAACTTCAATTGAACGAGCTTGAGGAATGGCGAGCGAATGCATATGAGAACTCCAAATTATACAAAGAAAGGGCCAAAAAGTATCATGATCAGCGAATCAAACAAGGTCGACAATTTAAAGAAGGTGATCATGTTCTTTTGTATAATTCTCGCCTGCGTTTATTCCCAGGTAAGTTAAAATCCAGGTGGTCTGGACCATTTACAATTACACGAGTTTTCCCGTATGGGACTGTTGAAGTTACATACCCGGAGAAGGGCACATTTAAGGTAAATGGACAATGGTTGAAATTATACTTGAGTGGAAACTTGGAGCATGTTGGTCGGGAGGAATTTTATCTCCATCCAACAGAACTAACATGAGAAGACGTATCCCGTCGAGCTATCGACGTTAACTAAAGCGCTTCTTGAGAGGCAACCTATGTCTAACTCTATTTATGCTTTAGTTCTTTAAGTTTTCTTCATTTTATTTTCCATTCAATCTAACTTTGCTTTGTTTCTTTTCTTTTGCTTTCAATTTTTCGTCATAATTCTTTCCTCTCTTAGCTTTATTTTTTTTTTCCTTTTCTCTTTAGTTTTATTATTTCTAAGTTTCCTTTATCTTTAAAAAAAAAAAAAATTTATTATACGGGCGAGGGACACGGTCGTGTCTTAGCCCATGTCCATCCAGACGTTCAAAAATGTCCACCTACAGAAAGTTACACGGGCGTGGGACACGGTCGTGTCCCCGCCCGTATCCACCCAGACTTTGATCCTACGCCGTAGGCACAGAAAGTTACACGGGCAAGGGACACGGTCGTGTCCCCAGCCCCGTGTGCGCTTAGAAATTTTCACCCGCGAACAGAATGTTACACGGGCGTGGGACACGGTTGTGTCCTAGCCCGTGTGCGTCCAGACACCACCCGAGAACAGAAAGTTACACGGGCGTGGGACACGGTCGTGTCCCAGCCCGTGTCCGTCCAGTATTCATACACGGGAAGCACAAGTCACACGGGCAGGGGACACGGTCGTGTCCCAGCCCGTGTGCGTCCAAGTTAGACACGATGGTACAGATTGTTACACGGGCAAGGGACACGGTCGTGTCCCAGCCCGTGTCGACCCAAATAACACGGTTTTTGCACACGACCGGTTAATTTAAATTAAACATACCCTCTCACACTCTCACAATCAAACATATCTCTCTTACATTCTCTCTCATTCTCCCTCTTCTCTCCAAAATTCCTGCATTCCGCATTTTGATCCAAGTAAGTTTTTCCCCTTAATTTTTCCTTTCTCTTCCTTATGTTGCAGCAATTGAGTTATGTGTGTTCTTCCTTTTGTGCATATTGTTTTTGGCCTGCTGATTTCTTTTGATTATTCATCCATGCTATGCATCCTTGCTTTGAGTTTCTTGATCTCATTTGTTATAATGCTGCCTCCTCTAATTAGATTTCATTATGCTCTGTCAATTCCAAATTTTATTAGTTAATTTGCTTGTTATTCTTCCTTCATGCTAGTAAGGGTTAGCAATGGGCGATTATTATTCTAGGTCATTTCGCGTCTCTTATATGTATAGACGCCTGTTTTTCCTCGTTAATTAGTGTGTAGTGGAATTCGTTGGATAAGTTTGTCACTCATTTCTTTTCCACCACCTCGTTTTCTCGCTGCACTCCATATGTTTGATGAAATGCCCCAATGAGCACTCCTTTTACAATCTTCCCCATTATTATTCTTGTTTTCTGTTTTCTTCACCTAGGTGTGATATGGATGCCCATGTTTGATTTGAATTGTTGCCTCTTTTCAGGTATTCAGATGGCTAATCGATCTAAGCTTTCCGTTCGCCAAAAATCCAAATTTGCGGCATCCTCTTCGTCACAATCTGGCGCAATTGTTGAACCATTAGCGACTGTTCCCCCTATGGAGCACCCAATGCTCCAATTTAAGGAGGACTACTAAGTACAACGCTACTAATTGCTTCAATCTAAGCCCTTTAGCGAGACCCTTCGGTTGGATTGGGATGCTTTCGCTCAACTAGAGCTCACCACCGAAATGAAGGAGCTCTTGGATGGTACCGTTTGGGAGCGCTTATTATCCTTTAAAGCTCCAGTTTATAAAGAGCTGACCTTGGAATTTTTGTACACTTATAAGCTGGATAAAGACAGTGCTACTCGCATGGGCCCAAACTGCAAATTGCACTTCACCTTGAGTGGCCATCCATTCCACATGTCCATTGCTCAACTGGGCAGATATCTTGGTTTATATGTAGAAAGATATACACGGACGGAAGAATTCCAAAGTCTTTCATGTCGTTTTCCTCGTAGCGTCACGGCAGGGTCATTTTGGAATGAGATCACGGTTGGCGATGCCTATGATCTTGCCAGGAGTAAGGCCTCTCAATTAGTCAGGCCTGAATACCGGGTTCTTCACTGGCTCTTCTCCCATACATTGACTGGTATAGGCCTTAGCACCGGGGCAGTGTCTAACAAGGACTACCTCTATCTCTACAGTGTCATCCATAAGCATCCCATCAATCTAACCATCAAGCCACCACTACTCGGAAGAAAGGGCATATTTGTTGTGGCCCTTATATTACATTACTGGTGCAGGCTATGAGAACTAAAGTTGTTGCTTGGCCCTCACTTACTTTCATTAGCCAAGTTACTCCTATGCGCCTCAATTCCTTTCGCCTCATGAACCTCTTACCATCAAGAAGTCAAGGTCGACGCTCTCACAGCAGCACATCTCGAGGTCAAACGTCTTCAGCTAGCTTTGAAGATAAATTTGATTTGTTGCTGTCTGAGGTTCGTTATATACGAGAGAGTATGGATAAACTTCATCTTCGACAGGATAGAATGGAAGAATTTCTTAAAATGAAAGCGTCGACTACAAATCAAGAGGAGAGTACGGAAAAGGATGAGGAGGATGAGAGTAGTGAGGAAGAGGCTGATGAGGAGGGTGATGACGATGATGATGCTACTATGGCTGAGGCATCATTTGATGAGGAGGCTGAGGAGACGGATTCTGATCACTCTTCTTAGTTCCAAATTATTTTTTTTTTTGTGTTCTCTTTTATTGATCAAGACTTGTGAACTCCGTTATATATAATGAGATGCTTCTTCATTTTGCACTTCTTTTCGACTGGCAGGGAAGTATTAGTTTCTTTTCAGTACATATGTTTCTTTTTTCCTGTGCTGTTTCTTTTTTCCTGTGCTGTTTCTTTCTTGCTGCTATGATTTTTTGTGGTACATTGGGGACAATATACATTATTAAGTGTGGGGAAGGGATATATATGAATTTGTTACTGTTTAGGAAACCAATTATTCATATTTGACCCAATTGTTTTTAAGTTAACTTGTAATAGGTGATTAACTGGTATTAAGCCAAATCAACTATGTCATGTTGATCATTATTGACCTTATGATACTTCACTAGAATTGATTAGTCAAATTTTTGGAAGGCAATGTTATGAATTATTTAGCTTAGGATTTTAAGACTTGAGATTGGAACAACATCACTAGTTGAGAATTAGTCATGGTTATTTTTAAAATTTACTTTTATGTATACCTTTCTCTTAGAAATTTTTAAGAGTCCTATAATTTTTAACAAACAAACAAATGAAATTCTTCTTTTGAGAAACCCTTGAAAAATCATAATGATTGGAGGTCAAAAGTAATAATAAGTGTATGAATAGAAAAAATTGGTAAGGATTCATCTTGGTCCGTCAGAAGAGCGAGATTGAGCCCCAATGCCAATTCTAATGAAAAAATTGATATGGATCGGCCTTGGTCCGTCAGAAGAGCAAGGTTCTTTCCTGCTATCAATATAAGGAATAAGTTGGTATGGATCGGTCTTGATCCGTCAGAAGAGCGAGATTCTTTCCTGCTACCAACACAATTGTGCTTAAATAAGGTAAATTCAAAAGACCTCTCAACAAAAGTATGAACTCGGAGGATGATCAGAGGAAGAGTGGATGTAAAATGTGTTTGTTTTAGATTATATACTTGGTGAGATGGAAGAGAGAATTGTATACACTTTAGTCAAATGGACAAAATTTTTATGACTCTTTCTCGGTTGGCGAGATGTTAAATCTAATTTTTAGTTTAAGAATCCTTGGTTAAATGGCTTGGTTAAACTTTGATTTTCATAAATTAACTAGTGAATTCTAGTATTAAGTATTGTTGGAGCATTCGAATATGGTCAGATGAAATTGGTTGACTTTATTATTGTAAGTTAGTTGAGAATGATTTTCTTACTTTTCTTCGGGTCAAGTGTATTCGTTCACAGGTTTCCTAAATAGTGATAAATTTTATTTAGTGTTTCTTGTCTCGAAAGTTTTGTTTTGATTTATTTGCTTGAGGACAAGCAAATGCTCAAGTGTAGGGAAATTTGATAACTCTGATTTTAAACATATTTTATATGGTGATTTTATAGCATTTCCCTTACATTTTTGGTTTTCTTTAAAGAAATTGATACTTAATTGAGTAAAATGTTGATTTCAAGGTTTAAACACGTACTAGGCTCAAAAACGAAGAAAAGGAATCAAGTTTCACTCAATTCCGAGTTCAAACGAAGAAGTTATGAAGTTTTGAAGTTGTGCATAAATTTTGCCTTAGTGCAGAAAGTTACACGACCTGGGGACACGGCCGTGTCCCAAGCCGTGTCTGGTGATAAAAATAAAATCCGTGTAATACACATATAAAAGGGTATCTTAGGGTTCAAAAGAGAGAGAGACATTACAGAAACGGAGAGACACAAGAGACGAGAGGAGACTTAAGGAGAACATCAATCAAGAAGCGAGAACAACATCGATTTCAAGATTAGAGAGATTGTTCATCAAATCAAGAGGGTTTTTCATGCTTTATTTTATATTTTTGATGGAACTCGTTTTTAGATTCGTTATGATAGCTTAGAATTTAAGTATTTAGGATTATGGAACCTATTATGTTGTTTAATTGTGGATTGATAATTCTAAAGTGTCAATATATGATATTATGCATGTTGATTGAGAAATTGCATATGTAATTAGATCTAAGCATAATTGAAGAGAATTATATGTATACTTAGAGATAAGATACATGTTTTTTCCGGAAAGTTGATTGTTTGTGTGGGAATTCATTATACATTAATGCAATTCTAAGTTATATTACTAAGTGAAAAGATTCCGGTAAATAATTTAGGATTAGGGTTAATATGCTTGAGAAAGATATTAGCTTTAATTGTAAATTCCTCCGGTCAAGAATTATAGAAACTAAATTGAATATATTTTAAAAGGTTACATGTTAAACACTAGGGGAAATAATTCCTAAATACATTATTGCATACTTGAAGTCGTTCGTAGTTTATTGCTTTCTAATTTGCTTAGTTAAGTCTCATAATTAGTTTAGTTTATTAATTTCAGTATTTTTAATTCATTCAACTCGACACAATTTTCCGGTTAGATAATAAAGCTAAAGTTAATATTAGTACTCAAAATCTCTAAGGGATCGACTCGGACTCACATCCGCTATATTAAAATTGATAGGTGCGCTTACCTCGTATCACTAGTCATCCAACTAGTTAGATTATAACAACCATTCACATTAGATACAAGCAACTCTAATAGTAGTATGTGACTATATAGCCTAAATAGAATGTTAAAAATGCAAGAGTACTTATGATTGCCAATAGCATTAGATGGAAATGCAAATCGAGTAAGGTTAAGGTTTGGGGAGTCTAATTTTTGCTCCTCCTTATCAAGTTTCTTAATCATCTTGATCACTTTTTGAGCCTTATCCACTATTTTAGTCTCCTCAGCTCTAATCTTACCTTCTTCTTGAGACTAAAATGGTGTTTCCTCAATCTTAGTTTCATTTGAGAGCGAAGGAATTCCATTGAATATGACTTTCTCAACTCTTCATCGTTGAACTAAAGTCTTGATAATTGCTAATCCTTCCTCGACCTTAATTGGAGAATTAGGGCATACTATAAGTTACTTCTTACCTAGGCGATAAGTGTTGTTCACAAATATATATCATCCACCAATACTCATCTTCCAAGGCTTCCCTAGACAAATATGACAATTGTTTATATCTGCAATATCAAACACTTCTTCATTCATGGGTTTTGAACCAATAGAGTAACCTAGTTGGGCTTACTTTGTAACCTAAATCACCTCACCATTATAATTAACTTCGTACAGATTTGGATGGGTGGTGGTTTCAAAACCCAATCTTCCCATTACAACCTTAGAAATTAAGTTAATAGGGAAATCACTAATTTGGAATTGCAATTGGCCCTGTTCAATCTTTCCTTGAACGTAAATTTTTTTTGTAAGAATACTACCCTTTTCATAATTAAGGTTGGAATTGCAATTAAATGTTTGGGTTTAAGGGGTTGTAGTGTAGAATTGTTGTAGGAGGATGGTGGAGGTGGGGAGGTGGTGGTGTCGGTTAAGATATGAGGTCAAATTCCTTATATGGGATTTCATCAAACACTTGATGGGGAGTTTCTTACTTCCTTCCCAACAACAACACAAACACAACACTTCTTCTTTCCTACAAACACAATACAATAACAATTATGATAATTAACATGTAGCAACAATATTACGTCAACTTCAATCCACCACATACTAAAACTACACAACACACAATCGTAATGAACTCAATTTGCGACAACTTGCCAATATACAACTCTCGATATTGAAACTCGAGCTCTAATACCAAATTATGATTACTCGATCGGGGAATTAATGTATCAAGCAATAATTGATTCAAGAATCAATTAAACCTAGTTAAAAAAATTTAGGGCTTAGATATTTAGGGATGGGTTTTTGAATGATTTCTTTATTGGATATGACTCATCAATAGATAAATCACTCGTTAGATTATTTGAACGAGATGACTCATAGACAAATAATCTAATGCTACTTGCCATAATCTCACGAGATTGATAAGAGTAAAAAGGTTTGAGAGAAAAAAAAAATCTTAACATTTTGTAAAACTTCTAATGATATTTGTTATAATGGAATAAGAACCTTTAAATAATCCTCCAAGATAATGGCATTCCATAAATAAAATAAAATAAAAGACCTATAATTAATGCTAAAATAACTTAATTCCCATTGGCTAATAGAACTAAATTTATATTGGTCTATAGAACTAAATTTCCATTAGTCAATCGAAATAAATTCCTAATGGCTAATAAAACTAAATTTTTATTCATCAATAGAACTAAATTTCCATTGGCTAATAGAACTAAATTTCTAGTGGTCAATAGAAATAAATTATTATTAGCCTAATAAAACTAATTTCTAATTGGCTAATAATAAATCACCATGAATATTCTACTAATAATGAAATACATAAAGAAAATTATTAAATAAAATAACGAAAGATATCATCAAAATTGTTATTCTTCTTTTCTAATGTTGGTGGTTTATTTGTTCTTACTTCATTAAAAGTGTCGTAGCATGTGACAAATCACTTTCCAAAATAGATTTTCCCTTTGTCAAAATGGAATAAGCTAAAAAGTAATGAAGCACGTAAGACGGAAAAGAACAAAGTGGGTGCTGAAGGCATAATTATGGACCACTATGGTAGAAGTTGGGGGATTTCACTTGAAAGTTAAACTATGGCTCTTCATTGAAAGCTAGATTATAGGGAATTTTTAGGTAATGAACTTAGCAAAAGAGCAAAATATTAGATAATTGATGTAGAATCAGATTGAAAAGCTACTATAAACCCCACGAATTTAGCTTTCTAAGTATAGAAACAAACGTCCAAACTGTAGATGATTTCTCAAACTCAAAAGAGACAGTAAGATTTAAAACCGATTAAAATCTCAATCTAAAACCTAAAGTGGATACGAAAAACCTTAAATCATCAATGAACCCCTAACCGCATACGAAGACCCTAAAACCTCGAACCTCATCAAAACCCTAAGATGACAATCGAAGATTTAATCGCGTAAGAATATATGAAACCCTAAATGTGTAAAAACATTAGAGATGGTGCCTTAAAGTCATAAGAACCTTAAAACTATAACTTTAAGGATATAAAAGTACTAATTCACCATGATATACCCTAAAACCCTAATTGATAATATAATACTTATATTTTGCCAAATCATTAGTAAAAGGTTAGAGATGACCCTCATTCATGCTTATATGATTCGAATCCTCAAGTAATCCATTAGAAACTAAGATAATGAGTCATAGATTATATTTATCCCTTAAGTATGTGATTAAGATAGTATTACATAGAGTTAAGGGTATAGTTGAAGATTAGGTTAAATGTAGTAAACCTTAATACCCTAAATGCTATTTTTCATCTCAATTATACTAAGTAGTTTACCAAATGATGTATATAGGATATAAATACCTAATGGAAGATCTCATTATCTATTTTTACTAATCAATTCACTAAATTTCTTATTTCCCTTCATTTCCTTAATCTTTCTCCAAATTTTTCCTAATTAGTTCATTATGTACACAAAAGGGTCTTTATTTTTTTGAAAGTTGACCAAGTCAACACATGTTGACCAAGGTCAAAATGTTGACCAAGTCAATACATGTTGACTAAAGTCAACCATTTGAAAAGTCAACAAAAGACTAAAAGATAAAGAAAATATCTTCCTCTTCATGATGGCTTTTCTTTTCTTTCTTTTTGATTTTTCTTCTTCTCCTTTTCTCCTCAATTGCCGTCCACATTTTCTCCCTTCTAGGCCCCACCATTTTCTTCCTTTCATTATGAAAACAAGACAAAAGAAACAAAACAAAATTTGCCCTCCATTGCCGTGAGCTTTCCCCTTCCCTTTCACTTTCATTTCTTCACTTTTGCCTCCTTAAATTCAATACATCTAAAGGTATGTACTTAACTTACTTCATGTTGGTTTATGTTATTCATTAGTTAGTTAATTAGGTAGATTAGATAAGTAGTTAGGTGTTTAGTGTTGTCTTGAAGAAGAGGAAACAAAGTTTCCATCTTTAAGTGTAGAAATTAGAACTTTTGAAGAAGAAGAAAGGAAGACATGAGTATAAGCTTATAAGTATGTACACATAAGGAATTACCAAAAGAGTACAAGTATGTGAACCTTTGTACATGAGTAATTATCATGTACATAACCTAACTTAAGATCATATCTAACTATACATACCTATACTACACTAAATATATACATAAAAACACAAAAGCATGGAATTAGGAAGCTTTTCTTAAGGAAAAGCTTAGGCATACGAATTTTAGTATAAAACGTATCCAACCGTATAGGTATATGAGTATGTATATACGTATAAATATGGTATAAGTCTAAGTATAGATATGAGAATAAGTATGTATAAGGTGTATGTACATAAGTAAAAGAGAAAGGGGTAACATGTACATAATACATATACATATGACATAAGCATAAGGAAAGGCTTATGTAATCACATGATGAGATAAGTGATGACATAAGCCATGACATCATCAATTGATTACATAAGTGATGATGTAAGTATAGGTTTATAATAGAAGAAATAATAAGATTACATAAGCACATAACATAGGTATATACATGTATTTAGAAGTCGAAAATTCCTTAAACCCTAATACACCTCTTAGATTGAATTAAACTTAATCAAGTATGTGAATTTGTAGCACTAATGTAAAATTTCCTAAGTATAAGAATCAAATAGCTAATTCAATTATTAAATCCTAAATTAGGGCATAAACATAAGTAATAAGAGTAATTAAACTTCAATAAGATAAAATTTTAATAAATTTAGCCCATATCATAAAACACGGGTCTTAACGTCCAAAACGGACATTACTGTGTGAATGTACGTCTGAAAACGATGAAAAACGACTATAAATTCATAAATATTGAAAATAGAATGAAAAAGTTACGTACGATTAACAATTAGGTTTAATCGAGTAAGGGCTGATAGTAATCTAAGTAGAATTAGGTAGATAGATATCTAGAACCCTTAGTTAAGTCAACTATTTATTATCTCTGTTATCTCGTAATGATCAGGTGATTTCGACGAGGGCGAGGATCTCTCGATCGGTTATTACGACTTAAGCGAGTCGTCATAGTCAAGTGAGTACTCCCGATGACTCTATATTTGTTTGTGCTTGTAGTTAGTGCACTTAAATTGAAAATCAATAACTTAATGCATGGGGTTTTGGGATATGTGTGTGTTTGATATTGATTGATTATAGTAAGAAATATTGTTAAATACGATAATTGATGATTTGATGGTATGATTAATTTTTATATGATTTGGATGGTTTGTTGATATTGATTGATCGCCTCATAATTTGACCTAATTATATTTGGCTTATCTTGAATCAAAAGGGTCATGCATTATCCATGCATCGCATTACTTATTCTGGCCGTCACTTCACGCGGTTGGTAATGAAGGGCTTTAGAGGGATGGATTCCCACATGATTTGATTAGTATCGTACAGGAGCATGGGTACAACAAGACCCTACCCTTGGCTCGCAGGTTCTATTGGCCCCGGAGACGCTAACTGTGGGTGGCTGGGGGTTACGTCTAGAGACCACCGTTGTAGGGTGTGAGTGTGGACTACGGGGGCCACCTTACCGCTAGGCCTGGGACTTTGTGAACTATTGGATTTTTTTTTAGAAATGGAAATGTATTTTTGTGAAATACGGGATTCTAAGTTATAGGTAAAAACCCAAGTGCTAGAGCCCGGTCGTGATTGGTGCCGATGAATCTCCAACCCTTATCTCGGAGGGCGTTAAAATCCGATATTATATGCAGTACCTATCAACTGCATATATTGTTTGGCATTCTGCATGTGCATGCATTCATATGGTTGTAATAATTTGTTTGATAACTTGTTTGCCAGTATGGTATGAGGGATAGCTCACTAAGCTCTTGTAGCTTATTCCCCAATAATCTTTCTTTTGCAGGTTTACATATAATGGGATTGGGATAAGTCTCGAGTGCTGAGGGCGAGATGAAGATATGTACATTAGTGTTAGGATTAGTTGAGATTTTTATAGATGATACATAAACACTCTTTGTAGAAAATATTCATATGTTAGAATTTAATATAATTGAATTTTTCCTGCAGTTTTATAATGTTGGTAATCCTGTCTTATTATTTGGTAGAGGATACCGATTCTCTGCGGTTCTGAGGAACTGTGGGATATCGGACATCCATAGTTATTTATAATTATATATTATATCATGTTACAATAAATTAATTACTTGAAAATCATTAATCTTAGTGATTTATTATATAGAGTCTTGCAATCTCTGACTTATAAGACAATTTTCATATCATGAGTGCACATATGTTATGAAAATTTTAGTTAATCCTACTAGGCCCGCTTTAGGGTCCTGACAGCTACAATTGATTATGAAATCAAATTCGAAAGCTTTACTGAAGTGCTCATTATCTGTGTGAAGTATAATTAAGTCACTAAGATTATAGTGGCTGGTTTTAATTATTACTTTGATGTTACATTTTAGAAGACTTTTCTGGTGAGGTTTTAGTTTTACTATATTCAGACTGCGGCAAGTGAAGGAAGCAAATAAAGACCTCCATGGCCATATTAATGTTTATTTGCATTTTTAGGGATCTTAATCCCTGATCCCTTTAATTTAATTGCTATTTTATGATTGTAGCTCTAAACCACCTTATGGTTGATTGTTATCAAATATTGTTTTCTTCTAATATATATATATTACCTTTGGCTATAAAAGTACACAAGGATGCTTGTTATTTGTTTAATCTTACTGTTGTTCTTGCATTTATGATGTATTATTGCTCTTTGAGCTTGAAATATTTTGATTCTCATAAAAAAGGGATGAAATATGATAAAAGATTTAGTATAGTATTGTGTTTGGTTTGCAAAATAAAGGCAACATGGGACAAAAGAACCACTTAAAAAATTGCATAGAACTTAAAAATCATTATACGGAATCTTGTGATTAGATAAATGTCACGCCTTGAAGCGGCAGAGTTGTAACAGCCCCGCCGTGTAAACCATCCTAAGATAGAAGTTGGCCTTACAACCGTTATCTTAGACCTGATCTACACAAGGCATCCACAACTAACCCGCTTTGAAGTAGACAGTTTGTAATTCAAATAAATCATTTACCTAAAAAAAAGTGAGGAATTATATATATATATGTTATAATTCAGTTATTGCAGTTAAAGTTTACAATATTTCTCTATAGTATTTTTCTAAATTATTACATCATTCGGAAATGAAAACTAATTCTAAAATAAAAACTTAGACCTTAAAAGTATGTGTTTATTCTTCAATATTTTTCCTCACTCCCCAGGATCCAGCAGTTGCTAGCTTTAGAGTAGTTGTTTGCCGCTTCTTAGCTAGTACCTGCACGACGTCTATAGGAACGTGAGTAACCACAGCTCAGTAAGTAGGGACTGAGGACTTAAAACTATACCAAAAACACAACAAGGTTTTTAATCACTTATTAGATGCAATGCATGTGTAAGCAAATGCCATCGCACGACGTTGTCCGGCCCGTCGTGAGATTAGAGAAATTGCGCCCGATCTAATCCGGGTTGAGGAGTTGCCGTTAATGCAACAGCTCACGACCAAACCCAGGCTTGTATAATTGAGACCTTGCTCCTCCTGCGACTACCTTCGAACCACTACCTTCACCCTCGCCGCAACCTCCTCTCCTGTCACTTAGTTCGACTGAGGATGAAGAAGGGACTATTTTGCAATCCTGCGGTATCCCTTCCGAAGGGGTCGGTATTTGGCCGGAGAGTCCTAAGTTCCCCTAACGGGTTGCCATGTATGTTCGATTATGATTACTGGTCGGATATTTAATTAAGTCTAGTTTAAGGTGATCAATCCTTTCATACAATTCATACCATATGTGCTAGAGCAACAAACAGAATCATAGCATCACCCATAATCAAGCACATGCACACATTCAGCTATCTAACAAGCACAACCAAGCATAATCTTAAGCCTCCAAAATACAGTATCGTATTAATCCCAACTTACCTCGACTCCTCGCTCACTCACTCGAGGTCCGATTTGCTTAAGCCATCGCCGATCATTCCTATAACACAAACGTGGTTTCAGTTTTTCATATAACTATTATAGGTTTATTTTATCCTATAACGCTTATTGTTATGTTTGGTTTAGGGTTTAATATACCTATTTATCTAGGTCTTAAGTCTTTTATAATTATTCTAGGTTTGGGGTTAAGTTCGGGTTCGATTTCCACATCAATTTCTAAATTAGGTTTTAGTTCGATTTCTAAGTCCTAAACATGCTCGAATCCTAATATGAAATTAATCACATTAAGCTCGAGTATTCAAATATCCTATTGGGTCTTAATTTACTATTCTAAGCTATTTGGTACACACTAGTCCTAATTAGGGTATCGAATTTATTCTCAATGTGAGAAAATCTTACTTTTTTATATAATTACCTAAAATTCAATCTTAATTCAGATTTAATATTACTCTGATTTTTACTCTAATATTATCTAAATAACTTTAATTTTTAAATTTTTAAATTTACAATTTCACATATTACTAATTTCTTATATTAATTACCTAATTTCCTAAATTAACAATACTTAATACTCCAAAGGTTAGGATTAGGGTTCCACATCAGAAATTAACATCCCTAAACATCTAATTACTATCTAAATCAGTAATTAATATCTTAATCACCTAATTAACCTCAAATCACCTAATTTTTCCATCATTTTTGGGCTAAAAATTAACTTAAAAATTTTGAAAATTAATTTAAAAAAAATAGCTTTATAGCACTGTTCTACATCATATGAGCATCCTACAGAAAAATTTTGAGCTTCAAACTACACTCCTAAGCCTATTTATTTTTCGATTTAATCATGCTCGATTTTAAACAATTTGTTAAGGACCCTATATTTTTAGACATAATTAACCTAAATAAATATTTTTCCCTAAATCTACATACAATAAAACTTCAGAATAACAAGTTTCATAATTTTCTAGGCAAAATAACTAATTTTACAAAATTATTCAAAAATCGGGGTGAATAAATGACTAACCGGTTCGAAGCTTTCTAGCCGTCCAAACCCGGTCCAAGGTTGTCGGCCAATCTAGGCGGTGGTTCTAGTATAGGGTGGTGGTGGTGGTTCGGTCCCAGGTGGTGGTGAGTGGTGGTTTTAGTTCACTTGCCTAATCTGCACAGTTTTCTTTTCTTTTTTTATTTTCTAGATTTTCTCTCGATTTTTTCAATGTTCCAATTTTTCTCAGATTCTAAACTAACCAAATGACTTCTGAAATTTTTTTTTCCTATTTATAGACAATTGTAGTAATTAATATGCATTAATTTGACAAGACTTTGTCCAAATTCCTTGATTTTTGGCTTTTAAGTTGTTCAATTTTTATTGGCTAATTTTTCTTTTGTAGCTTTGAACCTGCCATGACCTTATCTTGATTCAGCTTATCATCTTCTGATTTTTTCTAATTTTTCTATAATTATTTTGATAATTTTCTTTAATTATTTGCTTAGTTTTTAGCCAATTTAGGTAATTACGCGTATTTTTATCTACACGTAAATACATATGGGGTACACGTGAACATTCCTAAATATTATTTTGGTCATTCTAAAATTTTTAGTATATATATAATCTATCTCTATTAATTTATTAATTATTATATTACATTTTTCGCCTTTTCGGTAATTAGTAATTATTATGCTTCAAATTTGAAAATTTTAGAGTCTCCTATTTTACTATTTATTTTCTTAAATTTAAGTTTACGAGGTTATTTTTACTAATATTTTTCTAAATAGTTTATAATTTGGGTTTGATCGGATCCTTTAACCGATCGCTCTAAACCTTGAATTCTAAGTTCAATCCTACGATTACTTGGCTTAACTTTGAGACTTACAATAAAATGAAAGCTTTTAAAAACCACTAAACTAACCCTCTTATCTTCTAAAATAATGTGCATCAAATATGGTACAAAGGGAATTTGTTGTACTATAGTGTTATATAATTAGCCATATATGACTTGATTCAAATTTTCACTAGAAACTTGATTTGGGAAAAGAAAAAAGGGATTTCTTTTTTAGGCATACCAATTAGATCAAGAAAATTTCTTAATTTGTTTTCAGCAAAGAAAATCACCATAGTGAGTTTACATGCCTTTGGGAAAGTGGCTGATTTAAGATTTCACAAAATAGGATAGAGAGACACGAGATGTAGCAAGAAAAACAAAGTGGATCAAATTGTTAGAAACAATAAATTTATAGATTGATATTGTTGTAAACTATGACCAAGAACAAATAAGGCCAGTCGCTGAATGAATCCAAGTTTGCAGAAATCTTAAAAAGAGATTAATGGGGAAAGGACCAAAAAGAGAAAATTGAAGAATGAAATAGTAAGCAAAACCCATGAATAGCTCTATAAGATATAACACACCAATGGAACTTCTAAGGACTTACGATACAATTCAATATAATGTATGAATCGGTTTAGTGAGATTACTCACCACTTAACCTAACTTAAGGAAAAGGATATGAGTGATGCTGAGAGTAAACAAACAGTGTTTACATAAAGAAGAAAAGTACTCCAAGTGTATTGAGAATGATGTAATCTTCAAACGGTTACAAGTACAAAGGTATTTATACCCATAAGTTAGGGCAACTTGCCTAAAAAGGAAAAGACAAAAAGGATATTTCCTAAGGAAGTAAAGATCAGGATACAAAAGGGTAAAAATGAATATAAAAAAAAAAAGGATCATTGGTGCAATGAATTCTATACATGATATTATACATGTGGCGATACTATATTGGCAAAGTTGTTAGAAGATACGGATAAAAAGTATGGATAGCTAGCTTGTTTGAGCAGGGATGGCTTTGCTAATCCAGAATGTCTCTTTCTCGGCTTCTCAAAAAGGAAGATGCCGAGTAATTGGTCGGCTTAGACGTAAGAGAGTAATCTTCAATTCAGCACACTTCAGAAAGATGGGTAGTGATATGGCTCAGCATGAAGGGTGACTCAATAACAAAGTATTTAGCCTTAGTAAGGGTCAGATGGAACAAAAGGATTCATCGAGCCAATCCTTCTAGTCCTTAAGCTTAGTTACAGGTTAGGGGTCCGGTAGCCTGATTCCTATCATTCCCTCCGGGTTGTTTTGGATATGTGATCAAATTCGAATGGTCTTCGCTCAATTCTTCGATAATGTTGAAGGCATAAAAAACCCCATAGCCTTCGGGTAATTCTGATCTGTAGGCATTATCATTTATCTTCTAGAGGATTCTAAAAGGTCCTTCTGCTCTTGTAGATAATTTATTCCTCCTTTTGTTTGGGAATCACTTCTTACTAAGGTGTAGCCATACCAAGTCTCCTGGCTAAAATTGTTTAGCCACCCTACCCTTGGTCTTTTCTCGCATTCTTCTAGCAGCTTGGTTGATGTACTGAGTGATCTTATCATAAATGTGCTAAAGGGATTGTGCTCTAGCTAAGGTATCAAGGTCCTTTTGCATAGGTACTGGTATAGGTGTATAGTCGAAGGGCAACGCGGGATTGAATCCATATACAACTTTGAAAGGGGTCTACTTAGTAGTGTCATATACTGTTCAGTTGTAGGTGAACTCGACCACTGGTAAGCAAACATCTTAATCAGCTAAGTTCTTTCCCACCACAACTTGGAGTAGTGATCCTAAAGTGTGATTAACCACCTTTGTTTAGTCGTCAGTTTGGGGGTAGCATGAGATACTGAAGAGTAATTTGGTTCCTAACCAATGCTACAGGGTTCTTTAAAAATGGCTCAAGAATTTCGGGTCTCTATTGAAGACTACACTTCTAGGCATGTTATGTATTCGTACAATCTCCTATAAGAAAAGAGAAGCAATAACCAAAGCGTAGTTAGTCTTAGTATAAGGCACGAAGTGTGCCATCTTTTTGAACCTATCTATAACAACCATTATAAAATCTTTACCTTAGGCAATTTGCAGTAGTCTAAGGATAAAGTCCATGCTCAATTCAGTCTACAGCCTCATTGGAATAGGTAAGGGCATTGCTTTTCCTTACTTGGCTTAGCATTTGGCCTTCTTGCATATGGTACAACTTTCGACAACTTGGTATACATCCCTCCTCATTCTTGGCCAAAAGAAGCGACCATTCAACAATTCATAAGTCTTCCTTTCTCTAAAATGTTTAGAGAGTCCTCCATTGTAATCTTCCTTAATTAGTAGCTCCCTCAGTAAACAATTCGGCATGTATAATTTTCTGTCTTGCAACAATTAGCTATCCTTTTCATGATACTTATCTACTATATGGGTCCGAAGTGTGGATTCTTAGAGTACTGTTCTCTAATACTTGCAAACCCAAATAGTCTGGTCTGCAGCTCTGATAAAAGCGCATATCCCCTGAAAAAAGCATCTGTAACTACATTGCTTTTTCCTTACTTGTACTTTATCACAAAATTGAATCCTTTAAGGAATTCAACCCATCTCACCTGCTGCTTTGGCAACTTAGTCTAACTTTGGAGGTACCTCAGCGATTCATTATCAATATATATGACAAATTCTCTTGGCAGTAAATAGTGCTGCTATACTTATAGTGCTAGAATTAGTGCTAAAAGTTCCTTATCATATATGGAGTAATTCAATTGAGGTCCTCAGAGCTTCTCACTATGGAAGGCAATTAGTCAGCATTCCTACATTTGAACAGCACTTATTCCAATGTTTGATGTGTTGCATTTTAGCTAAAAAATTTTGTTAAAGTCAGGTAGTATTAACACCAAGGTAGAGGTTAATCTTTCTTTTACCTTATTAAAGCTCCTCTTCTCCC
Source organism: Lumnitzera littorea (assembly GCA_024138015.1). Taxonomy (NCBI): domain Eukaryota; kingdom Viridiplantae; phylum Streptophyta; class Magnoliopsida; order Myrtales; family Combretaceae; genus Lumnitzera; species Lumnitzera littorea. The sequence goes on from JAMXBB010000012.1 coordinate 87,871,952, forward strand.
TTTCTCCCCATCGGAATTCGATGTTTTTCTTCGTTAGTTCAGTAAGTGGTGTAGTGAAGGTACTAAAATTTCTTATGAATCTTCTGTAAAACGAAGCCAATCCATGAAAACTTCTTACATTGGCACAAGTAGTAAGAGTTGACCACTCGACAATTGCTTAGATCTTTTCATCATCGACTTGCAAGCTTCCTCCATTGACTACATAACCTAAGAATACCAATTCCTCTTAGCAAAAGCAACATTTCTTTAGATTGTTGAATAGTCTCTTAGCATGGAGGATATCCAAGACTGCTCTAAGATGTTTACAGTGACTCGGCATGTCGATACTATAGACCAGGATGTCGTCAAAGTATACCATGACACACTTCCCCATGAGATGTCTTAGCACATGGTTTATTAGTCTCATGAAAGTGCTTAGGGCATTTGATAAGCTAAATGGCATAACCATCCATTTGTTAAGTCTATGTTGAGTCTTGAACGTATTCTTCTACGTCTCTAGGCCTCATACGGATTTGCTGATAGCCAAATTTAAGATCAATCTTACTAAAAATCTTAGCTCCACTAAGTTCATCCAACATGTCTTTTGGCCTCAAGATCGGATACTTATATTTGATCGTGATCTTGTTCATAGCTTAGTTATCTATACACATTCACCAGGTTCCATCCTTCTTCGACACTAGAAGTATAAGCACAACATAAGGGTTGAGACTCTCTCTTACATAGCATCTCTTCAGTAACTCATTGACTTAACGTTGGAGTTTAGAAGCTTGCTCAAGATTTATTCGATAAGTTGGCTTATTCGGCAGTACAGCATTAGGTACTAAGTCAATGCAATGCTATATGCCTCAAGTTGGGGGCAACCCCTTAAGTAACTATTCTAGGAACAGGTTAGCATATTCATCTAATAACTCCTTAACCTCCTAGGGTAACTTACCTTGCTCTTTCGTTTCTAGTAGTTGCCTAACTAACATGAGGGTCAGCTCATTAGCATTAATGGCCTCTTGGAGCTTGGCTTTACTCATCACCAAACCCTTCTTCGATTTGCGAGCAAGTTTCGTCTGTAACTTGTGCACTTCTCTCAGTAGCATTGGGTTCAGTGTAATCTTCCGATCATCCTTCTTGAACATATAAGTGTTCTTGTAGCCATCATGCATAACTCTCTTGTCAAACCACTACGGTCTTCCTAGCAATACATGGGAAGCGTAAATGGACAATACATCACAAAGAATCTAGTCGAAGTAATTCCCTATAGTGATCAGCAATAGTATTTGCTGAGTGACATGTAATGCTCCTTTCTCACTCAACTAATGCAACTTATATGACCTCGGATGTACAACAGTTGACAACTTCAGTTTTGAAACAAAATTAGTTTATGCTACATTGGTGCAACTTCTACTATCTACGACAAGAGCGTACATCTTATCATTCACCTTACAGGTGGTATGGAACAAATTTCTCTCTACTCTTCCTCTTACGAGGGTTCTACATTCATAGTGCATCAAACAACCATGAATAACTGATGTAAGTCTTCAAGAAACACGTCCTCCTCAATCAGCTCTTTCTCAACAAGAACCTCCTCTTCCTCAGGTTCCTCATCCGTACTCTCCACTTCTAGTTTCAGGATGTCTCTCTTGATGACCATCATCTATCAATTTGGGCACTGAGCAACCATGACTTTGAACCTCTGGCACTTGAAGCACTTGATCTAGTTGGTCTTCCTACTAGACCTTTGCCCCTTCTCATATGTTTGGGTCGGCACTTCATCATTAGGTCGGCCGTTTTACGTAGCTTTGACATTAACCTTCCTTCTTAGCTCAGTACTTGATAGAGTTCGGTGACTTGCCTGTCCGGGTCGACTAGTCAGTGTCCTTGCTGGTACTTGGCTCCTTCTTTGCTCTTTACTCACTAGGCAATCCTAACAGCCTCATCTATGGTGTCAAATCGTTGGAGCTCCACAACGTCTTGAATTTCTCCTCTCAACCCAGTAATGAACCTTGAGACTGTTCGAGCTAGTGCTTCTTCCACTTTGCAATGGATCATAAGCGTTTGGAACTCTTGAATATATTCGTCAACAGTTCGACCTCCTTATCTCAGCTCTTGAAGCCGAGTAAAAGTATCTTAGAGATAAGTTTCTAGTACGAACCTGTTTCTAAGCACTCTCTCAATCTTGCACCAAGTGTTAATCTCTCGGTAGCCCTTTCGTCTTTTCATAGCCTAAAAATTCTTTCATCACATGGTGACATATCCAGAAAACTCAACGGCAGTAGTTCTCACTTTCTCATAATCCTCATACTAATAGTAATCAAACATACACTCCACCTTCTCTTCCTAATCTAGATACTCATCGGCAATCCCAAATCCATTAAAACTTAGAATTCAAAGCTTCACATGGTCGGATGCTTTAAGGATTTGTACACGCTCTTCTTCTAAATATTCTTCTTCCTCTTCATCAAGCTCTCTCAGGTTTATCCTTCGCCTTACTCATCCACCAACTCCTTTACCTTAAACGGTTTGAGCTAGGTTCTGACCTCTAACGAGTTGAGCAACTTGAGGAGTGTTTTGTGTGGCCTTAGTTGGTTGGTAAGATAATACATGAACAGCTTAGGTCAGATCTACTAAGAGGTTAGCTACCTCATTAAGCCTCTCGTCAATGCTTTTAGGGGTTCCCTAAGACTTCCATCTATGGTGGACAACTCCATTATCATCACTAGTACCAACATTCATACTTGGGTATGTCATTTTTCCTCACAAATTCAAAGCTCAAACAAACAATTAAGGAAATTAATAGTTAACAACACAGTAGTTAAATAAACACAGTAACTTGCTCTATTTTACATACATAAAATAGAGTATAACAGAACTTTAAGAAGAACTAACTATAGCGTATACAAAACCTCCGCTCTTATACCATGATGTTGCAAACCATAACCAAGAACAGATAAAGCTGGTTGCTAGATAGGTCTAAGCTTGTAGAAAGCTCGAAAAGGGATTAATGGGGAAATGAGCAAAAAGGGAAAATTGAAGAATTAAACAGTAAGCAAAACCGACATACAGCTTCAAAGGATATAATCCACCAATGGAACTTTTGAGAACTTACAGCACAATTCGATATGATGCACGAATCGATCTGGTGAGGTTACTTACTACTTAACCTTGCTTAAGGGAAAGGATAAAAGTGATGCCGCGAGTAAACAAATAGTGTTTATGTAAGGAAGAAAAGTACTTCAAGTGTATTAAGAATGATATGATCTTCCTACAGTTACAAGTACAAGGATATTTATACCTACAAGTTAAGGAAACTTGCCTAAAAAGGAAAAGACAAAAGGGCATTTTCTAAGGAAGTAAAGATCAGGATACAAAAGGGAAAAAATGAATATACAAGAAAAACAATCATTAGTCTAACAGATTCTATACATGATATTGTACACATAGTGATGCTACATTAGTGAGGTTGTTAGAAGATGCGGACAAAAAGTACGGATAGTTGGCTTGTTCGAACAAAGATGGCTTTGTTAGTTCTAAGTCTCTCTTTCTTGGCTTTTCAATAAGGAAGATGCTGAGTAATTGGTCGACTCAAGTGCAAAAGAGTAATCTTCAATTTAGCACATTTTGGCCTCAACAGGGAAGTACTTGGCCTCAGCAAGGGTTAGTTGGAATAGAAAGATTCGTCAAGCCAGTCCCTTTAGTCCTCGGGCTCAATTGTATGTTAAGGGTTCGGCAGCTTGATTCTTATCATATATAGATATATGATAAAGTAATTTTGATTTTGGGTTGATGTTTTACTATTAGTCCTAAACGTTGACTTAATGTTTAAGTAGGTGTAGACATCTTATTTTTTACCTCCCTATAGTTTTAGTCTTTTTTTTTTTTCAAGAATAAGGAAAAGTGTCATAATTCACAAGAATACAAAAAAAATTAAAAAATTTAGAAAAAAAAAGTTAGGAAAAAGTAAAACTTTTTAGGAAAATGGAAGACTCAAGAGTCATTTTTAGAATCAAAGTACACATAGGCAATTTAGCAGTTTTGAGCTATGTTTAGGAGTTTTAAATTTCTTTGAAAAATTAAGTTTTGGACTTTTCTTAGGCTTAAATTAATTTTTAAATTGAGATCGATCAAATCGTTAAATTGAGTTCACATTTGAAAATTAAACTTCAACATGTGTATATGGGATTGGATATTAGAGGGCATTTAATTTTAATTAAGGTTTAATTTTGGATTAAAGCTAGTTTTAATGTAGTACTTTTTATTTTTTTTTTTCAATAAAAAATAATAAAAAAGGGGGATCGGATTGCACTAAGCATGAGGCTTGGTCCATTTGTAAACGTAATAGGGCTTAATGCCTTGAAGCATGACCTAGCCTTACTTAGGCAGAAGAACCTGCTATGTTTTTTCAATAGGGCGCATGTGCTTCACAATCAGCCCAAGGTCTATCACATACATTCCTAGCATGTGTCGAGCACCCATCCCCTCTTCCTTCTCCCTAATTTTAGCTCCTTTCTTTTTCTTTCTTAGTGTGGTGGCCTATGTTCTAGGCCATTTTACGAGTGTTTTCCATACAATTCTACCTAATTTTTTGGTAGAATCATGTACTAAGCATGGCATAATCTTGAATCTACCATTAAAATGTCCAATTCAATTGATTACATGGACCAAATCGAACTAAAAATGGGAAAAAAATCATCTCACGGGTCAAAACTTGTTATTATCTATTTTTCCTTTATAAAAATTGGTTATCTTCTCGCAAAAAGAAGGGAGAGAAAAGTTCTTTAATAATGTTGTTATAAAAATATATCGTTGTTTTCTGATGATAACAAAAAGGGAGAGAAAGGCCAAAAACAATCAAGTACTTAGCATAAGCAACCAAACATGATAGCATAATAGTTTGAATAATTTATCATTATTTTCAAATAATGTTTCTTTCTTGCCATTTATGTTAGACATTGAAATGTTACGTGTTTTTAGACGTATGTATGTTTTGTTATCATAAAAAAGAAGGAGAATGTTAGATATTTTTATAAATTTTGATGATAACAAAAAGAGAGAAATGCTAATAGATTAACAAATATGTAGGTATTTAGATAGTTCTTTAGAAAGTTTAAAATTGCAAATTGAGATGCATTCAGAAACTTGTTTAGAAGGTTTGAATTAATTGAAAAAGAAACCAATCTAAAAATCTTTAGAGAGTGTTTCGAAAACTTTTATAAGAAGAATCAGTATAGCACTTTAGAAACTTGTTCAGAAACTTCAGAGAAAAGAAAATTGATATTCTTCAGAATTTTATTCAGAAAGTTGTTCTAAAAAAGTAACATTAAAAATTAACAAAATATCATATTTGAATTAAACAAGGCCCAACTCTACTAGATTTGGTATATTAGGAAAATACACTTAATCCCCTTTTCACTTAAGTCGGAATTAAGATCTGTAGGGATTATTTTGAAGTGAATTTATCTTTAGATAAATCAAGATAATATCTTAGATGGGATAAGGATAAGGTTGGTTTCAGATTTGAGAGATTTCAATTTTAAATATGAGATTTATCTGGAAATTGCTGATCAAGCATATCATAACGTCAATTTTAAATATGAAGCTTATCTGGATATTGTTGATCAAATTTTATTTGATCAAGATAAGTTGATAAAGTCAAGTTTAAATTTTAAATTCCAAGATTTTCTCTAAAAATATTTATAGATTATCTTTAATGGTAAATATGAATGTCGAGCTTAAGTTTTTCCTTTCGGTTTTTATAAATTAGTTTTCTTTAAACTGACTAGTGTTAAACCCTTACTCGTTTAATACTGACCCTCAACTAAGGTTTAAAGAAAACCAATTCTTTTAACTTTGAAAATATTTTGGAGTCACTACCCGATTGGAATTGGGAAAAAGAGATAATTTATAACTAATTGGGTAAATAGGTTATAACTTAACTACTGATCCTTCAATAAAACCGATTTTTGTTAAAATGATTTTTGAAAATCAAAGATCTAGATCTAAGAGCTATCCCATTAAACCCTAAACAGTTACCACTTTTTAACTTTCTAAATTTAATTTTGCTTTTCAATGATACCCTTTTTTAATTTCTAAAAAATCAATCATATCACATGCAACTAAATTAACTAATTTGAACAAATATTTACAAAGATGGAAAAAAGAAAACTTTCCATATTTTAAGTCGCCCCCGTATGTATAGTTGGCTACATATACGTTACTTAGGATCAGACTTCCGTAGTTCATTCATCGAAAACACTAGCGGGTTGAGTTGATTTTAATTTTTGAAAGGAGATCAAGTTTACATTTCTTTTCATTTCAATTTATTTAAAGAAATTCTCTAAAGGTCCTAATTAGGGTTTTATTCTTGGAAACTCAAAAGTAGTCCTAATTTGTAAATAGTCCATTTATTTTTATTTATTTTTGGAAAGCTGATTTTCTAAGTGATTAAATATTATTATTATTATTATTATTATTTATTTACTTTTTATTCTTTTGTTAAAACGTGAAAATAACTAAAAATAAAATTAAATACTTCTTCCTTTTTTTTTCTTTTTTTAAAAATTTTTTTCTTTTGCTTTCTATTTTTCTTTTCCTTTTTTTTTTTAATTTTTACAATTACATCCATTAGGTACAAATAATACTAAATAAATAAATTTGAAAAAATGATGCAAAACAATACAAATGGCTAAATAAGGATCATACAAGGGAAAGAACGCTAGTCGAACTAGAGCATTTGAATAGAGTAGATTCGGGTTGATCGGGCAAGTCGGTTTGGATCGTGTCGAACTGGGGCTTTACACAAGTCGAAATGGTAATGGCTGAGGGACATGTCTGGGGTAGATCTAGGCAAATTTTCAAGCAGGTAAACCCATTTTCTTGGGTTTCCCATTGATGATGGGGGCTTTGGCGAGGGTGCCATGGCTTAACTCAGTTGATGGTGATGGTTCATGGTGTTTGTCGCAATGGTGGGTTACGGAAGAGAGAGTTCATAAGCAAGAGAAGGCGTGCATGTCGGTATCATCGCGAGCGTAGATATGTGGATGCTTAATGGAGCTTAGCCAATTGTGCTTGGCCATGATTGGTAGAGTTGAGAGAGAAAGGGATGAGGATGGTCGAAGGGTTGTTATCACAAAAAAGAGAGTTGGGGTGGTTCTATGTCGTATGTGTATCCTTGTTTAAGAGAGAGAGAAGGTATGTTGTGTGTTGCAATTAGTGTTGAAGTGAGAGATAGAAACGTAGGATGTTGGGGTTGAAGGTAGAGTTGGGCATTGGTTTTTGGTGTTGTACTAACTGTGGATAGAGTGGTGTGGGTAAGGGTGTGTAGTAGTCGTGGTAGCTAGATTGGGTCAAAGGGTGTTTGGGTATGTGGTGTTTTTGTGGTGGCAACAGTAGTGCGTAGCAATGGCTATGAGTTAGCGTGGAGATAGAGTGATGTTAGAGAGAAAGAGAGAGTGATGTTTGAGAGAAAGGCGTACATAAGAGGTATGATAAAGCCAACGAGTGAGAGCAAAGCTAGCAAGAGAAAGCCCTAATCTATGTGTATGTTCGGCTATAAAAGAGAGATGTCAAGGATTGTTGTACGTGGGGGTCGGTTTGTGTTATGGATAGTAAGTGAGTTAGGGAGAGAAATATCAGTTGAGAGAGAAAGAGGTGATCAAAGAAGGGTTGGTACAGTTTGTGTTGGTTGAAAGAGAGAGTCGTATGAGAGGGTTGGTTCAAGTTATAAGAGGGAGAGAGAAGACCAAAAGTGTATATGTGAATTAGTGGTATGTGTTCGAAAGTAAACCTCCCTTCCCTTACTCTGTATGTATGTATGTATGTGTATGTTTTTTTTAACTGAGAAAGGGAAGGAAAGAAAAGGAAAGGAGGAGAAGAAAAAGGGAAAAGAAAATGTGTTGTCAAGACCAATCACAAGATGCCACATATCACAACCAAGTACGTGGCCTAATGATACCTTGACATGTGGTAGCACGTAAAGTGTGGAAAAAATAAAAGCAAAAGGCATTTTTGGCCTTTGATGAGAGTCCAACCCCAAATCTCAAGCTTAGTGTAAATCTAAACTCATGTGCTTATCTGTTAGGCAATTGACTTGTACCTTATCCATATGTACAAATTATATATATGGATTAAGTTAGCTTAAGCTAGATCCAAATCTAAGCCTAAACCTAACGGTCTTCTCCTTATTTTTAATTTTTAAAATTCTATTATATTAAATTATCTAAAATTTTATTATTTTCTAAATTATTTAAATTCTCTATTTTTTGTGACTTTTCAATTTTCTATATATTTTTCTAAATTTTTCATTTTTTGTATTTTTTTTTCTAAATTTCTTACTTTTTGTGCTTTTTCCTATTTTTCTAAATTTCTTATTTTTAGGGTTTTCTTAATTTTCTATTTTTTTGCACTTTTCCTAAATTAGGACCTTTCATCCAATTCTAAAAATTTTGAAAAATTGAAAGGGGGGAAAAAAATGAAATGTTTACAACTGCTCCTCTTTGTGGTGAAGTTTGAGCAAAACTTTGCCACAAAGATAAAATGACACTATTTTTGCTCCAAGGGAAGATTTTGTCCTAAGAAGTGCTATAGCTAGCTAGTTAGCTATCCTAAGCCTGATCCATTAAAGACTTTGGTGAATAGTGAAAAGAGAGAAGGGAGGCACTTTAAGAGTTGGCCGAGAGATAGAAAGAGGAATTGAAGGCTAGTCATGTCCTTATGAGCTGACAAATGAAGGTGAACAAATAAAACACTTCTAGAGTTAGCTAAGACCCTAAAGAAATGTTGAAGGCTTAGTCGTGCTCTTATGAGCTGACTAACCAAGGTAAGGTAGGCAAAGCGCTTCTTGAGCTAGTTGAGACCTTAAAAGAGATGTTGAAAACTTAGCCGTGCCCCTATAAGCTGACTAACCAAGGTATGTGAAGCACTCCTTGAGTTGGCTAAGACCCTAAAAGATGTTGAGAACTTAGTCGTGCCCCCATGAGTTGGTTAACTAAGATTAGGTGGGCAAAGTGTTCCTAGAGCTAGCTAAAGCCCTAAAAGATGTTGAAAACATGGTCGTGCCATAATAAGCTAACTAACCAAGGCTAGTGAAGCGCTCTTTGAGCTGGTTAAAACCTTAAAAAGTGTTGAAAACTTAGTCGTACCATAATGAGTTGATTAACCTAGGGAGGAGCATCTCTAGGAGATTGGCAACCCTAAGTTGGAATTGACCTAAAGATGCCCTTCTAGGCTCACTAACCTAGGTGGCAACGTCTCTTAAGGACTAATAACCCTAAGCTAGAATTGATTTGAAAAACCTGGTTGTGCCTTTTTAGGCTCGCTAACCTAAGTGAGAGTGTCTTTTAGAGACTAGCAAAACTAAGCTAGAATCAATTTAAAAAACCTGGTTGTGCCCTTTTGGGCTCACTAACCTAAGGGGGCATCTCTTGAGGTTTAGCAAACCTAAATTGGGATGGATTTGGAAAACCTGGTCATGCCCTTCTAGGCTCACTAACCTAGGTAGGAGCGTCTCTCGAGGACTAACAACCCTAAGTGAAATCAAATGATGAGAGAAAGTGCCCTTTGGGCTTACTTGAGAGGAATTGGTAAAAGAAAGCGCCTTATGGTCTTAATAAAAGGAATCGATGATGAAAGGAAGTTCCCTTTAGGCTCGCTAAGAGGATTTGATGAAGAGAAGAGCCCCATAGGCTTACTTGAGGATTAGATGAAGAGAAGCACCCTATGGGCTCGCTTAAAAGAAATTAGTAAAAGAAAGCGCCCAATAAGCTCACTAAAAGGACTTGATCAAGGGAAGTTCCCTATGGGCTTGCTTAAGAGGATTTGATGAAGAGAAAGTGCACTATGGGCTTACTTGAGAGATTTGATGAAGAGAAGTGCCCAATATGCTCACTAAAAACCCTAAAGGAAAATGATGAAAAAGGGGGTAACACTTTAAAGGTTGGTTAAAACCTTAGAAAGATGGGACAACACCCTAAAGGCTTATTAGAGCCCTAAAAAGAATAAAAGAGTAGGTCAGTGTTATAAGAGCTAGCTATAACCCTAAAGAAACGGGGCAATGCCTTAAAAGCCTATTAAAATAAAAAAGTGGTTTAGTGCTTTAAGAGCTGGCTAGAACCCTAAAAATGGAAAACAGGATAATACCTTAAAGGCTGGCTGGAATCCTAAAAAGAATAAACAAATTGGTCAGTGCTTTAAGAGCTAGCTAGAACCTTAAAAAGAATAAAAGAGTGAATCGGTGCTCTAAGAGCTGGCTAGAACCTTAAAAATGGAAAATAAGATAGTGCCTTAAAGGCTAGTTGAAATCTTAAAAGACTAAATGAATGGGTCAGTATTTTAAGAGCTTGCTAGAACCCTAAAAATGGAAAAAAAAAAAAAACAGTGCCCTAAAGGCTGGCTAGAACCCTAAAAGGATAAAAGAAGGGTCAATGCTCTAAGAGCTGGCTAGAACCTTAAGGGAAGTTGATGAAAGATTAAAGAAGTCAAGTAAGGAAAGCAACTAGTTTTAAAAGACTTCTTGACTTAGAAAAATATTTACAAGGAAATTACTGAAAAATCATTTATCAAAAAGGCATTAAGGATAGGCCTTTTGATTTGAAAAAGAGTCAAAGGATATTAAAAACTGTAATTAGGGAAGAATGATCTAGACTAATAAGGTTAATTTAAAAAATGTAACCACCTTAAGAAGGAAATGGATGATATGAATTGAAAGCTTGGCTATTCGAGCTAACATAGATTGGATAAGAATCTTGTAACAAGCCCTTACTTTCTCTCTCTTCTTTTTTTTTTTCTTTATTGTTTTTTAAAAGTTTTGCCAATAAGTCTAAATTCTTATTTAAGGAATACGCTCATAACCACTCCTATCCTTAGTAATCATGTAGAGTTTCTTAATGCCCATAACCTTAAGGCTTTCTCATGAGGCTTTGTGATTTTAAACATTCTTTTCCTAAGGAAAAGGTAACCCATGATTAGTTTATTCGAGGAGGACTTCTTTGCTAACTCTCGATTTAGATTTCTCTCTTGACTATAGTTCCAAAAATTATAGTCCATTTTATAGGTGACATGCTTTGATCAATCCGTTAAGTCTTTTTGGTTTAACATTATGAATTTAAGCTTTTGGTCCAAAGGTTTCAAAAAGGACTAATGAGGAGGCCTATTATGAAAGAAATATTTTTATTTATCCATGGTATACAAGTCAAGAGCCTTAAGGAAAAAATTAGAACTATGCTTGCCTAAGTTTCAAAAAGAATTTTTATTAAAGATAAATTATCTTTTAAGATCTAAAGAGTTTTTATTGCATAAGGGTGATAATGTGGTTGGGAAGGCCTTGTGTGATTTATCATAGGTAAGAGAGGCTTTAAAGTGGATATAGAGACTTTGGGTTTCCATGCTTTGGAACGTGATTTAGGGCTTTGTGTTTCTGGGGCTATTTGGGATTTGACTCCTCATCTTTTGATTCAACTTGGTTGCCCCTACTGGGATGTGGTATATCTTCTTGGGGCTTTCATCCTACCCTTAAGCTCAATTTTCCAGCCTCTTTTCTTCTCTTTTCTTTTCTTTTTTATCATTATTACTTTGCCCTACTATCTCTTACTAAGAATGATTGTCTCTATTGTTAAGTTTTTTCCCTTTAAGCAATTCAAGACCCTAAATCCATGAATTTGTATTGTTTAAGCTTAGGTTCAATGTATATAAGCTAAAGGAATTAGCTCTTCTTCCTTTAAAAATAATAATAATAATAATAATAATAATAATCTTTCAAAAATAAAAATCATTTTTGGATTAACGATACTTAAGCAAGCATAAACCAATTTTACCCTTATCTCATAATCAATAACCTTAACTTCCGAATTGCCCTATTGTCTTGAAAATACTCCAAATTGGTCCAACAAGGTGAGCAAGAGATAATTATGTTTAGGATTTGGAAATGAATTCTTAACTTCATTTTAATCTATGTATCACATTCAAAGTGGACCTCCTTGAAGGAATGAGTCCAAAGTATCCTCACCATTATGTTACTTAACTCTCAGAGTGTTTCAAGTTAGTATATGGAATATAGTTTGCCTCTTTTCATTCAAAACCTTTTATAAGTGAGTTATCGATTTCTTAAGGAGGAATCTATATTTATTTGTCTAGGGTAAAGATTGGCTTTGCCCCCTATCTTCTCAAATCATGCCCTAATATTTGACTTTACGTTTTTTGCTTAGTTTATGATTGGGCTTAGCTTCTTAAATAGACCAGGGGTTTTGGCTTGGCTTAGCTTAGCTTGGATACCTTTATAGGTTGAGGATTATGTTTAGGTCAGCTGGCTTGATGGGCTATGGTTTGTGTTCGAATTAGTTGCCTGGCTAAGTAGCTTATGTTTGGATAAGGTGTCTGAATGGGCCTAAGGCTAATGTTTAGATTGAATGGGGCAAAGGGCTAGTGTTTGGGTTTAACAGGCTAAGAGGCTTGTGTTGGCTTCCTTAATAGATCGGGGGGCCTTGTGTAGGTTGGAAACTAAGTGTTTGGATTGCTTACTTGAGTGGGCCAAAGGCTTGAGCCTATGTAGCTACTTGAGCTCATAAGGATTTACGTCAATAACTTTTCTTCTCATTTTTTATTTTTGCAAATTTTATTTCTTATTTCTTTTTTTGAAGAGAGAGAAGGATAAAGTTTTATTTTATAGAAAATAATTTACGAATAAGGATAATGATTTTTTTAGGACTCTATTTACAAGTTTATTACATTTGCCTGAATGGGAGGGAACAGTGGTTAGTTGAATGCCTATTGAAGGATTATTCACAAAGAAGGGAATGCTAAAGAATGAAGAACAATGAATTAAAGAGAACTTCATTATTTTGAAAAATCAAAATACAAAAAATAAAGGTAGAGAACCCAACATTTATTCTGAAACTTGATATTTATTGTAGGCTTTGTGAATTAGACATTAAGTCTCATATACAAGCCTTAAGGTCCTCTATCATTTCATAGGTTTCCCTAATGACTTGTGCCAAAACTTGTGCCAAAAGGGACCTTAAGGCTTGATTGTGAGCTTTAGAATACTCAAGCTTTTCCTTTAGGTAGGCAATCTCATCTTTCACCATCTGCTCATGAATCTTAGAGATGTCCTGTAGACTATCGTTCCCTCGATTGCTTACTTAGTTATCTGCCATTCTTAGGTCTACACATTTTATAGACAAGAATCAATCATTAATGCAATAAAAGAAAGCACATGGAAATATGTAGATTTAGGATCATTTGGGCTAATACATTACTCCTTAAGTTGCAACCCTACTGTTATTTTTAAAAAACTTGATTACATTAAAACTCTTGAATGATTAGTAGGGTTAAAATTTCATAAGGGTAGTATATTAACTCAAGCTTAAAGGAGAAGTATATACAATTAGAGATACGGATTCATGGATGAACACACAAACCTAGTATGATACGAAAACGAAGGGATGGGTCCAATGAGATGGCTCAAAGAGTAAATGATAGTTGGAGGTGAACAGGGTTTCTTATGCATTAATGATGGATACGATGCACCAATGCCTCACATAAGCTCGGGTCATACTTGATATGACACATAAGTATGGCCGGAGGTCACTCCCTACTAGTCCACACTCAATGGGCTAGATAAGAATAGCTTAAGAGTAAGCAGAAGAACACTTAGCTCAAGAGGGAATAAAAGTTCAATGTATTCTCTATATATGATATTACAGTTATTACATTATGAGAGTATTTATAGTACCCAATTAGGGTAAGTCTTAAATTACGAAAATGGATCCCTACTTGCTAAGAAAAAGGAGAATAATTTATAGGGGAAACATGAAATGATGCAAAAAAGAATATCTTATGTCAAAAAAGATACTATGGGTGTTAGAAAAGGACAATACGTATGTAATTTTGCTCATTCTATTGTCCCAATAACACTGCGAGTCGTGTAAGGGTAGGCCTTAATTAGGTCAGGTCAATGTCAGTAGATCGATAGTTCTAATTACGGGGACTAGATAGGGGTTGGCTCAAGGATGACTTACACTCGGGATCAGCTTCGGATGGTCAACTCCTGATAGTTGTTAGCTCAACCTCGACACTATAGAGATGGCTACATCCAAATTTAGGTGTTTAGACTAGTGTACTGAGAAGGGGTCAGCTTAGTATGTCAACTAATCACTTTGGCGGTCTCTTGGATGGTATGGAGAGAAAAGTAGCTCAGCAGATCGGATTAAGGTATACATTGCTCCTCGGTGCTTAGCTCACCTCGAACAACTCGGTAAACCAATTGAGAAAGCCCTCGAGCTTGAGAGCACGTGATCAATCCTTGATCCCTATCATCCCCTCTGGGTTGTTTGAGATTTAGAATCAAATTTGGTTCAACTTTAGGTTACTCGTCCTTAAGAGTGTAAGGATAGAGATTGGTAACATTGAAGGAGTCTAAGACTCTATACCCTTCAAGTAATTCAATCCTATAGGCATTAGGATTGATCCTTTTAAGCACTTTGAAAGGTCCGTTGGCTCTAGGAGACAACTTGCTCTTCCTTAAGTTTGGGAATCGTTCCTTGCTGAGACGTACCTAAACTAAATCACCTAGCTAAAATTCTCTCTTCCACCATCCTCAACTTCACTTCTCAAGCTTAATATTAGCTCTACTCAATTGTTCTATAACCTTCTGGTATATGGATTTAATGGCCTCAACTCTTTCAATGGCTGGGTAGTCATCATCATCAGGCATCAGTTGGGGTACTTGGTCTATTGGGAGCTCAAGGTTGAAGCCATAAGCAACCTCAAATGGAGACATGCTTGTTATATTGTAGGCAATCTTATTGTAGGTGAACTCAATGATTGTCAAATACGGATCCCAATCAACCGTGTTTTGTTCGACAGTAACTTGTAGTAAAGTTCCTACAGTTCTATTAACAACTTTAGTCTATCCATCGGTTTGTAGATGACAGGATGTACTGTACAATAGCTTGGTTCTCATTTGTCTCCATAGCATCCTCTAGAAGTGATTTATGAACTTGGGCTCTCGATCCGAAACAATGGTTCTTGGCATACTGTGAAGCTTGATTACTTCCTACAAGAAAAAAAAAAAAAAGGGATAGCTAAAGTATCATTAGTTTTAAAATAGGGTATGAAATGTGCCATCTTGCTAAATCGATCCATAGCCACTATGATGGAGTCCTTCCCTTAATATGTCATGGGCAATCCTAACATAAAGTCCATACTCAGCTCCGACTATGGTTTGGTTAAGATAAAAAAAGATTGGTAGTATCCTTGTTCGGCTTGACTCTTCACTTTTCGACAAGTTGCACACCATTCCAGTATGAATTGGACATCTATCTTCATCCTTGGCTAAAAGAATCTAGAGGATAGTACCTCATGGGTTTGGTGCTGGCTAAAGTGTCTTGTCAATCTAATGTACCTAAAGGCTTAGTTATCATTAAGATTTATCGAAGCAAATTTGAACTAAAATGGGTCCTTCAAGATATCGAAAAAAAATTAGAGAGAAATGGTCCATAACCGAACAAGAGTAACTGATGTGAAGCTATTCGAACTATGTGACTCACCAACAAACACAACACAACTTGACACCACACTTGATATGATGCATAAGTTGATGTCAAGGTCTACCTACCACTAATCTTAAATTACTTGACAAGATTAGATAAGTGTATGTGAAATATGGACTTGGAGAGGGTTATCTCATAAGAATAGAATATTTAGTATATAAATGTAAGTTATCTACAACTTACAAAAGAAAAGGACTCTTTATAGTAAGTCCCTAAGGTAGCATTATAGATAATGAAATGATAAGAAAGTATATACAAAAAGGGGATTCCTAACACATACCAAAAAGGGTAAAAAGGACAAAAGACCAAAAATGGAAAAGTAGTACAATGTCAGACGAAGTGAACAGGTAGTAGTGCAACATTTGTCCCATACGAATATTCTTTAAGTACAATAAGCGAGAAGGGTCAAAATGTTGCGGTAATAAGAGGCCGAGACAAGAGAGATGGCGACGTGCTGAGGGAAAAGTATTTGGCCATTTAAGTGAGTCTCTTGTTACTTGGTAAGAACTTCTTAACAGTATTTAGTCAGATTACTCGGCATAAGGTCCTCTGGCGGTATGTTGAGAGAAAACTATTTAGCCATTTAAGTGAGTCTCTCATCATTGGGCAAGAACTTCTCGGTAGTGTTAGGTCAAATTACTTAGCATAGGGTCCTCAACAAGGGAATGGTCAGCATCATCACTACCAAGTGTATAGATCAATGTATGACAATTAAGGGAGCTCAAGGAGTTCAACCACATTCTTTCAGCGTAAACTTTCTCATCATTAGTATGTTGCCGAGAGAGAATTCGTTAGGTAAGGGATTAGAGTCATCAGAGTCGTGCACAAGTAATGGGACTGTTGGTCAGCAATTCATCAGTTCTTCGAAGTTGTTGAAGATTTGCCTTCAAATCTTAGTCTTCGTTATCTTCAAGCACATATGGAGTTAAGTCAGCGACGTTGAATGTGGTAGACATGCTGAGACCTTCGAGTAACTCAATCTCATAGGCATTATCATTAATGCGCCTTAGGATCCTGTAGGGGCCATCCACTCTAGGAGATAGTTTGTTCATCCTCTTGTTAGGGAAGTGCTCTTTGCTAAGATGGATCCAAATAAGGTCCCTAGGGGCATAAACAATTTGTTTCCTTCTGCGGCTTCCCAATTCCTTCTATTAAGCTACAGTTTTAGCCAGTTGCTCGGTAATTCTTTAATGCAACTTATGAAATTCCTCGGCATGCTACAGGTCGGATTGACTCTCCCCTTATGTAGTCAGATTGTTAACCAAGTCTAAGGGTAGGTTCAAGTTAAGTCCATAAACAACCTCAAATGGTGATGTTCCAGTAAAGCTGTGAGTGGAGTGATTATAGGCAAATTCAATGATGGGCAGGCATAAATCCCAGTCATGAGAGTTCTTTCTAACAATGGCATGCTGGAGATTACTGATGGTTCTATTAACTATTTCAGTTTGGCCGTTTGTTTAGGGGTAGCAAGAGGTACTAAACAAAAGCTTAATGCTAAGTTTCCTCCATAAGGTCTTTCAAAAGAAGCTCGTGAATTTGGAATCATGGTTGGACGCAATACTCCTTGGCATTCCATGCAGTCACATAATTTCCTACAAAAAGAGGTTGGCAATGAATAAGGCATCATTAGTTTTGTAGCAGGGGATGAAATAGCCCATCTTGCTAAACCGATTGACTACTACCATGATCGAATTATGTCTTCTCAGCGTGTGGAGAAGGCTAAGCGTGAAATCCATGCTTAGATCAATATACAGCCACTCAAGAATCGGTAGGGGTGTATATTCTCCATAAGGTTCTTTCCTCTCTTTTGCATACTTACATACCTTGCACCTCTCAATTATTTGGTGCACATCCTTCATCATCCCAAGCTAGTGAAAGTACTCCTTTAATATATTAATCATCATCTTTTCCCAAAATGGCCAGCTAAACCCTTGGTGTAAGCTTCTCGAACCAATAGCTCTTTTACGAAACCATTCGGCATGTAAATCTACTTTCCCTTCATTAAGAACCCCTCACTCAAGTAGAGTCCATCTATAGCTCCTCTATCACTACACTTGGCTACTAAAGGCCCAAAATGTAGGTCATGCTCATATCGATCAGGTAAAGTGCCAAATCCAAGTACTTTAGCTTATAACGTCATAATGAGGGTATGATGGTGAGAAAGTACATCAACTACTGTGTTGGTCTTCCCTTCTTATACCTAATGATATAGCAAAAGGTCTCTAAGAACTTGACTCACTTAGCATAATGCCAAGAAAGCTTTTGCTTCTCGCCAAGATACTTGAGAGATTTATGATCCGAATAGATGATGAATTCTCTTGGCAACAAATAATGTTGCTAATTCTAAAGTGTATGGACCAGGACATAGAACTCCTTGTCGTAGGTTAAGTAATTCAAGGTAGCACCTCGGAGTTTTTCGGTGAAGTAACCAATGGGTTAGTGCTCCTACATAAGAATAGCACCGATGTTGACACTAGACGCATTACATTTAACCTTAAAAACCTTCTTGGAATCTGGTAGGGCAAGTATTGGAGCAGATGTCAACTTACACTTCACATCTTCAAAACTCCTCTAAGCCTTTTCTATTCATTTAAACTCAACGTTCTTTGGGGTCAATTTAGTCAACAGCGCAGTTATGGAGATGAAGTTCTAGATAAATCTTCGGTAGAACAAGGCTAGGCCATGGAAGCTCCTGACCTCAACTGCACTAGTCAACGTAGGCCACTCATTAATAGCTCTAACCTTTTCCTCATCAACTCGAACTTCACTCCTTCAAACGACATATCTAAGGAATACAACCTCACTTTGACAAAATGCACATTTCTTCAAGTTGTCAAACAACTTTTCAATGTGGAGTATGTTAAACACCAATCTCAAATGTTTGACATGAATGAGAAGGTCGGCACTGTGGACCAGAATATTGTTAAAATAAACCATAACACATTTGCTTAACAATGTTTTGAGCACATGATTCATAAGCTTCATGAATATACTTAGCACGCTAGTTAAACCAAATGGCATAACCATCCACTCAAATAGACTATCCCGAGTCTTAAAGGCTGTTTTTCATTCATCTCCCAGTCTCATTCATATTTGATGATAGCTACTCTTTAGATCTATCTTTGAAAAGATGTGTGCACCATGTGACTCATCGAGCATGTAATTCAACCACGGGATTGGGTATCGATACTTAACAATAATCTTATTGATGGCACGGTTGTCAATGCACATCCTCCATGATCCATCTTTCTTTGGTACTAGCGTGGCAAGGATGGTACATGGGCTCATGCTCTCACAAACATATCCATAATCTACTAACTCATCAACTTGCTTTTTCAGCTTGGCCACTTATTTAGGATTGAGTCTATAGGCAGGACGATTAGGCAAGGCTACTCCAAGTTGAAGATTGATGTAATGCTCAATTCCTTTTAAGGGAGGTAATCCTTTGGGCATCTTGGCAGGGAAGAGGCCAACAAATTC
This sequence comes from Lumnitzera littorea, assembly GCA_024138015.1. Classification (NCBI taxonomy): domain Eukaryota; kingdom Viridiplantae; phylum Streptophyta; class Magnoliopsida; order Myrtales; family Combretaceae; genus Lumnitzera; species Lumnitzera littorea. The sequence goes on from JAMXBB010000012.1 coordinate 87,890,965, forward strand.
CTAAAGTAGCTGTTGTACTTTGCCAAGTAAGTTCTTGGCCTCTCTAACCTCTAAGAGTGTCTTAACCAAGAGGAGTACATGGTTCTCAACCTTGACCTCTCGTGCAAACTAAGCTCAGGAAATCACCAAGGACTTCCACTGCAGAGATCTAGTAACCTTTTCTTGGGCTTCTTGCACTTCCTTAGCACTCTAGGTGTCATTATAATTTTCTTCCCATCCTTTTGAAACATGTAAGTGTTTCTATACCCTTCGTATAACACCTTTAAGTCAAATAGCCATGGTCAGCCGAGTAATATGTGAAATGCACACATAGGGAGGACATCACACATCACCTCGTCCTTATACCTATCACCAATAGTAATCGACACTCTGACTTGCTCGAAAACGAGTAATCCTCCTTCCTTGTTTTGCCAGTGAATCTTATACGACTTGGAGTGTGGAATAGTTGGCAATTTCATGACTTTAACTACCCCCTATGTGATGATGTTAGTACAGATCCCTCTATCAATGATTACAGCGCATATCTTGCCATTCACCTGGTAATTTGTATGAAAGAGGTTCTCTCTTTGCTCATTTTCATTAGCTATAAAAGTACTAACAAATCGCCGAACAACAAAGCAATACTTGACTCCACCTTTAGGGGGTATCTTAGCCTCCTGATCTTCCTCAAATTCTTCTAGCATCCGATCGGTTGTTACTTCTTCCTCTCCTTCACTCACACTTTCTACTTCAAACTAGGGCTTATCTCCCTTTATGGTCATGATTTGGTGGTTCGGATATTGACTAGCCACATGTCCTTAGCCAAGGCATTTAAAATATTTAATTTCTTGGGTTTTCCTCCCTAAACTCTAACCTTGGTATTTTTGGATCTTAGGTTCCTCAATCTTACTCTTACCTCGACCCTCATCTGATCGGCTCAGCACATGACCTTGGCCTTCCATCTCGGAACTATTTGATGCCCTATCATTCCCTAATCTACTTAATAAGCTAGTCCTATTTGGCGCCATGGTTCGATTATTCAGCATTCAACTAAGCTGGTTCCATCGTTATATTTCAGCTCTCTAGCCTACACGGATGGTTTCATCCAAAGTTGTGAGGCTTTATAATTCCACATTGTGACCAATCTCAGCTCGGAGTCTCGAGATGAACCGTACTATAATTCAAGTCTCAAGTTCATCAACATCACATCGTATCATGAGCAACTAAAACTCTCAATCATAGTCATCTACGGATCTATTACCTTGCCTCAAGTCTTAGAGTCGTCAAAAAGTGTCTTGTTCATAATGTTCGGGAACAAACCTATTCCTTAGAACTCTCTTCATCTCGTTCCATGTTCGGACCTCACGTCGGGTCCTTAGGCAAACATTCTATAACTTCTTCTACCACATTGCCACATATATAGAAAATTCTAATGCAGCCACTCTAATGCGGACAACATCTTCATAATCATAAAAGTTAAATTTCTTTTCAATCTTCTCTTCTTGATCTAGGTAGTCATTAGCATTAGCAGACCCGTTGAAGTTCGGAATCTGTAACTTAAGATGTTCGACAACTCTTGACGCTCTGAACTCTTACTCATCAAGCCCAACATACTGGTCTTCTTCTTCTTTATACTCTTCCACTTCATCCAACGCTAACCTTCTCCTTGCAACTCTATTGACACGTCACGATGGTGCATAGTTCGCTAGAAAGGCTTCTAAAGCTCGCTCATTCATCTACCTCTTTGGCCTATCTCTTATTTCTCGACCTTGCTTAGCGACTCTCTTATACGATCCATTCTCTAAGACCCTATTTACTAAGACAACTAAATTAGCCACAATAGCATCAAGATCTTATATTTGCTCATCAATAGTACGTAGTATTTATTGGGTCACTTGACCATAACCATGAGCATCACTTTTGACATTGTGAATCTTTCCCTATACACTAGGGTTCAACATTCTTAACACAAAATTTTAGTCACTACACTTCACACGGATGGCTACAATCACACGTAGTATCTTGAACAGTAGATTGCCTATTACTACACAGCTCTCAGTCTCAACCTCAACCTTAAGCTCTAATACTAAGATTAAATGATGTGCCTAGGAGCTCAATTATTAGTAGGACTTATCGAGGCAAATTTGAACTGAAATGTATCCTTCAAGATATAAAAAAAATTAGGGGGAAATGGTCCACAACCGAACAAGAGTAGTTGACGTGAAGCTTCTCGGAGGATGTGACTCACCAATGAACACAACATGACTTGACACCACACTTGATAAGACGCATAAGTTGATGTCAAGGTCTACTCGCCACTAATCTTGAGCTATTCTGCAAGATTAGATAAGAATGTGTGAAATATGGACTTGGAGAGGGTTATCTTATAAGAATAGAATATTTAGTATATAAATGCAAGTTATCTGCAGCTTACAAAAGAAAAGGACTATTTATAGTGAGTCCCTAGGGCAGCATTACAGATAATAAAATGACAAGAAAGTATATACAAAAAGGGGATTCCTAGTACATACCAAAAAGGGTAAAAAGGACAAAAGACCAAAAATGGAAAAGTAGTACAATGTCAAACGAGGTAAACAGGTGATAGTGCAACATTGGTCTCATATGAATATTCTCTAAGCACAATAGGCGAGAGGGGTCAAAATGTTGCAACAATAAGGAGCTAAGATGAGAGAGATGGTGACATGTCAAGAGAAAAGTATTTGGCCATTTAAGTGAGTCTCCCGTCACTCGATAGGAACTTCTTGGTAATGTTTGGTCAAATTACTTAGCACAAGGTCCTCTGGCGACATGCCAAGAGAAAACTATTCAGCCATTTAAGTGAGTCTCTCATCACTTGGTAGGAACTTCTTGGCAGTGTTTGGTTAGATTACTTAACATAGGGTCCTTAGCAAGGGAATGGTCAGCATCATCACTACTGAGTATATAGATCAACATATGACAATTAAGGGAGCTTAAGGAGTTCAACCACATTCATTCGGCATAAACTTTCTCATCATCAGTAGGTTGCCAAGAGAGAATTCATCGGGTAAGGGATTGGAGTCCTCGAAGCCGTATACGAGTAATGGGACTGTTGGTTGGTAGTTCATCATAATCTCCTTCCATACACCTTGCATGCTAGCAATTCTCTAGTGGAATAGGTCAAGATACATAGCCCTCCCTTCTTGAATAAGTATCCATTCCCCCTATGATAGTCATCTAGTGTCCGTCCTTCCTCACATTGTGAATAGATTAGACCAAAGTGTGGATCCTCAGTGTATAGATTCTTTGTAGTTGAAAAACCAAGTAGCTTTGTTTGCAGCTCGGTCAAGAAGGTATGTCGTCTTGATAAGGCATTGACCACTACATTTTTTCTTCTATTCTTGTATTTTATGACATAAGAAATACCCTCCATGAACTCTATCCACTTGGCTTGTCTTTAGGATAGTTTGGGTTAGCTCTTTAAATACCTTAAGGACTTATGATCGGTGTAAATCACAAACTCCTTACGCAGCAACTAGTGTCACCATACTATTAGCGCTCAAATTAAGGATTAGAACTCCTTGTCATAGACAAAATAGTTTAGTATAACTCCTTGAACTTTCTCACTGAAGTAAGCAATAGGTCGGCTTTCTTGCATCAACACAGTACCTATGCCTAGTTCGAATGCATCACACTCTATTTCAAACACCTTAACAAAGCTCGGAGAGCTAAGATGGGGCTATTGTTAGCCTCTCTTTTACCTCTCAAAACTCCTCCTCTCTTTCTCTCCCCATATGAATTCAACACTCTTCTTAGATAGTTCGGTAAGTAGGGCTGCAACTGTATTGAAATTCTTTATAAATCTACGATGGAATGATGCTAAGCCATAAAAACTTCTCATGTCTACAAAATAGGTTGGCTCAGGCCATTCTATGATTGCTCTCGTCTTCTCATCATCGACTCGGATGCCACCTTCACTCACAACAAACCCTAAGAAGATTAGCTCAAATCTAGAAAAGTCGTACTTCTTCAAATTGGCATAAAGCTGTCCAGCTCGGAATTTTGTAAAGACTCTTTGGAGATGCTCTTCATAAGTTTCCAAGTTGAGGCTGTATACTAGAATGTTATCAAAGTATACTACAACGAACCTTCTTAGTAATTCTCAGAGCACATGCTTAATCAGGTGCATAAATGTGCCCAGCACATTGAACAATCCAAATGGCATTACAAGCCATTCATATAAACCATGTAGGGTCTTAAATGCGGTCTTCTACCCATTACCCTCATGCATTCCAATCTAATGGTACTTAGATTTAAGGTCGATCTTGGAGAGAACTCTTGCTCTACTTAATTCATCTAGCATGTCATCAAGTCTAGGTATAAGATACCTATACTTGATGGTGATTCAATCGATCGCTCGACTATCTACATACATTCTCTAAGAACCATCTTTCTTTAGCACTAATAAGGCTAGAACGGTACAGAAGGGACTCGTGCACATACCCCTTCTTCATTAGCTCATCTACTTAATACTACAGCTTGGTGGCCTATTCAAGATTTAGCCTGTAGGTAAGCTTATACGGTAGTGCGGCCCTAGGCTGCAAGTTAATTGTATGTTCAAAGCCTCAGATGGGAGGTAAACCTTCCAGTAACTCATCTGGGAACAAGTCAACAAACTCTTCTAACAATGTTTTCACCTCGATAGGCTGCTCCCTCTCTTCGGACCTCATCTTTAGAATTCTTCAAACAAGCAGATAAGTCAATCCTTCGAGTTCTATTTCTCTTTCTAGTTTGGCTCGAGTCATCACCAAAAGCCTCTTTCTTCAGGGTTTGGCTAAATTGGGACTGCATGACCTTTACTTGCTCGACAGTCATAGGACTCAATTTTATCTTCCTTCCTTCATGCTCTACAAAACACGTATTCCTCCTTCTGTCATACATAAATGCTCGATCAAACATCCACGGTCGTTTAAGTAGAATGTGGAATGCACTCATGGGTAATACATCACAAAGTAGTTTAACTCAATATTTGCAAATGTAAATTGGCATAGACACTTGCTTGTTCACCTATAGGGCTCCCTTATCACTAGGCCAATGAAGCTTATACGGTTTTGGGTAAGGCTTGGTCGGTAATTTCAATTTTTAGACCATAAATGAAAAAGCTGCATTGGTACAGCTCCCATTGTCAATGATCAACACGTATAGTAATTGTTACGAACCATGACTAAGAACAGATAAGGCTAGTTGTTGGATGGGTCCAAGTTTGCAAAAAACTTGAAAAAGGGTTAATGGTGAAAAGTACGAAAAGAGCGACAAAGATGAATGGAATAGTAAGCAAAAACCTACAAACAACCCCAAAGGATATGATGCACCAAAGGAACTTCCGATGACTTACGATACAATTCGATATGACACACGAATTGGTCCAATGAGGTTATTCGCCACCTAACCTTGCTTAAGGGAAAGGATAAGAGTAATATCGAAAGTAAACAAGCAGTGTTTATGCAAGGAAGAAAGTACTCAAGTGTGTTGAATGTAATCTACCCTTGCAACTACAAATACAAGGGTATTTATACCCATGAGTTAGGGCAACATGCCTAAAAGGGAAAAGACGATAAGGACATTTCCTAAAGAAGCAATGTACTTTATACAAGAGGGTAAAAATGAATATACAAGGAAATCAATCATTGGTGCTACAGATTCTCCATACGATACTGTACACGTGGTAATACTGCATTAGCAAGGTTATTAGGGGATAGGGACAAAAAATATGGATAGGTGGGCTTATCCGAGTAGGGATAACCTAATCAGTCCGAACTCTCTCTCTCTCGGCTTCTCAACAAGGATGATGCTAAGTGATTGGTCGGCTCGGCATTATGGTAGTCATCAACTCAGCATAACATAGAATAAAGGGCAGTCATTTGGTACGGCATTAAAGGTGACTCAGTAAGTAAATACTTAACCTTGGTAAGGGTTGGTTACAACATAAGGATTTGTTGCACCAGCCCTTGTAGTCCTTAAGCTTAGCTGTAGGTCAGAGGTCCCGTAGCATGATTCCTATCAGTGATTCATTCACCTTACATCCAATATGGAAGAGATTTTCCCTTTGTTTGTCTTCTATTAAGAGACTGACACTCATCGTCCTCCTCAATACTAGAGTAGTCGGAAAAAAGTTACCTTCCTCACCATAGATAACTTCCTCCTTAGACTACTCAGTCTGTTTGTCCTCTTTTAACTCCTTTACTTCTTCGTCAGTACTGTCGACCTCAATTGTCGACACCTCACCTTAGATCACCATTGTTTGCCTATTCGGACATTAAGCGGCCATATATCCAAATCCTTGGCATTTGAAACACTTGATCTTACTCATCTTCCTCCCTAAACTTTTGCCCTTCTCAAACTTCCTCAGGGGTTCCTTCTCATCGGCTTAGGTAATCTGAACGGGTTGGGTCTCAGCAACCTTACTTAGTTTTGTTTGCATAGGTCTACTCCAAACAATTTAGCTACTACTTGGTCGACTAATTGGTGGTTAGAATCTTCCTATTTAGTACCTTTTAATCGTCTGGGCGGCTCAAATTAAATCATCAAGCGGTCCAATATTCAGGGTTTCTAGAACATCCCCAATCTCATATTTCAATCCACCGATGAATTGAGATATAGTTCAATCCTCTGGCTCTATGACTTCACATTGAATCATCAGCATTTGGAACTACTTAACATAAGTGTCTACACTTGATCCTCCTTATCTTAGCTCTTGCAATCTTTTAAAGGTATCCTACAAATAATAGCTCGTTACAAACCTTCTCTGCATAACCCTCTTCATTTCATCCCAATTCCTAATCTTTCATTCTCCTTCCTTTCTTCGAGTGGCTTACAAGTTCTTCCACCACAAGGCAGCATAATTAGTGAACTTCAACACAACAAGTTTAACCTTTGCATTATCAGGTACGTCATGACATTCAAATTGCTTTTCAATTCCATCTACCCAATCAAGGTAGTCCTTAGCATCATCACTTCTAAAAAAACTCGAGATACACATTCTCAATCCTTCGACTCTAAGGGCTTATACATTTCTTTCTTCAAGCTCGTAGTACTCTTCTACTTTGTCATCTCCTTTTGCTTCTTCCTTAATCTCTTCAAGCACTAGCCATCGTCTAGCATCCTTACCAACTCTTTTGGCTTAGGGTAGTCAAGTTAAGGCATTAATTCTTCTAAACTGACCATTACCTTGCTTTTGCTGCTTACATTCTCTAGTAAGGCTATTTCTAGCTCATTGCCTATCTTCTTAGATAACGGTCACCAAATTAGCTACCAAGTTGGTAAGCCTATCCAAACGGTCACCCACTAACTGAGGCGTGAAGCTTCCTTCTTATCCTAGGCTATGTCGAGTACCACTTTCTTAGTTTCTTAAAGTTCCTTGAATGCTTAAGTCTAACATTGATAGCTACTTCACAAAAATTAACATGTAATAATAACACTTGAAAATCAATAACCGATACTCCAATCACCACAACAATTAAACAACAAATGAATAGTCAACCATACTCTATTTTTGTATATCAAAAACAGGGGAAAATAGAGCACAAAATACTTCTCAACTACTAAGATCTAAGGTTAATAATAGAACCATTATCACATGAGGGTAGTAACAAACTACTTAAAGAACACAGTAGCAAAATTCAGCTTTGAGCATAACCCTGCTCTGATACCAAGATGATATAGATTCGTAAATGAACATACGAACCTAGTATCATATGAAAACCAAGGGATGGGTCTTAGCCATGAGATGGCTTGAAGAGTAAATGATAGTTAGAGGTGAGTAGGGTTTCTCATACATTACGATGGATATGATGCACCAACACCTCATACAAGCTCGCATCATACTTGATATGATGCACAAGTATGGTCGGAGGTCACATGCCACTAGTCTGTGCTCAATGAGCTAGATAAGAGTAGCTTAAAAATAAGCAAAAGAACACTTAGCTTAAGAGGGAATAAAAGTTCAGTATATTCTCTATCTATGATATTACAGCTATTACATTACATAAGTATTTATAGTACCCAATTAGGGCAAGTCCTAAATTACAAAAAATTATAAAAATAGATCCTTACTTGCCAAGAAAAAGGAGAATAATTTATAGGGGAAATACGAAATCGTGCAAAAAAGAATATCCTAAGTCAGAAAGGATAGTATGGATGTCAGAAAAAGATAATGTGTACGTAATTCTGCTCATTCTATGGTCCTAATAACGCTGCGAGTCATATAAGGGTAAGCTTTGATTAGGTTTAGTCAACATTAGCAACTTTGAATGTGGGGACTAGACAGGGGTTGGCTTAGGGATGACTTACACTCGAGATTAGCCTCGAATGCTTAGCTCCTAACAGTTGTTAGCTCAGCCTCGGCACTATGGAGATGGTTATATCCAGATTTGGGTGTTTAGACTGGTGTGTTGTAGAGGAGTCAGCTCGATATGTCCTCTGATCACCTCGGCAGTCTCTTAGATGGTTTAGAGAGCAAAGTAGCTCGGCAGATCGGACTGGGGTATATACTGCTCCTTAGTGCTTAACTCACTTCAGACAACTCAGTGAACCAACTAAGAAAGCCCTTGGGCTCGAGAGCACATGATTGGTCTTTGATCCTTATCAATTAAGGTAGGTTCTAAAAGGTCCTTAAGCTTTGTGGCTTCACTTGTTTTTAGAAAACACTTTCATTAGTCATAATGAGCTTAAGTTGGGTAGTTTAATCAACCCTGAGCAGTAGTTACATCACTACACCTAGAGCCTACATAATTGCCCCCCTCCTAAGGTCTTAAGATGGCCTAAGTCTGACTGCATCTACCCTATATCTCTGATGCAACAAATGACCCCCTATGTCTTAATGCATGTTGTATGAAAAATAAATATGATAATCAAAGCACAGTATATACACAAAATTAATAACAAATAAACAAATAAATAAGTGACAAGGATATTTTGGAAGGCAATCTTAATTTTGGAAAGTATTTTAAGTGGTTAGCCTTCTTGACGTCTTTAGTGGAGTTGGCAAGCTGTCGAACCTGATTTTTTTCTCCCAATTTTTATAAATTAGTCTTCTTTAAATTGACCAATATTAAACCTTTACCCGTTTAATACTGACTTTCGACTAGGATTTAAAGAAAACTAATTCTTTTAACTTTGAAAATATTTTGAAGTCACTATCTAACCGGAATCGAGAAAAAGAGTGAAGTTATAACCAATTGGGTCAATTAGTTACAACCTAACTATTGATCCTTTGATAAAAACTATTTTTGTTAAAACGATTTTTGAAAACTAAAGATCTGGATCCAGGAATTATCTTACTAAGCCCTAAATGGATATTATTTTTTAACTTTCTGAATTTAACTTTGCTTTTCAATAATATCCTTTTTCGATTTCTAAAAAGTCAATCATAACACATGCAACTAAATTAATTAATTTGAACAAATATTTACAAAGATAGAAAAGAAAAACTTTCCATATTTTAAGTTGTCTCGTATGTACGGGTACCTACATACCAACTCTTCAAGATTAGATTTTTGTAGTTCATTCACCAAAATATTAACGGGTTGAGTTGATTTTAATTTTTGAAAGGAGATCAAATTTATGTTTTTGGCTGTTTTAATTTATTTAAAGAAATTCCCTAAAAATCCTAATCAAGGTTTTATTTTTGGAAACTCTAAAATAGTCCTAATTTGAAAATGATTCGTTTATTTTTATTTATTTTTAGAAAGTTGATTTTCTAAGTGATAAAATAACTTTATTATTATTATTTATTCATTTATTTACTTTTTATTCTTATTTTTGTTTTTTTTTTTTGTTAAAACGTGAAAATAACCAAAAATAAAACTAAATACTTCCTCCCTTTTTTTTCTTCTTTTCTTCTTTTTTTTTTTCTATTGCTCTTTTCTTCTTCTTCTTCTTCTTTTTTATTTTTACAATTACATCTGACAGGTACAAATAATATTAAATAAATAAATAAGTAATTGATAGACTTAGAGGAGTTCATGTTAAAGAAAGAATTATGGAGGGTAAAGATCTATTAAATAGATGGAGGAATACCTTAAAACCTAAGCATTTCATAAGTGTTATAACTCGTTCATTAACTCACTTTTTAAACAGTTAAAAAACAAGACTACAAATCACGTTTTTAAGAATCCCTTTGAAAGTAAGTTAAATCAATAAGTGCACCAGGTCGTGATTATAGTATGGTAAGGGTGAGTCAAGGTTATGTCAAGGTTGTATCTATAAGAAGAAAGACTAAAGTGAAGTACTAGATGTAACTTTCTACTCTAATATAGCTGAAGAAATTAAGTTTTGATGTTTGTATAAATACAATTATGAACTAACATATTTACATTAAATATGGGATTCCAACTCTCAAGATGAATATGATCACGAACCAACACATGAATCATCAAATGGCACAATATTTGTGCTATTCCTCTAACCCATATGGAAAATGAATCAACAATTAACTAATGCAACAAATCTAAGTTGAATTAAAGTGTGTCAAACCCTAATCCATGCAAGCTAGTTATATAAATGAATGGAATTAATGTTTTAAGACATAAATCCTAATCTATAAGCTTTCCTACACATGAAACATTTGCTTGATAACTAGAATCAATAATCCATTCACAATACATAGAAATAACACAATAGCCACATAATAATCCACAAGAGATCCATAATCTATTAAGTACAGTAAGAATATGGAGATAAACAACATCCAAAACATGATAAGTCTAGTAAAGAGAGAAAACACCATGAACAAGAGTAATCCTTAACTTTAATCTATGTTTGAATGATGTTTCTGTAACATTTTCGAGTTGAAATCCATCAAAAATACCTAAACCTAGCCTAAAAATATCCTACACTATGAAACCTTAAGCTAAGAAGAAGAAATAAACAAAAAAGAACAAAATGTGGCTTCCTTTTCAGGAGCAATAGAATGTTGCTTTTTATAGTAGTGACCTACCAATTTGTTGGTAGCAATCAATAGGTGTAAAATCCTCAAATGCTACATTTTATTCTTACAAAACCTAAGGTTTGCATTACGATCAATTGATAGAAGGAACATCAATTGATAGGAGAGAATCCTTCTTAACCATTCTATGCTTACTCACATCCTCTATTAGCATTTGATTAGTGGTTAAGATAGTACACCCCTGACACTTTAGGGTACACTAATCAATTAGTGATGTGGCTATTAATTGATTGATGGGCTAAATTCTCACATTCCTTAGCCTCTTGATCGAATAATGGAGCTACTAAGACCATGGTAGCCCCATGCACTTGTACGTATGGAATAAATTTTAGTGAAGTTCAATCAAAGCTTAATCCTTTTCATATATTTTTATCAACTTTGTTCAAGTTGGTCCATTTTATGCATAAACTCTATTTTTACATAAAATTTATCAATTTTTCATAAATTTATGCAGAAGTATGGGTTTTAAAGTTGAGAAAAATTATGTATTTTGAATCATGATCATTCTTCATAGGTTAGTGTCAATTTGAATGGGTATTCCAAAGTTGAGTATGATACCAATTCAATGCATTGCCCTCTAAGTATATGGTTGCCACTCTAACCTTCCATTCTTTCAAGATATAATCTAGCTCAAGATATTGTTATACTTTACACACCTAAGCCTTGAACCTATCTCCATTGAATAAGAGAAAATCAATATGATTAATTCAAAATGGTACGAGTGTAATGAGAATTAATAACCTAGTTGTCATTAAGGTGCATCGGCACTATCTCATAAGTATGTTTGCCTCTTTCTCTAGTTTGCAATGTACTAGTATTTCCTTAAAATTATGACTGTAATTCTATAAGAGCAATAGATTGTTGATTTGTTATCTATTATGTCCATTATCAAGCCTTGTTACCAAATTTCACCCAAGCTTCGTACATATAAAACGCAAAATTGGGGAGGAACATTCTTTTTTATTTTTTTAGTAGCATTTTTCATAATGTTATTACAAAGTTATATAGACAATAGTATAATAAAATCTTTCCATGATTAAGTACATGTAGTTTACATGTGGTAATGATAAATCACCCTTATAAGTATCTAAATATAAACGCATGATGTATTTTATAATTCATATTTCATATTTACCCTCAATTTTTGGTTTTTTTTTTTTTTTTTGGCCAACAACATATTATAACTTGGAAAGGGGTTTAAATAAAGCAAGTATTTCTACTTGTTTTTCAATATTTTTCTAAAGTTTTCACTACATCCTCTTCACACAGTCCTCTTCCTTCTTCCTTCACTCCGTGCAACTTGTCTTTTCACCCTTATGAAATTGCTTTTTTTTCCTTCACTAATGTATTAGCAATCTCTTATATATGATTTTTTTTTTCCTTCAAGCTATCTTTACTCCTTCAAGTAAGAGAAAACTACCTTATCATACTTTTAGTCTTTTTTACTTAATACAATCATTGTATTTTTCTTCCTTTATGCATATTTTAGGTAATTTATGCATATTATTATATTTTTAGTGATATATATTGTTTTTTTGTAGATTTTCACTAAAGATTCATTCATACTATGGGCATAGGATCTTGAGCAAACATGGGTAGGAACAATTAATCTTGGATGTAAACTCACAAAACTATACCTAAGTTGGTTTTGGTGTATACACTCTATCATGACTTTAAAGGGGGGCTAGTAGAAATATTTTAAAGTCATCATATTAAGTGTACATCTATAATATAAAAGTCATCTTGTTAGTTAGAGATTATAAGACTTTACCTATATAATCACTCATATCTTTTAGTTATAGTACATATAGTTAGTTAACAATAAAAATAACTAATATAACCAATATTTTACAATCCACCAAAATTGCAAAAAATCAATATTTCCTACCAAAGAATAAGTTAAGTGATAAGGTGTATACTACATTACTTAGGCAAGTGCACCTATCAAGTAATAATATAAATGACTTTTAAAGTCCAAGGTTGTTAATCCTACGAAGATTCAACATTTACTCACTTGCACTAAATTACTCTAATAAAAATTAATAGCAACAGTGAAATAGATTGAACGGAATTTGCAAAATATGAACTAATTAATATTTAAAAATTATTAATGCCATTAATTAACAAAACCTAATTAATCATGAAAAGTGATATCTAAACTTTAATCACTGAAAGATTAACATGTAGCAACTTAAGGATTCTAATGTATTCCTTATTCTTATTTACTAGAGGAATTTAATTGCCAATTTAATAAGAATCACTTCTCTATTTAATTCTAGTCCCAGTTACATTTTACTCAAATTGCTTTTGGAATAGACCTCCTCAAAACAATGTTAAGAACATGAATTCCACAACAAATAAATAAGAAATAAATTTTGATTCCAGAAGAAATCTATAACTTATCTCTTAGCTTAAAATGAATTTCTTCAATTACGGTAAATCTATTTATGTATAGGCCTCGCTACTTCAATACATAAAATCTAATAGTTAAGTTGAAATCCTAGAAATAATAACTATATCAATACAAAACATGATTGAATTAATAAGAATAAGAGAATTTCATTAGAATAATAACAATCGAAATACGCTACATGTTGCCTTAGGGTTATAGGTTTAGATACCGATGCTTCTACTTTTAGACATCATAAAAACAAGAATTTTCATGACAAAAATTATTAAAACCATAAGAAACAGCTCTTATTCTATTTATCATCTCTCTCCCCTCTTTTTATATATGTTTCTAATATCTATTTATATTATTCAGATAAAATAATCTTCAAATGGTAAGCATTTGAAAATCACGGCAAGTCCATGGGTATCTACAAAGCTGTGAAGTATGAGTGTAGACTTTTTCTTAAAATAATTCTTTGAGAAATTATCTTAAAATTGATTATAAGAGGATTACGAGTATAGAAACATGGCCGTGGAGTTAGACCATGGTCTTTTTCCTTGCTTAATCCTTGGATGAATTCTCTCTGGTGCTTGCTATCCTTAACTCATCCTTCAAAATAAGTGCAAATCCTTCAAAAATTGCCTAAATTCTCGTCTTTTTGCCTTATTGCTTCATTTGAAACCTAAAATTAAGAAATTACTTAAATCAATAGCAAATTCATTGAAATTAAATAGAAATAATTTAAAATATTCAGGAAAATAACGTAATGGATAAGTGTAAAATTACACTAATTAAATCTACCTACACTTAGACATTTGTTTATCCTTAAGTAAATCAATTAATTCTTAGCAAGGGTTGAAAAATCAGGACAAGATCTTCCAAATCAAACTACTATTATTCAAGAACCCAAACAAAATTGAATTAACTTCGTTAATGGACAATGCATCTCTAAAACATCATTAGTAACTTGTATGTTCTTCTCCCTTTGCACTTTTCAATGCAACTCAGACAAAAATATTGGAATTCAATGGCTAAATCCTATAAATCAATGTTTTAACAATGCAATTTAACCAATGATTCTCTCTTGAATTAGATTCATTTTAATAATTAGGCAAAAACCATACATGTCTTCCTTACTTTTAGCTAAGATGTATACAAATCTCTTTCCAACTTTGCTAACCACCGTAATCAAGAGCAAATAAATGTTGTATCTACACATTCTCTACTCATTCTCCTAACATATATTCCTGCTAATATGCTATTTAATTCAATTAATCATTGAAGCTTATTAGTAATAGGAAAGTATCTTGCTCCTTTAAGAGATCAAGGCTAATCCTTACTGATTTAGCCTTTTTTAATTTTCATATTGATAGCGGGAAAAAAATATTTCTCTTCTTAAGGACTAAGGCTAATCCATATCAATTTTATTTTCTTAGCTTTTCTTTTTTTAATAAATAAGTAATGGGAAAGAGTCTTGCTCTTCTAAGGGACTAAGATCAATTCATACCAACTACTTTTTGTCATATTATTCTTACTTACACTCTTAGCAATTTAAAAATTTCAAGAGAAATTATAAGAGGCAAGCTTCATTTACTTATTTACGTAATTATAGGGCTCTAAAAACCAAAAAGGGATAAGTATATATCTAAGTAAACTTTAAAAATAGCATATGACTAAAGGTTAATAATGCCTTGGAATCTCAAGCTAAATAATATGTAAGTTTTACTCCACATGAATCCCATTATTCAATTCTAGTAACATGTACAAAGTACAATAGTGACTTAGGAAAAATTATATACAAGCACTCTTCTCTTATTAAAATGGGATTGCAAACTAAAAAAAAAAATTGGAACTAAAAATATAATAGGTTGATTAATGAATTATAATAGTGTACCCCTGTTCTATGCTTAATTTAGTACATTTTCCTCAATATACTTTAGTTTAAATTATAGGAAAAATAAGTTCTCATAAAAATAATATAATGGAGAAGAAAATATTAGGGCAAGTGATACTCCTCCAAATGAGTTGGATTTGTGCTAATGTCCATGAGAATTTGTCATGTATGGTGTCAATTTATTGGCTCAAGAAAAATCTAAACAATTATACTAAAAACAAAATATAAGAGCATATGTGACAAAAAGGGGAAATTTTCACTATTTTATTAATGGAATAGAACTAGAACATAAATTCAAAAATTAAAAACATAAAAACTAAAGATTACAACTAACTAGCACTTATTCAAACTAAACATGAAAACATTAAAATTGTAAAGCAACTAAACAAAAACAAGTCAACACTAAAAATTTAGAAGAAATCTAAATCTTCATCATTGTTCTCATCTTCCAATTCAATGTTTATTAGCTCATTCTCTTTATTGCCTTTGACGTCTCCTCTTGTTCCTTGCATGTCGCCTCCTTCTTGTTATCCCCTAAATCCATCAGCCTTGCTACATCAATTAATTCCTCATTTGTTGGTGGAAGAATCTTCATCTTGACTTAGTTGGTGAGATTGTTACAAAACTCCATCATTCTTATTTGGCACCTAAACAACCTTTTGAGGGATTATTCAAAATTTTCATGGGAAGTAACTAACTTTTGAACTTCCACTTTCAACTTCTTTACTTCCCATACCAAAACATATTAGTTAATAGAGTTCTCATTTTTTTTTTTCAAGGGTACCTTATCAACATCATCTAAGAGGAGTCCCGTCTGGTGAAAAGTGGATAGAGACATCAAGGTGACATCCCTAATGGTGGTCAATTGTAGGTTATTGACAAGGAGTTTAAGTTGCTTAGCCAAGAGGAGTTCTTACGGGTGGTTCTTGGTGCCATAGGATGTGTTTGGAGGGTTTTTTTTTATATTTTTTCTTCCCTACACTTAGTTCTTTAGCTTAGCATTTGAGGAATTTGGGAGTTCAATAGAGAGCATTCAAAATTAAAAAGTTCATTTAAATAAGACTTACCTAAATTGATATTGTATTTTGAATTGGCAACCTTCTTTTAATCAAAATTGGTAATTACATAATTTAATCTTAGCAATAGTTAAATTTAGAATATTACCTTGAATATTCATTGTATCTTGAAAGAAGGAAAGTAATTAGAAAAGGGAAAGTGAGTTTTAGGTAAGAGGAGTCCAAATTAGGAAAGTTTGATATAAAATAATCAAGAAAAATTTAAGTATAACTTATGTTGTATAAATATTTCGAGTCTACGGTCAAGATCACCATCGTAATCTTTCACCTTATTTCTACCTTGAACTAATTCTCAAAAATTTCTCTAAGTGTAATTTTTGCTAGTAGATCTATGTGTAAGATCACAACTGTAGTCTTTGCCCATGGTTCTCTCTAACTACATTTTCAATTTTTAATTCTGTAATATTTTAGGGTTCCAAGCCACGCGATAACCCTAAGTCCCTAGCCACCAAATTTAGGTTATTTAACAACATTATCCATTTTAATTCAAATTTCACAATAAGGTTAAAAAAGTAGGAAGAAATATCTTAGTGAAGTCAATTTCCCGAAATAAATTAGATAAGAGGATCAATTTGATAAAAATGCAAGTTTATTGATCAACTTGATATTAATTGAAAACGTAAAATTCGAGTTTAAAGATATAGTGAGATCTTACAAATAAGTTATTTAACTTATAAAAATAGTAAATAAAGTGGAATTATATATAATATATATGTATGTACATAGAATATATATTATATGTATTAGATACGTATATATACTATCATAAAATTATGAAATATGGATAAATTAATATAAAAATTGGTTAGAATTATCCAAAAATATCTTGATGAGTCATCTAACCTATCCAAGTAAGACATGGCAGCATGGAACAAGTTGGAAAATATAAGTCATCACTAGATTAATATGGAATTGAAACATGGTACATGGTTAACAAGTGGAAAATATAAAAATAACACATGTCAATTCACTTTTTGATATGGAAACTCCTTAAGACCTATAAATAAGAGACCAAACATCATTCACAATATTTTAGGAGCTCGAAAACACAAGAAAATAATTTAGGAAAAATTAGAAAAATTTAGAAAAAATAAAAGAAAAATAGGGGAAAAACAAAGGCTTACTAGTCACATACGATTCATAAACCAAACCACAACCTTACTTGAAGCCACTTTAGGGCCTAAAGGTCCACTATAAGGGGAGTTGTTTAGATAGGGTTTAGGTGGCTAGAGAGTGGTCAAAAGTCATCGGTTCAAGTGAACCAAAATTTTGCCCATGACTTTCTCTATTTTCTAAAAATATTAAATCTAGTTAATTAAATTTGGAAAAGCATTTTTCTAAGAGTATTTTAAGTATAGATTAATTCAGTAGTTTTATTTAATTAAATAATTAGTGTAAATATATGATGCTTAAGAACATGTTCTATTTGGGCAAATTTTGAAAAAACTTTTACAAATATTAAACATTGTTGTTTTAAGTTGAATTTTTGTATAGAATATACTTAATCTATGTATTTAATTATGGAAACAAGAAGTTTTCAAAATATACATGTTTACTATTTCTTATATTTATTTTGAATAAAATTGACATTTTTATCGAAATCTGGAAATAATCAGTTTTTGAATAAATTAATTAATAAGCCTTACATATTTTGACTTTTGGAGGTTTATAATAATACTTGGAACACTTGATTTTCATCATATAATTAAATTTGCTTAATTGCCTAATTTTGAGTTAAAAATGCTTTTTGTCAAAATAATGATAAGGATCAGGACTAATTATGTGCTCCTAAGCTTAAGGACTTACTCAGAGGGTTTGCCGAGCTATTCGAGATGGGTTGAACACTAAGGAGTAGTACATTCTCTAGTTCAACTTACCAGGTTACTTTGCTCTCTACATCATCTAGGAAGCTGCTGAGGCAACCAATTGACATACCGAACCGACCTCTCTACAACACACTTATTCAAGTATCAAACCAGAATACTACTGACCGGATCTATGTAGAGACCAAGTTGACAACTCTTTAGAGTTGACCTCTTGAGGCCAACCTAACAATGAGCCGCCACCTAAACCAACCCTTCCCCGGTCTTAAATATCCAAGTTGTCAAACTACCAATGCTAATTTAACCCATTCAAAACATTTTTGCCTAGCCAGCATTGTCATTAAGACCACAAAATGAATAGCTAACATGCGTACTTTCTTTTCCTAACATTCGTACTATCCCTTTTTGTTACTAGATATTATTTTTGCCTATTTACAACATTACCCTTGTAAATTATTCATTTTCCTTTACTAGTAGGAATCTTTTTTATAATTTACACAAACCAAAAACTTACGCTAATTGGGTCATATAAATACTCATATATTATAATAGTTACAACAGTCAATTCAATCAACATTCATACATTTTTTCTTCTTACATAAGCTAAGTATATCTTGCTTACTCTCAATTACTCTTATCTAAGCTATTGAGCATAGACTAATGGCAAGTGACTTTCGAACATACTTGTGCATAATATTAAGTACGATTAGAGCTCATGTAAGGTGTTAGTACATCAGATCCACCATTGGTACACGAAGACCCTTGCCCAACCTTTAACTATCATTTATCCTTTAGACTGTCTCAAAGTTTGGACCCATCCCCTTAGTTTGTGCAATATCGGACATCGTATGTTCTTCTACATTAAACCATATCATCTTAGTATTAGAGCCAGGTAATGTTTGAAGCTGTTTTTTATTACTTTGTTCTTTGAGTGATTTGTTATTGTTTTTGTGTGTTAGAAGTTCTATTCTTAACGTAAGAGTTTGGTAGGTGAAAAGTTTGAAGAAATTTTGTGCTCAGTTTTCCCTTATTTCTTTTATGCAAAAACAGAGTATAAGTGATTGCTTATTCACCGTATGTACTTGACATAATGGTAGGAGTATTAGTTATTATTCTATTGTTATTATTCATGGAAAGAACTTTTAGTGGTATTTCAACCATCAATCTAGTGAGGTAGTCGACAATGTCTAATTCAAGTGTTCAAGGAACTCTACGTAACCAAGAGAGTGGTGCTCAAAATGGCTAAGGCTAATAAGGAAGCTTTACACCTCGTTCAATAGGTGATTAACTAGACAAACTCGCTAACCTGGTAGCTAGTTTAGTGACTGTCATAAATGAAGATAAGCAGTGAGCTAGAAATGGCCCATGTAGAGGACATGAATAGCCTAAGAGAGGTTATGATCAGTTTGGTTAAGTTAATGCTCTAGTTTAACTACCTCGAACTGAAGGAGTGGGTAAGGTTGCTAAATGTAGGCTAGCACTCAATGAAATTGAAGAGGAAGAAGTGAAAGGAGACGATGAAGCAAAGGAGTACTATGAACTAGAAGAAAGGAATGTTCGAACCTCTAGAGTCGAGGGGTTGAAGATGCACATTCTAAGTTTTTCTAGGAGTGAAGATGCCAAGGACTATCTGGATTGGATAGATAAGATTGAGAAGCAATATGAATGTCATAAAGTACCAGATAATGAAAATAGTTAAACTTACTATGTTGAAGTTTACTAGTTATGCTACCCTATGGTGGCAGAACATGCAAGCTACCTAATGAAGAGGTAGAGAGCATGAAGTTAGAAGTTGGGATGAGATGAAGAGGATCATGAGGAGGAGATTTGTGTAGAGCTACCATTTGTAAGGTACCTTCAAAATATTAAAAGAGTTAAGGTAAGGAAGATCGACTGTTGATGCATATGTAAAGGAATTTCAGATGCTAATGATCCGACGCGAAGTTATTGAGCCCGAAGACCGAACTGTATCTCGATTCATTAGTGTATTGAAATACGAGATTGGAGATGTTCTAGAAACCATGGATATTGGATCACTTGATGACACTATCCAAGCCACTAAGAGAATTGAGAGGCACCAAATAGGAAGGTTTTGACCCCTTATTAGCTGACCTAATAGTAGCCAATTTGTTCCAAGCAAACTTATGCAGATGGAACCAAGTAAGGTTATTGAGACCTGACCTACTCAAAATGTCCGAGCAGAGTAGAAGGAGGTTTCAAGGAAGTTCAAGAAAGGTCAAGGCTCAAGACAAAAGATGAGTGAGATTAAGTGTTTCAAATGTAAAGGATTTGGACACATGGCTACTTAGTGTCCAAATAGGAGAACCATGCTAATTCGAGGTAAAGTGCTAACTATTGAGGTACATAGTATTGATGAGGAAGTGAAAAACCTGAAAGAGATTGACCAGACTAAACTATCTAAGGAGGAAGAAGTCATCTATAGCAAGGAAGGTAATTTTATGCCAGCCACTCTAGTATTGAGGAGGATAATGAATGTGAGTCTTGTACTCGAAGACGAATAGAGAGAGAATCTTTTCCACATTGGATGCAAGGTGAATGGTTCACTGTGTGCCTTGATTGTTGACAATAGGAGATACACCAATGTAACCTCTGCTTTCATGGTTCAACAATTGAATGTGCCGACCAAGCCCTACCTAAAACCTTATAAGCTACATTAGCTTAGTAACAAGGGAGCCCTACAAGTGTGCCAATTTATATTGGCAACTATTGAGATGAAGTGCTTTATGATGTGTCACCTATGAGTATGTCCCGCATTCTTCTTGGAAGACCGTAAATGTTTGACCGAACCATGATGTATGATGAAAGGAGGAATACATGTTCCTTTGAGCATGAGGGTAGGAGGGTGAAGTTGAGCCCTACAACTATTAAGTAGGTAAAAATCATGTAAGCCTAATTAAGCCAAGTCCTGAAGAAAGAGGCTTTGGTATTGACTTAAGTTAAGCTGAAAAGAGAGATGGAACCTGAAGGGCCGACTTATCTATTGGTCAGAAGGTTACTAGAGATGAGATCTAAGGAGGGAATGGTACCTATCGAGATGAAAATCTTATCAGATGAGTTTGTTGATCTATTCTTAGGTGAGCTGCCAAAAGCACTACCTCCCATCCGAGGCATCAAACATAAAATTGACTTGCAACTAGGAGCTACAATACCGAACAAGCTTACCTATAGGCTAAACCTTGAATAGGCTACTAAGCTGTAGAGGTAGGTAGATGAGCTGATGAAGAAAGGGTATGTACGAGAATCCCTTAGCCCTTATGCCATGCTAACCTTATTGGTACCTAAGAAGGATAGGTTATGGAGAATGTGTATAGACAGTAAAGCAATCAATCGTATCACCATCAAATATGGGTATCCCATACCAAGGCTTGATGATATGTTAGAAGAGTTAAATGGAGTAAGAGTACTCTCCAAGATTGATCTCAAATTTGGATACCATTACATTCAAATGTGCAAGGGTAACGAATGAAAGACTGCGTTCAAAACATGCCATGGATTATATGAATGGCTTGTGATGCCATTTAGACTATCAAACACGCCGAGCACATTTATGCAACTGATGAATCATGTGCTCTGAGAATTAGTAAGGAAATTTATGGTGGTTTATTTCGATGACATCTTAGTATCTAGACTTGATCTAAAGACTCGCTAGGAGCATCTTCAAGCAGTCCTTACAGGACTTCAATCTAAAAGGCTCTATGCCAATTTGAAGAAGTGTAACTTTTGCTGACCTAAAGTAATCTTTCTAGGGTTTTATGTAAGTAGTGGAGGAATACAAGTCGATGATGAGAAGATAAGAGTGATCATCGAATGGCTTGTACCAACCACTCCAGCCAATGTGAGAAGTTTCCATGTCCTGGTGTCATTTTATTGTAGATTTATAAGGAATTTCAGTATGATCATAGCCCAACCCTACTCATTGAACTATCAAAGAAGAATATTGAGTTCAGATGGGGAGAGAAGGAGCAAAGAAGTTTTTAGAAGGTAAAGGAGAAGCTAACTATAGCTCCTATCTTAGCTCTACCAAGCTTCGACAAAGTGAAGTGTGATGCATCCAGACTAAGCATAGATACCATACTAATACAAGAAGGCCAACCTATTACCTACATTAACGAAAAACTTAGAGGAGCTACACTCAACAATTCTATTTATGATAAGGATTTTTACTCCTTGATCAAAGCCCTAATTGTATGGCAATACTATCTACTACCAAAGGAATTTGTGATTTACAATGGTCATAAATTCTTGAGATATTTGAAGAGCTAACCCAAGTTATCTTGGAGATAAGCTAAATGGGTCAAGTTCATGGAGGGATTTTCTTATGTTGTGAAGGATAATAATGGGAAGAACAACGTAATGGTCGGCTCCCTATTGAGATGACATTCTTTCCTAACTAAGTTGCGGATTAGGTTGCTTAGTTTTTCAATGATAAAGGATTTATATGTAAAGGATTCACGTTTTGGTCCCATCTATGTCAGGTGTGAGAAAGGACAGACATTTGATGATTATCATAAGGAAGATAGATACTTGTTCTGGAAGACGAGATTATGTATCCTTGCCTATTACATGAGAGAATTGTTAGTATGCAAGGTGCATAGAAGGGGATTGTTAGGACACTTTGGCCAGCATCGCACTTATGAGGTACTATCCTCAAGATTCTTTTGTCCAGGAATGATGAGAGATGTCCAATCTCTATTGGAAAGGTGCACTACCTATAGAAAAGTGAAGATTCAAGTTGAGCAATGGTACTATTTACCCTTACCTATCCCGACCAAACCTCAATCTAAGTTAAGTAGAGACTTTATGTTGAGATTATCGAGGACATCCCAAGGGAAGGACTCCATCATGGTAGTAGTGGATCGATTCAGCAAGATGGTACTCTTCATGCCCTATATGAAAACTAATGATGCTTCAGTTATTTCTTTTCTTTTCTTATAGGAAGTAATCAAGCTTCATAGAGTGCCTCGAGCCATTATTTCAAACCAGGAACTAAAGTTCATGAGCCACTTCTGGAGAACATTATAGAGATGTATGGGAACCAAACTATTGTACAGCATGTCTTATCATCCACAAATGGATGGATAGACCAAGTTTGTAAATAGAACAGTAAGAATTTTGGTATAAATTGTTGTTGGTTGGAACATTGTAGATTGGGACTTGTGCCTTCCGATCATAGAGTTCGTCTATAATAGGTCTGCCCATAACATAACAAACATGTCTCCATTTGAGGTCACTTATGGATTCAACCCTAAGCTCCCAATAAACCAAACACCCCTTTCAAGCCTAGATGATGACTAGCTAGCTGCAAAAAGAATCGAAGCCATCAAAGTCATGCACCAGAAGGTCGTAGAAAATTAAGTCAAGCTATTACCGAGCTTGAGAGATAAGGTTGGGGACGGAAGAAAAGGAATTTCGACGAGGTGATCTAGTTTAGATCCACCTCATTAAGGAGCAATTCCCTAACTTAAGGAAGAGCAAGTTATCTCCTAAGGTTGATAGACTCTTCAAAGTGCTTGAAAAGATCAATCCTAATGCCTGCAAGATTGAGCTACTTAAAGAGTATAAGGTCTCGAACTCCTTCAACATTGTCGATCTCTAGTCATATACTCCTGAAGATGAGTAACACGGAGCTGAGCTAGATTTGATCCCAAATCTCAAACAATCTTAAGGAGATGATAAGGATCATGGACCAATCACACACTCCTAAGCTCAAGGACTTACTTAGATGGTTTACTAAGCCATTCGAGGTGAGTTGAATGCCAAGGAGCAATATATTCCCTAGTCTAACCTACCAAGTTACTTTGTTCTCCACATCACCTAAGAAGCTATTGAGGTGACTGGCCGACGTACTAAGCCAACCTCTCCATAACACACCTATCTAAGTGTTAAACCAAAATACTACCAACCTAATTTTTGTAGAGACTAAGCTGACAACTCTATAAAGTCAACCTCCTAAGGCCAACTCGACAATGAGCCACCGCCTAAACTAACCCTTCCCTATTCTCAAATATCTAAACTACTAATGCTAACCTAACCTATTTTAAACATGCTTAGCCTAGCCAGTAGTGTCATTAGGACCAAATGAACAACTAATACATACACTTTCTTTTCCTGACATCCGTACTGTCCCTTTCTATCACCGGATATTCTTTTTGCCTATTTACAATGTTACCCTGTAAATTATTCCTTTTCCTTTACGAGTAGGAATCTTTTTTATAATTTATACTAATCTAGAACTTACCCTAATTGGGTCATATAAATGCTCGTATATTGTAATAACCATAATGGTCAATATAATCAACATTCAAACATTTTTTCTTCTTGTATGAGCTAAGTGTATCTTGCTCACTCTCAACTACTCTTATCTAGGCTATTGAGCATAGATTAGCAGCGAGTGACCTCCAACCACACTTGTGCATTATATCAAGTACGATCGAAGCGTGTGTAAGGCATTAGAGCATCATATCCACCATTAGTGCACAAGGACCCCTTCTTAACCTTTAACTATCGTTTATTCTTTAGACTGTCTCAAGGATTAAACCCATTCCCTTAGTTCGTATAATACCGAACTAGCATTTTTCCTAATAATTAATATGGATGGTCAATACAAAACTATATATTTTTGTGAGTCCATAGCATTTTTCGTGGAATTAGTCAAGCTCATAAACTATTTATTATGTATTTTCCTAATAAAAACCTATATATTGGCTTAATATGAGAAATAGTAAATAATACCAATTTGACACTTACTAAGATAAAGTAAGGTTAGCATTTTTGGGCACATAATAGACGTTAGTCATGTTTAAGAAGTGTGATTTTTAGGATCTTTAGTTGAGAATTAAAGGTTATTTAGGTCAATTATAAAGTTACAATAACGTAAGATTGAGTCAGTAATGAGAAAGGGTATTTTTAGAATTATAACTATATCGATCGATCTTATTTCTTAAGATATCTTAACAGTACTTGAAATACCAATCATAAAGATATAAAGTTTACTAAAGTCGGGTAAGAAATGAATAACATATAGTCAAACGAAGTTCAAGAACACATAAGCTAACGAAAGTATATAAGGGTTTTGGTTTCTATCCACAATTAACTTAGGGACTGTACGTATTTTTCCTAGGTATGATATGTGATGAAGGACTACATCATTAAGTTTAGGATTTTACACTATTGTTAAGCTCTAGCAAGTGAATATTTCTATTTTTGTACAAGTAGACCCGTGTCTACTTGACTTGGAATTGGTTGTGTCATAAACTACAGTTATGTGCTTGATAGATCTTATTGAATGTATATTGATTAAGTAAGGTGTTTCCTCATGTATGATTGATTTGTCAATGCATTTATTACTTGGAAAATGAACTGTCCTTTAAGGTGTTCACCTATGTGAACCTTATATGAAGGGATGAATTATAAAGTTGAGACATAAAGTTAGAGTTAAGTCAATTGAGATGTTTATGATGTATGATAAGAATCAGCTTCCCAGATTAATAATGTACAACTAAGCTAGAGGAATCCAAGGACTTACGTGGAGAATATTAGCTCGAAGTCCCATCCAAGATAAAAATTCCTATCCCAACCTCCATATTTCACTCTATTGTCGACCTGAATGTTGAACTCTCACGTACGCCAACATAGGTCTTGAAGCTACTGAGTAAACATATTGACTTGCTAAGCATAAAAGCTGCCCTACCAAGTAATTGTACCATGATACAGACAACATCCAAGCATACTAGCCTCAAACGATTGTTAAAGTCAATCTTCCAAGCTAACAACCAGCACTCTATCTCAGTCCAAGTTGAATACTCTCTAGTGACTAATTGACTAAGCTCCAACCTAATCTAGATTAGGTTAGCTCTCAATACAAACTCGCTTTTCTTCATTTTGTCTGAATTGAACTTTATTTTAGAATGTTAACAACCATATGACAAATGTCGCCTAGCACAACATTCTAGAAGAATTATTTACCTTTTCTATACTGAATATTCTTTGTCTCTTTTACTCTTTTTAATATATTTCATGTATTACAATTGTAAATTACCCTTTTTGTCTTTTCATATGTGCTTATAGCCCCAATGAGGTTAGTATATAAACCTCATTCATTTTTATATGTAGACATCACTTTTGATTATCAAAATATACAAGTTTCCCTTTTGAGTAACCTTAATGTTCTCATTATCCTTTTAACTCTTATCTATTCCCTTTAGTAAGGAGTAGTAGCGAGTGACCCTATAGCTTAGAACAGTGAGTCATATCTAGTGGAATATAGGTCAAGTAGGATTGATTGAAGTATCATATCTAGTCAATAGCTACTTAGGCTTTACTAGTCTTCTTTTTTTATTCTCTTCGTTGTGGTGCTTCTTCATATGTGCGACCCTAGAGACGCATTAACTTCGTTGGTATTAGAGCACGATTCCGAAAGGGAGTATATAAAGTTGCGGTGAAGTTTTGGTTTGTGTTTACTATTTGTAGCTACTATGTTCCTTCTATAGTTGCTTCAGTGTGTTCGTATGAAGCAAGTTCTGAAGTTTTGAGTTATGTAGTGAAGATTTGTGTGTTGGTATGTTTAGTTCCATTGTTACTATTTTTCACTACAAAAATAGAGTAAGTTCATTTATGTTCTACTTAAGTAAGTGTTGGGTGTTGAAGTTGTTAGTGTGTGTTGGTAAGATTTTAGGGTAGTAAATAGAAGTGTTTGTTGTGCTATTAATCTATTAAAATAAGTATTACACTATGTTGGACTCGAGTGTTCAAGGTGTTATCGGTAACTAGAGTAGTGGTGCTCAACATGGTCATGGTCACAATAATAGTAACACTCTTAGGCCAATTGATGATAAGCTCAACAAACTCACTAATCTTGTTAAGAGTCTAGTCATTATGATGTAAGTTAACAAACAACAACCCTAGGTTATGCCACATCATAACCCACTTGAAAATTTTTAGAGAGATGCTATGGCTAAGGTGACCAAGCCAATTGCCTACTTCAACCCCACTGAACTGGAGGAGTTGTAGACCAAGTTGATAGAAGAAGGCTAGACTTAGAGGAGATTAAGGAAGTAGATGTAGAAGTTGAAGAAGAGGAAGAAGAAGAGGCTAAGTACTATTAAGTGTAAGGGTGAAGACGTTGAGCTCCTCAAGGACTAGATAATGTTAAGGTCCAAATCCCACTCTTTAGTAAAAGTAGAGATGCTGATGAATATTTGGAATGGGAAGAGAAGGTCAAGAAAGTGTTTGACTTTTATAAATATATTGATGCCATTAAAGTGTGACTTGCTAACTTACCTTTTTTGGGCATACCACCATATGGTAGAAAAATCTAAATGCAACCAAAGCAAGGGATGGAAGATGAGGAGTAAGGACTTAGGATGAAATGAAGAGATTGTTGAGGAGTAGATTTGTGCCTAAGACCTGCTTATAGGATACATTTGCAAAGCTATAGGAACTTCACTAAGGAGGTCAATCTATTAACAACTATGTGAGAGACTTCCAAATGCCGATGATACGAGCTAACATGAATGAACCAGAGGCTTGCATAGTGTTGAGGTTCATTTATGGACTTAAGTATGAGATCCGTAATATTGTAGAAATATAGAGGTTTTATACTTTGCAAAAGGTAATTAAGGTAGCATAGAGGGTCAAAAAGCATAAAAGAAATGCTCCAAGCTAACTTGAGCCAACATTTTCTCAAGCCCCTATTCTATGCCAACGTGCATAAGCCGAGCCGAGGAGAGAAATGACCAACCTAATGATAGGCGAGCAAGATAACAGGATCGAGTAAGCCAGTTGAGTCGAACTAAGGTTAAGCCAACCCCAAGGATATATGAGAAGGGACAAACCTCTGGACGTAAGACCAGCAAAGTGAACTATTTTAAATACTTAGGCTTTGGACACATTGCTACTGAGTGTTTGAACCAACATGACATGGTGCTCTAAGGAGATGTCATAGATAACACCAACGAGAGCAAGCTTGAAGAAGAGAAGAATGTTAGAAAGTTTGAAGCTAAGGAGGAAGAGAAAACTTATGTCTATGCCAACTAGGGAGAAGTAATGACCCTAGTGTTAAGATGAGTACTAAGTTCCCTACCGAACTCTAAAGAAGACTAAAGAGAGAATCTATTCTACATAAAGTGTACTATCAAGGGATAGTTGTGCACCATCATTGTAGATGGAGGAAGTTATACCAACGTTGTCGCATAGTCCTTTGTGCAAAGGTTAGGACTATTGATCTCTAACTAAGAAGAAGTAATAACCTTAGTGCTAAGACAAGTACTGAGTTCCCTATTGAACTCCAAAGAAAACTTGAGAAAGAATCTATTCCACATGAAGTGTACCATCAAGGGATAGTTGTGCACCATCATTATGGATAGAGAAAGTTATACTAACGTCGTTGCATGGTCCTTTATGTAAAGGTTAGGATTGTTGATCTCTAAGTACCCCCAAGCTTATAAACTACATTAGCTTCATGATAAGGGTGCTTTACACGTAACACAACAAGTAACTATGCCGTTCAGTATTGGGAATGTATATAAGTACAAAGTAGTGTGCGATGTTATCCCCATGGGAGCTTCACATCTATTACTCCGAAGACCTTGATTGTTTGACTAATGTGTTATTCGTGACGGATATAAGAATTCCTATAACTTTGTTAAGGATGAGAAGAAGATTATGTTGCAACCCATGATACTAACCTAAGTGAATGAGACCCATAATTAGCTCACTTGAGTTGATAAAAAGCCCTAATAATGAGCTAAAAAGAGCTCCGAGCTGCTAAGAAGGCCAAAGAGCCAGTATTTCTGTTGATTAGAAGATTATTAGAGATGAGAGATTTGGAAGATATACTTGATGAGGTCTGAAGCTTGATAGATGAATTTTTCGACCTGATCTTTGAAGAGTTACCTAAAGGACTACCTTAAGTCTAGGGCATAGAACACTGTATTGATATACAGCCAAATGTAGCCCTACTAAACCAACCTACCTATAGAATCAACCCTGAGCAGACTGCTAAGCTAAAAAGACAAGTTGATGAGCTCGTAGAATGAGGTTACGTAAAGGAAAGCATAAGCCCTTGTGTTGTACCAACTCTACTTATCCTAAAGAAGGATGGTTCATGGTGCATGTGCACCGATAGCTGAGCTATCAAACGTATCACTATTAAGTATAGATACCCAATACTATGGCTCGATAACATGTTGGATGAGCTTTATGGAACCAAGATATTTTTAAAGATTTATTTGCAAAGTAGTTACCAATAAATTTGCTTGAGACCAGGTGATGAATGGAAGATCATCGTCAAGATGAAGCATGGTCTTTATGAATGGTTGGTTATACCATTCGAACTTACTAATGTACTGACCATATTAATGAGGTTTATGAACCATGTGATGCACCCTTTGATGGGACGATGTGTGGTCGTGTACTTTGGTAATATATTGGTGCATAGTACTGACCTAAACAACTATGTTCAACATCTTTAAGCTATTTTGATATTTTATGAGCCAAGAAGTTATATGGGAACTTGAAAAAGTGTACATTTTGTTAAGATGAAATAATTTTTCTTAGGTATGTAGTATCAGGGGAAGGAATTTAAGTTGATGAGGAAAAGATCTGAGTTATATTGGAATGGCCGATGCCAAAGAGTGTCACTAAAGTTCAAAGTTTCCATGGCCTTGCTTCTTTTTGTAGGTGATTTATTAAGAACATCAGTACTATTACAGCCCCTTAATCGAGCTGACAAGAACGATTAATGCATTCAGACGGAATGACCAAGCTAAACAAAGCTTCAAGGAGATCAAGTAGAAGCTTACCTCTACCTTATCTTGTTATTACTAGATTTTAACAAGCCTTTTAAATTGGAATGTGATACATCAGGCATTAGAATTAGTGCCATCCTAATGCAAGAACAATGATCAGTTGCTTACCATAATGAAAAGCTTAGTGGTGTTACATCGAACTATTCGGTGTATGAGAAAAAAGTTATACTCTCTTTTTTTAGCTCTTACTATCTGGCAACACTACTTATTACCCCAAGAGTTTGTTATTTACACTGAGGCATTGAAGCATCTTGGGATTCAGATAAAACTTTCAAAGTGGTAAGTTAAGTGGTTGGAATTTATGAAAGTATTTTCATATGTGATCTAACATAAGAAAGGAAGCGCCAACGTAATCATCGATGCTCTATCCAGTCAACAAATGTTACTAATCTCTTTGCAAACAAAATTACTAGTATTTTCACTTATCACTGAGCAGTATGCTCGTAACCCTCATTTTAGTCCCATTCTTAAACAATGCCAAGGAGTTGTTGTTAGAGGATACTACCTTAGAGATGGCTGTTTGTTCAAGGATCGAAGGTTGTGCATATTTAACTATTCTATATGTGAGTTGTTGGTTAGGGAAGCTCATAGTGGTGGATTATCTAGTCATTTTAGAGAGACCGAAACAACCAATCCGTTGAAGGAAAATTTTTACTGGCCTTGTTTGGCCAAGAATGTCCATACCAACCTTACCTTGGGTCAACCTCAGCATGAACTTTGTCATAAGGTTACCTTAGACAACCAAAGGAAAAGACTTAATCTTTGTTGTAGTGGATCGCTTCAATAAAATGACACACTTTATCCCGTATCATTAAACTAATGATGCTTTATATATTGCTAATTTATTTTTGTAAGAAGTTATCTGACTACATGGAGTGCCAAAGACTATTGTTTCAAATTGAGATACAAAATTTTTGAGCTATTTTTGGAAGACTCTTTGGAGAAGACTAGGGACTAAACTTACGTTCAGCTCTAGTAGCTACCCTCAAACTGATGACTAAATTGAAGTAGTGAATAAGACACTAGGTAACTTACTTAAAGCTATCATAGGAAAGAACTTAAAGGATTAGGATCTGTGTCTACCAGTTTTGGAGTTTGCATACAACCAAACCATCCACAACACTACTAAGAAGACTACCTTCAAGATCATCTACGACCTTAACCCCACTATCCTACTAAATTTGATGGGTACCCCCACAATTGCTAAAGAAAGTCAAGTTAGAGTCGATCAAGCCCTATAATTGCAAGAGCTACATCAATCTATGCCAAAGAAGATTGATAAGTTCAACTAAGGACAACAAGAGATTGGTAGCTGAGGTTACCAAACTATTTCTTTTAACTTAAGACAAAGTAAACTATCTCCACGAGCTAATAGTCCATTTAGTGTCCTGAAGAAGATCAACCACAACATCTAGTATATCAAACTACTCGAAAACTATGGTGTTTCTTCCACCTTCAATGTATCCAACTTGATTCCCCACCAACCAGAAGAAGAAAACCCTATAGGATCCCTAGAAGAACAACAAATAGAGGCCACCTCAAATTTGAGGTTAAATCTTTTTGACTCTTAGGTAGATAATAGGAACCAACTTCTCAAACCGATTACACATAATCAAGCTAGAGGACTCCAAGGACCTATACGAAGAATATTAGCTTGAAGTCCCATCTAAGACAAGAATTCCTATCTTGACCTACATGTCTCACTTTACTGCTAACCTGAATACCAAACTGTTATGTACGCCAGTATCACGCCCTGAAGCGATAGAGTTGTAACAGCCTTGCCGTGTAAACCATCCTAAGATAAAAGTTAGCCTTACAACCGCTATTTTAGAGCTAATCTACATAAGGCGTCTATGACTAACACGCTTTAAAGTAAATAGTTTGTAATTTAAATAAATCATTTACCTAAGAAAGTGGGGAAATATATATATACACTATAATTCAGTTATTGCAATTAAAGTTTACAATAATTCTCTGTAATATATTTCCTAGTTATTACATTATTCAGAAATGAAAAATAATTCTAAAATAAAAACTTAGACTTTAAAAATATGTGTTTATTCTTCAATGTTTTTCCTCACTCTCCCGAATCTAGCAGTTACTAGCTTCAGAGTAGTTGTTTGCCGCTTCTTAGCCAACACCTGCACAACATCTATAGGGATGTGAGTAACCACAGCTCAATAAGTTAGGATGGAGGACTTAATACTATACCATAAACACAACAAGGTTTTCAATCAACTTATTAGGTGCAATGCATGTGCAAACAAATGCCATCGCACGACATTGTCCGGCCCGTCGTGAGATTAGAGAAATTGTGCCCACTCTAATCTGAGTTGAGGAGTTGCCATTAATGCAACAGCTCATGACTAAACTCAAGCTTGTGCAATGGAGACCTCGCTCCTCCCGCGACTACCTTCGAACCATTGACTTCACCCTCGCTATGACCTCCTCACCTATCTCTTTGTTCAACTAAGGATGAAGAAGGGACCATTTGCAATCCTGTGCTATCCCTTTTGAAGAGGTCGGTATTTAGCCAGAGAATCCTAGGTTTCCCCTAATGGGTTGCCATGCAGGTCCGATTATGATTACAAGTCGTATATTTGATTAGGTCCAATTTAGGGTGATCATTCATTTCATATAAATCATACAATACATGCCAGAATAACAAACAGAATCATAACATCACTCATAATCAAACACATACACATAACCAACTATCTAACAAGCACAACCAAGCATAATCTTAAGCCTTCAAAATACAGCATCATATTAATCCCAACTTACCTCGACTCTTCGCTTACTCACTCGAGGTTCGACTTGCTCAAGCCATCGCCAATCATTTATATAACACAAACATGGTTTCAGTTTTTCATATAACTATTATAGCTTCATTTTATCCTATAACGCTTATTGTTATGTTTTGTTTAGGGTTTAATATACCTAATTATCTAAGTCTTAAGTCTTTTACAATTATTCTAGGTTTAGGGTTAAGTTCGGGTTCGATTTCTAAATTAGGTTTTAGTTTGATTTCTAAATATTGTTTTATACTCGAACCTTATAAATTCGTTTCAACTCATAATGTGAAATTAATCACATTACTTCCTGATCTCTTAAATATCATCATTACCCCTAGTCAGTATTTTATTTCACCCAGTACACTTAAATCCTTATTAATGTACCGAATTTACTCTTGATGTGAGAAATTTCTACATTTTTCATATAATTACATAAATTCAAGTCTTCTATCAATTTTATTGTATATTTTTATTATTATTATAATATTAATTTTTATTCCAATATTTTCTATTTATTATATTTTCAATAATTACATATGATGTATTATCACCTATTATGTATATAATACACGTCTAATATTTCTTTAACTCTAATTACCATCTCCCAACATCAATTATCATTTCAAAATGTATAAATTCATCCTAAATCAAATTTTACTCCTAATTACCCTAATTTACAAAATTAACTTAAAATTTACTATTTTTCCCTATTACTCATTTACTACATAATTAACCTAATAATTACATCTAACACCCTAAATGTTACAAGTATCATACTCCATTAGATTTCAACATCCTAAAACATATACTTATTCACTAAATCAGTAATTAACCATTTAATTACTTTATTAACCCTAAATTACCCATTTTATGCCTCATTTTAAGGCCTAAAAATTATCTTTTGAAAACGGCCTTCATAGAACTGTTCTACATCATCTAAGTAGTCTACACAAAAATTTCGAGTTCAAAACTACACTCCTAAGGTCATTTATTTCTAAATCGAAACATGCATGATTTCGCATGATTTCTTAAGGACCCTATATCTTGAGACATATTTTCATCAAAATAATATTTTTCCTACAAACTACATACAAAAATATTCTAGAATAACAAAATTCATAATTTTATAAGAATATTTACTATTTTTAACAAAATTACATAAAATCGAGCTAGAAATCGAACTCACCGATCTAGGTGGCTCTAGCCACTGCCGACTGCTGTGGCCTTGTCGGCCGGTCTGGGCACTGCTACCACCGTGTGGTGGTGGTGGCTGTCCACTCCCAACTGCTCGTCTAGTGTGGGTTCCCTTTAATGGTCCTAATTGCACAATTTTTCCTATTTTTTTTCTAACCCTAATTTTTCTCTCAATTTTCGTCTCTTCCTAATTTTCTCTGGTTTTTAACTGTCCAAATGAGCTTCTAAATTTTTCTTGCTATTTATAGAGCTTTAGGAAAATTATTGTGTATTAAATTGGACAAGACATTATCTAAATCTCTTAATTTTTGGCTTTTAAGTTGCCCTAATTTAATTAGCTGATTTTTTTCTTCTTTTTCGTTCCTTATTTTTCCTGATTTTTTCT
Source organism: Lumnitzera littorea (assembly GCA_024138015.1). Classification (NCBI taxonomy): domain Eukaryota; kingdom Viridiplantae; phylum Streptophyta; class Magnoliopsida; order Myrtales; family Combretaceae; genus Lumnitzera; species Lumnitzera littorea. Next base: position 87,925,315 of record JAMXBB010000012.1, read on the forward strand.
TAATTAATTATGAATTTTCTTTAAGTATTTAGTATTGTTCTAGTACATTTCGCGTATTTTAAGTAATTACGCGTATTTATACCTATATGTAAATTCATATATAGTACAAATAAATATTCCTAAATATTATTTAGGTCATTTTATGATTTTTAGTATATATATAGTTTATCTCTAGCAATTCGTTAATTATCGGAATGCATTTTATGTATTTTCGATAAATAACGAGTTATATATTTAAAATTTGGAATTTTTATAGTCTTTTATTTTGTTGCTTATTTTCTTAAATTCAAACTTACGGGATCATTTTTACTAATATTTCTAACTTTACTTATAATTTAGACTTGATCGGATCTTTCAGCTAATCGAAATCTTAAGTGACTGGTTGTGGGGCTTACAGCCAGCATAGTTCCTAAAGCTACCTAGTAGACATGCTGACCTGCTAAGTATACAGGACGACTTGCCGAGCAACCATGCTATGATACAAACAACATCCGAGCATATCAGCCTCAAACGATTGTTTAAGTCAATCTCCCGGGCTAACTACTAACACCCAATCCCATTCTAAGCCAAATACTCTCTAGTGATTAATTGACTGAGCTCTGACCTAATATATATCAGGTCGACTCTGATTATAGATTCTCTTTTCTTCATTTTGTTTGAATTGTACTATATTTCAAGACGTTAGCTATCATACAACACGTATCTTCTGACACAACATTCCAAAAGGATTCTTTACTTTTTTGTACTAAATATTTTTGTTTCCTTTACCCTTTTTAGTATATTTCATGTATTCCAATTGTAAATTACCCTTTTTATCTTTTCATATCTACTTATAACCCTAATGGGGCTAACATATAAACCACATTCATTTTTATATGCAAAAATCACTTTTGATTATCAAAATAAGCTAGTTTCCTTTTTTAGCAACCTTAATGTTATCATTAATCTTTTAACTCTTATTTATTCCCTTTAGTAAGAAATAGTAGCGAGTGATCCTATAGTTCAGACCAGTAAGTTATATCTAGTTAATTGAAAGTCCAATAGGATTAATTGGTGTCTCATATCCAGTTGGTAACTGCTTGGACTTTGTTAGTCTTCTTTTTTTGCTCCCTTCATTGTGGTGCTTCTCTATATATGCGATCTCAAAGATGCATCAACGTATAACTTAAGATTCGTACCTGATATTGAGTTGTTGTATTGCTTGCTACGTTCATGGGAGGGCACCAAAGAACCTATAGGTTAAGTTTCTAGAAACTTGGATATTACTAGGCTAGCTTTTGAGCATATAGATTTGCATTGCTCAATCAAGTATAGTCACTTCATGTAGTTTCAACTAAGCTAGTTAGATGTTGGGCTTGGTAGCTCTTTGTTGCCCTAAGCTCTTAGAATTTATATCAAGATGCTTGAAAATGTTAACTAACCAAATGAGAGCATGGTTAGGCTAGGATATTGGTATAAATGTATGTTATGTGCATGAGCATAACACGTATTCCCTGCATAGACATCTTATCTTGGTAATTCTGGATATGAAATTGAATGCCTTATGATAATGATGGTTGTAAATGTTAGTTGTGCTTGTTTTGTGTTTTGTGTGTATCTACTCTCACTTGGCTCATAAAGAGCTAAGGGGATACTTGTGTATCCTCAAGTTATGAAGAAAACTAATTGGGCACCACTATTGATTAGGGGAAAGACTTTTAAGAGCGCATAGGACAAACTTCACTACTTTTGGAAGGTGGCTTACTATATTTTGATCTTAGTCCTAAGAAAGACCTGTACATATGTAATAAAAGAAGAAAAAAAATACCGTATTTCAAGTTTAGTTATGTTTCTAAAGTTAAACTCTGTCCTAGTACTCTTTTGTTATAAATAAAACTTTTGTTGAATGCAAATAGGTACTCTTATGTGATGGTACGACTTGTACAATTCTAGGATGTAACAAATTCAAAGAAAATTTCACATCAAAAGGAACACGGTTAGGACCATGAGTGTGTTCCTTGATTGTGGTCCTCTAAGACTTATTCTTACCTCTCTCTTCCTTGAGCTTCATGCCATGGTTCACAATCACAATTTTTTTCCTCTTTTCCTTATGCTTACCTAGAAAGAGCTTCAACCAGGATTGATAAAATAAGGCTTTATCTCTAATTTAGAATTGCTTCCCTTGCTTAATCTAGTTGTCATGATATCACTTTGCCTAGTCTTTAAATATTCTTGAGTTCTCCTAAGCTATGTCTTACCATTCTTCAAGCTAATTCAACTTAAGTTTCTTATATTCACTTACATGCTAAAGATCAAGGTCAGCAAGTTTTATAGCCCAGTAGGCTTTATGCTCAATCTCCACAAGTAAATGACATGCTTTTTGCCATATATAAGCCAATATGGAGTTGTTTTTATCGACATCTTATAAGTGGTCCTATAAGCTTAAAGAGCATCATTAAGCTTCTTAGACTAATCTCTTCAACTATGCTCAACTATCTTTTCTAAAATTTGTTTAAGGTCCCTACTCTCTACTTCAACTTATCTACTAGTTTGAGGGTAGTATGGAGTTACAATTCGATGGTTAACTCCATATCACTTCAACACCTTTTCTAATTGGAAATTACAAAAATGGGTTCATCTATCACTTATGAGTGCTCTAGGAGTACCAAATCTAGAAAATAAATTTTCAAGAACCATTTTACTACCCTAGGATCATTAGTTGGTAAAGTTTGAGCTTCTACTCATTTAGACAAATAATATATAGCTACTAGGATATATTTGTTTCCATTTAAATTCAAAAATGGTATCACAAAATCAATACCACAAATGTCAAAAACTTCATAGACTAAAATCGAGTTTTGTTGCATTTCATCTCTTTTAGATATGTTTCTTGTTGGTTTACATCTATCATACAATTTAATGAACTTTTGGGCATCCTTAAACAACATTGGCCAATAAATACCACATTTAGGGACTTTATGAGTTATTTTATTTATGCTTAGATGTCCTCGATGTCCTCCAATTGGACCTACATTATAATGTTCTAAAATTTGCAAACCTTATAAATGAGATACACACTTACGAATTATCTAATTTACACCAATTTTAAATATATATAGGTCTTTCCAAAAATAGCCCTTAACATCATGCAAAAAAATTTTCTCTATCTATAATCTAGTCTTAAAGGAATAATCATAGCTACTAGATAAATAGCTATATCAGCAAATCAAGGAGTTTTCCAAAGAGTTACCTAGTACAATTTCTCGTCTAAGAACTTGTCATCTATGTCTTATTCATTTAGCTTTTCTAATGATGGATTTTCTAGGTGCAAGAGATGGCCTGCTACCAAATTCTCTACTCCTTTGTTGTCTTTAATCTCCAGGTCAAATTCTTGTAGTAATAAAATCCACTTGATCAATCTCAACTTGCCGTTTGTCTTATTTAACAAATATCGCAAAGCAAAGTATTCAGCGTAAACAATAACTTTAAAAAGAATCAAATATGACCTGGATTTATTAAAAACGAAGACTACTACTAAGAGTTCTTTTTTTGTGGTGGTGTAATTCTCATGAGCTTTAGTAAGGGTCTTGCTTGCATAATAGATTGGTTTGAAGTGCTTCTCCTATCTTTGACCTAACACTACCCCTACAACATAATCACTAGCATCATAAATTAATTCAAATGGTAAGCTCCAATCTAACACTACCATAATTGGGGCATGAGTTAACTTATCTTTTAATGTGTTAAATGCATTTAGATAGTCTTAAGAAAATATAGATGGACCATCTTTTTCTAACAACCAACTTAATGGTCTAGCTATTTTTAAAAAACCTTTGATAAATCTTCTATAAAATCCAGCATGACCTAGGAAACCACATACAACTCTAATAGATGCAGGAAGGGGCAATTCTGCAATAGTGTTAATTTTAGCATTATCTACATCTACACCTTTCCAAGACACTTTGTGTCCTAACATTATGCCTTCTTGTACCATAAAATGTCACTTTTCCCAATTTAAAACTAAATTGGTTTCTTTATACCTAGCCAAGAGTTTTTATAGATTGCAAAGATATTGATAAAATGAATTCTCAAAAAATCAAGAAATCATACATAAAAACTTCCATTATACCTTCTATAAATTCATTAAATATTTCCATCATACACCATTAGAAAGTTATGGGTGCATTACAAAGGCCAAAGGGCATTCACCTATACATAAAAGTACCATAAGGACATGTAAGCATGTTTTTTTTTTTTTCCTTGGTCTTCTAGGGCAACTGGGATTTGAAAATAACCAAATAAACCATCTAAAAAGCAATAAAGCATGTTGCGTGATAATTGCTCCAACATCTGGTCGATAAACAACAAAGGAAAGCAGTCTTTCTTGTAGTGTCAATGAGCTTCCTATAATTGATACAAACTTGGCCAACCTATAACTGCTCTCATTGGTATCAACTCATTCCGTTCATTCAATACTACAATCATGCTTCCCTTTTTAGTTATAACTGACAAAGCACTAACGTAAGAGCTATTAGAAATGGGTAAATCATGCCTATATCTAGAAGCTTGATCACTTCTGCCTTGACTAATTCTTTCATACTTGGGTTCAAGCATCTTTGCGATTACACTACAAGTTTGTGACCTTCTTCTAGCAAAATTTTGAGAGTGCAGAATGAGGGATTAATTCCCTTAATATTGGAAATCTTTGAAGCCATTACTCCCTTAACACACTCAAAAGCTTCTCCTTTTGCCTACTAGTTTACAGATAGTTTCGAGTTTTCCTCTAGAAGATCATACTCTAAATAGTCTGATAGTTACTTTAATTATAACTCTGGTAGCTCTTTAATAAAAGGTTTCAGTTTCACTTCTTTTACTTGTTTGAACCTCTCAAACCTTCAACTTCATAGATAGAGGACTGGCTTCTAATTGAGTTTCTGCATCAACTATGTCTAGAGCACTAGATGGCTCCTCTTAGATTCCCTATTTCAAACCTGAATCTAAAGGATCTTTAGTTCATGTAAAGTACTTCATAGTGAGCATTGTAAACTGTGACTAAGAATAAACAAAGCCGATCACTGAATGGGTCCAAGTTTACAGAAAGCTCAAAAAAGGATTAATGAGGAAAGTGCAAACAAGTAAAATGAAGAATGAAACGGTAAGCAAAAAACCACAAATAGCTCTAGAGGATATAATGCACCAATGGAACTTCCAAGGACTCACGGCACAATTCGATATGATGTACAAATTGGTCTAGTAAGGTTACTCACCACCTAACCTTGCTTAAAGGAAAGGATAAGAATGATACCAAAAGTAAACAAACAGTGTTTATGTAAAGAAGAAAAGGTACTCAAAAGTATATTAAGAATGATCTAATCTCTGTTACAAGTACAAGGGTATTTATACTCATAAGTTAGGGCAACTTGCATAAAAAGAAAAAGACAAAAAGGGCATTTCTTATAAAAGTAATGTACAAGATACAAAAGGATAAAAATGAATATATAAGAAAAATAATCATTGGTACAATAGATTCTGCACATAATACCATACACGTGGCAATGCTACATTGGCTAGGTCAATAGAAGATGCAAACAAAAAGTACGGATAGATGACTTGTCCAAGCAAGGATGGCTTAGTCAATTCGAACTCTCTCTTTTAACTTCTCAGTAAGAAATATGCCGAGTAATTGTTCAGCTCAACGCTAGAGAGTAGTCATCAACTTAGCATACTATAAAAAAATAAGCAGTCATACAGCTCGGCATGAAGGGTGACTCGATAAAGAAATACTCGGCCTCGGTAGGGGATAGTTGGAGTAGAAGGATTCATTATGATAACCCCTTTAATCCTTGGGCTGAGCTGTGAGTCAGAGGTCTAATTACCCAATTCCCATCCCTGAGGAATCAGTAGCATAAAAAATAAAACACGTATTGTCCTGTCTAATACACTTTCTCACTACTTCTTTTGTTTTAATTACCATATCTTCTTTTCCTACCCTTAATGTAAGCTTACCATCATTAGCATCTATTATAGCTCTAACTATAGCTAAAAAGGGTCTACCTAAGATAAGCGGTATTTTAATGTCCTCATCAATTTCTAAGACAATAAAATCAACAGGAAATATGAATTTATCTACTTTAACATGAACATCTGTAATTATACCCTTAGGATATGTTTCTGATCTATCAACCAATTGTGAACTCGGTTGAGTTGGTTTAGGTTTACCTAAGCTTAGTTGCTTAAACAATATATAAGGCATTAAATTTATGTTAGCACCTAGATTAGCTAATGCTTTCTTAATAGATAAGTTTCCAATAAGATAAGGAATAGTAGAATTCCTTGGATCCATTAGCTTTGTGGGAAGCTTGTTTTGAAGGATAGTTGAACACTCCTCGTTGAGCATGATTGTACATAATTCCTCCAATTTCTTCTTATTGGACAATAGCTCCTTTAAGAACTTTGCATATTTGGCATCTACAACAAAGCCTTCACAAACAGTAAATTAATGAGTAATTGTTTAAATAAATACAAAAATTTACCATATTGCTTGTCTAAGCATTCCTTCCAGTTTTAAATTCTCCTCTTTTTAAGCAGGAGCTTGAAATCCATAAGGAATATTAACATTCTTTGGTTAAGTCGCATAAAAATAGTCACCTATTCTTTACAATCATGATAAGGCATATGTTGAAACCCCATTGATTCATAAAATTGTCAACTAGCTTTTGATAACATGGTGCCATTTACCCCTTGAGTTAACTAAATTAGATAAGAGTCTAACCCGTTATTTAGGACATCTACCATAGCCATTAAGGTTATGGTAGATTTTACATCTTCCATGCTAAGCTTGTTCCTAGTAGGTATAGTACCTTCTTAATGATAGCTGTCTATAGCCAAACTCTTGAATAAAGCATAGGCTTCATTAGGTGTTTTCAAAATTAGTGTTCCACCTGCAAATGCATCAACAGATTATTTAATAGTAAAATTTAATCCATTATGGAAGGATGTGATTAGGACACTTCTTGAGTAATTCCTTAAAACACTCCTAAGCATCATATATCGTTTCATCATCAGATTGAACGAATGATGAAATATCGCTACGACATCTTGCTGTTCTAGCTGAAGGAATATACTTTTCTAAAAAATTTTCCGTTAATATCTTCTATGGTGTAATTGGGTCTTTTTAAAAGTGAGGCTAACCATTACCTTGCTTTTCCCTATAAAGAAAAAGGAAATAATGTCAACCTTATTGCATTGTCAGTAGCACCATCAATCCTAAAGGTAGTAAATATATCTAAGAAGTTGGCAATATGTGTATGTGGATCCTCTTTTGGAGAACCTTCAAATCCCAATTGTAGCTTGACCATTTGAATAATTATTAGCAAGATCATGAATTCTTTTGTAATAATAGTTGATCTTGCAATATTAGAGTCAGCTCCATTAGTTGATGGATTAATGTAATCAAACATGGTCCGCAGTGCTTTATCGTTATTGGCCACTACTCTAATCTCCTCAACACAAACAAGAAAATTTAAATTAGATAAATGAATGAAATAGAAAAATAATAACAAGAAAGAGAATGGAATAATAAAGGAATGAGCTTTCTTAATCAACAGCTCTTGGCAATGACACTAAAAAACTTGATGCAGTGTATACACCATTACTTAGGTAAGTGCACATATTAAGTAATAGTATAGAGGACTTCTAAAGTTTAGGGTTATCTATCTTACGAGGAATAAACACTTAATCACTTACACTAAATTATACTAATTAAAATTAATAGCAATAATGATAATAAATTGAATGGAATTTATGAAATAAGAACTAATTAATATTTGACAGTTGTGAATGCAATTAATTAACAAGACCTAATTGACCATGAAAAGTGATATGGAGACTCTAATCGTCGAAAGATTAACATGTAACAGCCTATGATTTCTAACATATTCCTTATTCTTATTAACTATGAGAAATTCAATCGCTAATTTAATAGGAATTGTTTCTCTATTAAATTCTAATCTTAATTATATTCTGCTTGAATCGCTTCTAGAATAAAACTCCTTAAAACAACATTAAGAACATGAATTCTATAACAAACAAATAGGAAATAAATTTTAATATTAGAAGAAGTCAATAACGTATCTCCAAACATATAGCAAATCTTTTTAATTACGATAGATCTATTTATGTATTGGTCTTGCGATTGTGATATATAAAATCTAATAATTAAGTTGAAACACTTGAAATAATAACCTAATTAATATGAACACGTAATTGAATTAATAAGAATAAGAGAATTTCATTAGAATAATAACAAGCAAAGTACGTTACATTTTATTTTAGGGTCTAGATATTGATACTTATATGCTACAGACATGATAAAAATAAGAACTTTCATAATAAAAATGATTAGAACCCTAAAAAAAGGCTCCTATTCTATTTATGACCTCTCTCCCCTCTTTTTGCATATGTTTCTAACATTTATTTATATTGAATGGACAAAATAAGCTTTAAATGACAAGCATTTTAAAATCACAAGAAGTCTATAAGTATATGGTCGTAGAGTCTGGGAATAGGCTTCTCTTCACAACAATTCTTCGAGAAATTGTCTTAAAATTAATGACGAGAGGATTACAGGTATGGAACATTACCATGGAGTTAGATTATGGTTTTACTCTTTGCTTAATCCTTGAACAAATTCTCTCCAACACTTGCTATCCTAAACTCATCCTTCAAAATAAGTGCAAATTCCTTCAAAAATCACTTGAATTCTCATCTTTTCGCCTTATTACTTCATTTGAGCCTTGAATCAAGAAATGACTCAAATTAATAGCAAATTTATCAAAATTAAATAGAAATAACTCAAAATATTGAAGAAAATAACATAATGGAGAGTGTAAAATTACTCTCATCAATAAGGTAAATAAAACTTTAGAACTCATAGATTCAACGAAGTTTAAAAAGATTAGAAAATTTGATTTCAAATGAATATATATAAGTTTTTTGTGAACTTCATTTTACAATTTCATATAGCCTTACATCCCTAATTTACTAACATCTAGAGGTTAAGTTGGAATGGCTCTATGCTTTAATCCTAGCCTAATCCTTATTTTTGGAAAATCTACCCAAAAAAAAAAAAAATTAGAAAGTAGGGGTGTAGTGGTGGCAGTTGTAAGCAAACCACAACTCAATGTATTCATTCTTCACTACTATTGTTTAAGCAAATTATCAAGCATTAATTAACACAACATACAATCTATCTACATGCAAAACGAATGCATAAGTAATGAATGCAAGCAACACATCTATTGGAGTTTAAAGCCATGGAAGGTACAGAGTACCTTGCCTATAAGTCAATTGCACTCACTTTTGAGTGTTAGGTAGTAGGTGAACCCTGACTCAAGCTATTCATCTAACAAAGCCCAACTCAAGACATTCACATACTAGGTGGACTAGGCTATCTACCATCATTTAATGATCATCAATGCTACAAAGGCCTAATCAAATGTACTCCATCTTAAAACATCCATCCAATATCTAATTTGTAATGCCATGAATGCCAAACCAAGTAAACCTTAACTCAGGTCATCCACCATCAACCATTTAGCAAAGGTCCATTAGCTTTACCTCAAAACTATCATTAATCTAAAAAAAGAAAAAAGGGTTTTCTCAAAACATGTAAGGGTTCTAGAAGAGGTGGCTTTTGAAAGCATATGCTGAAGTTCTGTAAAATCATCACATGTTAAAAGAATATTTTCAAAAAGTATTTCACAAGTGGTTTATAAAATTTGGCAAAGCTTGGACACTCAAGCCTGCATACTTACAAGGTTATATATATGCAATAGATATACCTAGTTATTTGAACAAATAATTTTAAATTTTAGGTATTGGTGACTACATATGATAGTACCTAAGGCAATCAATCATTTTAACAAACAATCAATATCAACCTATAAGCAACATACAAACATCAAGTAATAAGTAGATAATAGATCATTAAAACTTCCTCACTTGGGCATAATTGCTCACTTAACACATTTTTGGAATACCTTGAGTTCGACAATTGAATCACCTATAATAACATAGATAATCATAACAAAAGTATATAAATGACTACTTCTATCTATACATCACTTCTTCCTAATCTAAGTAATTTAGATCTTAAGGAATTATACAATTGAGATTCACTTAAAAATGTATTGCATAAATAAATTGACAAATGTGCTATGGTCTACTTTGATGACATCTTAGTCTATAGTAGAAGTCTATGTAAGCATGTTGAGCATCTTAGAAAAGTGTTAGGAGTGTTGTAAGCTCATAAACAATATAACAGTTTAAAGAAGTGTGTATTCTATGTGCTCGAAGTAGTGTTTCTTAGATTCATCATTGGAAGGGATAGTATCCAAGTTGATGAAGAGAAGGTCAAAGCTATAGTTAGCTATCTGAACCTACAGAGTATTGCCTAAGTCAAAAGCTTTCATAGGCTTATATCCTTCTATAGATGGTTTATTTGCAACTTCAATCATATAACAACCCCTTTAACAAAGTTGACTAAGAAGGGTGAAGAATTTAAATGGATTGACTAAGCTTAGAAGAGCGTTGATGAGAGGTTGACAAATGCACCAGTCCTAGCCTTGCTAAGCTTTAGTAAGGTCTTTAAGCTCCAGTTCAACACTTTTGGATTTGTGATCGAAGCCATACTCATGCAAGTTACTAACCTATAGCTTACTTCAGTGATAAGCTCAATGGTACTGCCTTAAACAATTCCATATATGAAAAGGAGTTTTGTTCCCTCATCTGAGTTCTCAATATATAGCAACATTACTTACTTCTTCATGAGTTTACAATTTATACTGATCATAAGTCCTTAAAGTATCTTTGAGGACAATAGAAACTTTCATGATGGTAAGCTAAATGGTCGAGTTCCTTGAGGCTACTTCTTATGCTATTATGTACAAGAAAGGGAGCATGAATTTTGTTGTTGATGCTTTATTGAGACGACATGTATTTATCACACAAATATTAAGCAAAGGTACTCAAATTTAGACAACTAATTAAGCTTTATGAGCAAGATGAGTGTAAACACCTAATTTTTGCCCTCTTTGTTTTTACTTTTATTATTTTTCTTCCTTTTCTCTTTAGGCCCTAAATTAGAAAAACACAAAAAAATTAGGAAATTAAAAAAAAACCCAAAAAATTAAGAAATTTAGAAAAATAAGGATCATAGAAAAATACAAAATAATTATTAAAAATAAGAAAAAGCAAAAAAAAAAAAGAAATTTCAGAAAGAAACCCTAAAAAGATAAAAAAAAAATTAGAAAATGAAGTTTAAAGATTTAGAAACTTGAAAAATTACAAAGAAATAAAATTCAAATAAAAGATTTTAGAAAATAATATGTTATTAGGATGGATTTTAGTTTTAATTTTGGTTTAAAAGTTGGGTTGTTGAACTTGGGTTTTGATTTAAATCTAGCCCAAGCTAATCGTATCCATATGTGCAATTTGATAAGGCACAGGCCAACGCCCTAATGGTTAAGCATATGGATTGGGCATGGGGTTCAAATGTAAGGTCTCGGGTTCGAATCTTAGCAAAAGCAAGGAGGCCTTTTTCTTTTTTGTTTTGTTTACTGTTGACTAGCACGCTGCTACATGTTAGGATCTGATTGCACCACATGACATTATCAGATTAGACAGCCTACTGACGTGGCACCACGTGACATCTACATAGCATGCTACGTTAACGCTACATGTCACGTGACAACACGTGGCACGTCGAGAGTGGTCGAGTCAACTGACATGGTGCCACATCAACCCTTTTTTTCCCTCCCTTTCTTTCTGTTTCACTCTATTTCCCTCTCTTTCCCCCTCCTTCTTTCATTTTCCCTAGATTTCCAATGCTTCCCTCTTTGGATTGCCCACTTCAACATGATTTTTAGACCCTTTCTTATTGCAATTTCACCAAATCAATGGCAAAATTGCAAGCTAGGTATAACCTACTATGAATTGAGCCCTTTAACACGTCCAAATTCAATAAAAAATGAATGTAATTCGAGCTCAAAAAATCGGAAAAAACTAAGTTTTCAGGCATTCTTCATTAAATCCAATTCTAACTTTCCTTTATTTCTAGGATCGATTTAGGTATAAAATGGTGTTGGGGGAGCTCACACAAACACATACAACTATTCTTGAGCTTCAGATTTAACTCCCAAGCTATCTCTCTCTCTCTCACTATTCTCTTTCTCTCTCCTCCAATCTCTCTCTCTTCGGGTTCCTCTCTTTAGCTGAACCAAGCCTAACCACCACTACAGCCGTAACCTTCACTCCGTCAGCTCCCTAACCTGACCACCTTCTGTTGCTACCGTTTCCCGTAGCCACTCAACTAAACAAGCCACCACCTAGCCCTAACCACAGCAAACCGCCCCCTCTCAAATCACCACCACCGATCACCTTAGCCTCGAATTAAGCCTACGACCACTCTCCTTGTATCCTTAAACCCTACACCACATTCCCCTTTTAACTCTAACAACCCTCAATAGCACCACTTGAGCACTACCATCAACCGCCACTCACCAACACTACCCAAACCACACCCAAATGCTAAGGTAACCTCTGTATCCCCCCTAATCCCAATCAAAAATACATAAAAACCCCCTTTCCCCTTCAATTTAGTAACTAGATCAAGCTGAATCATGCCTTGCTACTGTTGTTGAAGAGGAACCCAAGATCTGACCCAACCTAGAGATTTGACTCATGACCTGATCTAGCAACCCAAACCAACTTACATTTGACCTAACCTGTGCGTCCAAAAGTCCATCCTAGTTCGATTCTTTTTTTGAATTGTTTTTTTTTTTTATTTATTTACTTGCTTATATTGTAAATGTAATTATAAAAAAAAAGAAAAGAAAAAAAGAAGAAGAAGAAAATGAAAAAAAAAAAGTAATTTTATTTAATTTTATTAGTTCAATAAAAATAAATAAGATATAATAAGTAATAAATAAATTAAGTGATGAAATAGGATAAAAAAAAAGTAAATAAAAAAGAGGGAAAATAAAATAAGAATAAATATTTGTTTTTATCACTTCACTTAGAAAAATTGATTTTCCAATATATATATATATATATAAATCAACCATTTTTCAAATTAAGGCCCTTTTTAGATTTTTTTTTTAAATAAAAATTTCAATTTAGAACTTTCACTTTTTAGAAATTTTCTCAAATAAACCAAATTGAACTAAGAACGTAAATTCGACATGTTTACAAGACTAAAATTAATTTAACCCACTAAAGTTTTACAAAAAAAACTACATACGTCTGATCCCAAATAATGAGTACATAGGCACTTACGTAGTGACGGTAAAAAGCGAAAAAACCTAATTTCCCTTTTCCTTTAGTTTATGTTGTTTTGTTTATCCAATTAGAGCAATTAAATTAAGTCTTGTCTTTCAAAATTAAAAGGTGATTTTTAAAGATTAAAGTTAATTTTGAAAAGCCAATGGTACTCGTAAGGGTTTAAAAGTCCTAACCCCTGGACCTAAATCTCTAGTTTCCAAAAGAAAAACCATTTTACAAAAAGATTGGTTTTAATCAATAGACCGGTAATTAAGTTATAACCAATCCATCTAATTGGTTTTAACCAATCAACTACTCGATTTATTCCCCATCATTGCTAATGCCCTAATCTATACAGCCAACCTTAAGGTAATCATTGTTGAGCTCTAGGCCAATCACTCAAGGTTGACTTTAAAGACTTCAAAGCTCAATCACTCGAGTCCTTAGTGGTCAAATGATTGCAAACAAGCTAGTTTATGCTCAAGGCTTCCTTTTGCGCCATTCATCGAGTTGCTTCTCCCTCATATATGTGTCGAGCACATACTAAAAATTCTTCCCTAATTGTTTAGAGGGCTAGAGTAGCTCAAGTCGTCTTACCTTTCTTTAGTTTATCCTATATCTAAGCTATACAGTTTAGTTGTTAACTTGACTATAGACCTAACCTTAACTCGTTCAGGAAGTGGAGATCGTACTTATTTGTCTGCTTTTGCTAGTTACCTCGCCAATACCAATACAATACTTATTTTGGGAGGCTGATAGAAGACATTCTCTAATGGTGAATCTTTTCTTGTTATTCCTTTTCTACCAAAGGATTATACATGTATATTTCTATTTTGGTTATACCCTTATCTTTTCTCATTCAAGAAAGGATGATACAATTAATAAGTATATAAGGGTACATTTTTGTAATGTAGACAATATCTTTGTCTTCTTGAATAGTGAATATCCTTCTTTCTAGATTCTTCAAGATGGCTCTACATTAAGATTTCCTTACTCTTATCTCGTTCCCTTTAATAAGAAATTAGTGGTGAGTAACCTCATTACCACCATTTGTGAGTCATATAAAGTGGCCGAATTGAGTCCAATTGTAAGCCTTAGCGAATCACATGTACGGTTTAGCCCTTGAATTTTGGCTAACTTTTACATTCCCTCTTCTTCTTTATTAAGAAGGTTCTACTTGCGTACTTTTGGTAAGCCTTAGTGATTAACTTAGCTTTTAGGTGCACCATTAAGGGTTCAGATTATACTTATAGTTGCTATCAATGCTACATTCTCCTTTTTAGTAGCCATAATTGTTACTGTCTTCATTACTAGCCTATAGGGGAGAGCAAGACCCTAAGGATCTCTAAGATGAAAGGAAAAAGAAAGAGAACATTCCTATATCATTTTCCATAAGAAAGGGAAAGGTCTTAAGAATGTTGAAGAAGTATGGAAGTTTCTTTAGAAAGAAAACCTTATAAACAAAGGATGAAGCAAATAAACTATATGAAACATAATACAAGACTCTTCTTATGGAAGAAGGAGCCTCAAAAGAAGCTAGACATGCAAAAGGGCATCATGCAGTTCAAAAAGTCTATTTGACTCAACTATCATCCAAATATCTTCACTAGTAAAGCACCAAAGAATAAGATTACCTATACTACCATCACGTTATCTATAGCATCCGTATGGAAATGCTTAATCCCTAAGCAAAACGTATCCCCTTACAATTAATAAAGCCTACTAAGGCACCATGAATGAAATTGAAATTAGCCTCATATCAACAATCAGTATGCTAATGATTAACAGTTAATGAATGTGTAATTATTGCATAAACGTTATCAGTACAGAGCCTAATAATACTATGCCTTTCTCGGTTGACCTTTCAACAACAAGAGTGGGGGAGGGGGAATAAGTGTTAGTTATACATTTTCACCCATGTACTTCCTAAGAATGAGCTTAGCCTATAATCCATTAATCCAAGAGGATAAGGGGGAAGAGGCAAATAATGGACATAGCAAGACAGATCATATCTAAGATCCCTTCCTATAAATCTATGATACAGAAGGACTGATCTTATTTACCTAATCAATCTATACCTCTTCTCCTTTATAGTGCTTTAGGAACCCTTTCAAGTACAAAGCCCCTAAAAGTTAGCGACTATGATAAGAATTAGTGTTCAACTCAACCTTATCTAGGTCCTAAAAGAGCCAAGTGATATGATTGAAAGCCTAAAAGCCAAGGAAAACATGTTTTGAAGCAAAGAAATGATAGAATAAAGCAACAAATAGATATATAGTTAAAGTACATATGTGTACCCAAGCATGAAGATCACTATGTGCACCTTAATGAGAACATGACCATGCAATTGGATAGAGTTGGAGGAGATGAGATCTAAGAGATACATGGGGACTCATGCCCCATGTTTCTAGACCATATACTTATACATGGTTGCATTAAGGATGTATATAATCATGTACATGACACATATTCACGTTATGTTTTATATTCTTTTAGTTAACTTAATTATAGTTGTTCCATTAGCTTAGGGTTACTTAAGGGTTAGAATACATACCCTTATGTTCATTATTAGTCTATTATTGAGTTTTAGTCTTTTAGACTTCTTTATGAGAGATTTGATTCTCTCATAATTAATCTTTTTTTTTTTTTTTGCTAAGGCAGTAAATTTATAGTTTTTAAAATTGTAAGTCAACATTACGATTCTACAAGATTATTATTTTATGATTTTTTTAGTTAAAATACATATAAAAGTCAATTATGTATAGATTCTTGATAAAATTATAAACTTTGATATCCTATTCTATAAGTTTACAATTTTACTGATTCTCTGCATTTAAATGAATAGTAGAATCGTGATTTTGACAACCATGCATAAGTTTGACCTCTCGGTTTTACAAAGTAACTGTTAACTATTGAAACTTAAATAAGGCAATAATACTCCTATACAAATGAAACTTGCATAAAAGTAGAAAGACTACAAGAAAAGGAGTACTACTCTAAGTACAATAACCAGTCCTAATAAAAAATAAACAATACAACTTAATAAACAAAATAATTAATAAGACAAAATGCTAGGGGAACCCATCCCCATGATATCTAGTACCAAAATCCTTTTAAGTGTTTTATCCAATTGTGAGTCACTCATGATGAAGAAATCAACTAAGTATCTTGAGCCTGTTTAGCGAACTAGTTAACCATTGCATTTCTTTCTCCCTAAATGGGGCTAGCTTAGTTGTCATCTTCCTCTAGGATTACCTTTACCCATGAGATATCATGCTAAATATGCCATCTTATAATAGTCATCGATAGGCATCTTAATACAAATCGGGGCCAACAATAGACAAGGCCTGCCGTAGGGGTAGTAGGTTCGATCCTATCGAAGGAATGAAAAATAAATGGGAGTCGATGGTTTAACAAATCCCGTGCATTAGCTCTATGGATATGACACACTGTAGAACCACATACGAACCTAAGACTCGGCGGACGTGATGCATCGATCTGAGTGATAGGGTTGCCTACCATAATCCTTACTAAAAAGATTGATAAGAGCTGGTAAGGGGGAGAGAGCTTTTCGAGAGAAAAGGACTCAAAAGGGGTTTTTCATTAATTCTATTATATATTTCTACATTGTTACAAAAGTTGCTATTTATAGTACGTCCTAAATCCTAGTGACAAAACTGTAAATAATGTATAAGGCCTTAATCCGTAAAGAATTGAGCCCATAAATAAAATAAAGATAAACATGTACAAAAATATAAAACTATGTGTTTTATAGGGAGAAGTTGGCATGTGGTCATTCGGCATGCCTTAGAAGTAGTCTTGCGATGCCTGGCCAAATAACTAAGATAGTCTCTCCGGGCTATGCTAAGTGGATCCAACCCTCGGTAACGTGATCATTCGACCACTAAGTCAATGATAGACTTTGCCAAGTGAATCCAACTCTTGAAAATGTGATATCTCGACCTATCAACAAGCGTGATGCCAAGTAATTAATTGGTTAGGCATGTATGAGGATTGGTTGTTGTTTCAGCACTTTATTTACAAGAAATAGTGTTATTCGACTCAGCAGATAGAATAAGTCGGCAAGTAGAAGATCTCGGCTTTGGTAGTTGAGTTAGGTCAGTATCCCGAAGCCTATCATTTTGATACGAAATGGAGCCAAGGACAGATAAGGCTGGCCGTAAGGGTGGTGGGTTTGATCCTGCCGAAGGAACAAAAAATAAATGGGAGTCGATGGTTTAGCAAATCCCACACATTGACTCTACGAATATGACGCACCGTATAACTATACACGGACCTAAGACTCACCAGATGTGATGCACCGGTCTGAGTGATAGGGTTGCCTACCATAATCCTTCTAATGGGATTGATAAGAGCTAGTAAGGAGAGAGAGCTTTCTAAGAGAAAAGGACTCAAAAGGAGTTTTTCATTAATTTTGTTATATGTTTCTGCATTGTTACAAAAGTTGCTATTTATAGTACGTCTTAAATCCTAATAGTGAAACTGTAAATAATATACAAGGCCTTAATCCCTTAAAGAATTGGCTCCATAAATAAAATAAAGACAAACATGTACAAAAATATAAAACTGTGTGTTTTACAAGGAGAAGTCGACATGTGGTCATTCGGCATACATTAGAAGTAGTCTCACGGTGCTTAGCTGAGTAACCAAAAAGGTTACCTCATAATTTCCGAGTGCTGGAGTCAATCGGCAATAGTTTCTCTAGGTTACACCAAGTGGATCCAACCTTCGGTGACGTGATCTTTCGGCCACTAAGTCAATGATAGATTTGCTAAGTGAATCCAACTCTCGAAAACGTGATATCTCGGCCTATTAGCAAGCGTGATGCAAAGTAATTAATCGGTCAGGCATGTATGAGGATTTGTAGTTGTCTCGGCACTTTATTTACAAGAAATAGTATTATTTGGCTCGGCAGACAAAATGAGTCAACAAGTAGATGATCACGGCTTTGGCAGTTGGGTTGGGTCGGTATCTCGAAGCCTATCATTCTAATATGAACTGAGCCAAGGATAGATAAGGCCTGTCGTAGGGGTAATAGGTTCAATCCTACCGAAGGAATGAAAAATAAATGGGAGTCGATGGTTTAGCAAATCCCGCGCACTAACTCTATAGATATGACACACCGTAGAACTACATATGAACCTAAGACTCACCGGATGTAATGCATCGGTCCGAGTGATAAGGTTGCCTACCATAATCCTTGCTAAAGAAATTGATAAGAGTTAGTAAGGGGGAGAGAGCTTTTCGAGAGAAAAGGACTCAAAAGAGGTTTTTCATTAATTCTGTTATATATTTCTGCATTGTTACAAAAGTTGCTATTTATAATACATCCTAAATCCTAGTGGCGAAACTATAAATAATGTACAAGGCCTTAATCCCTAAAGAATTGGGCTCATAAATAAAATAAATACAAACATGTACAAAAATATAAAACTGTAAGTTTTATAGGGAGAAGTCGACATGTGGTCATTCGGCATGCCTTAGAAGTAGTCTCGTAATACCTAACTGAGTAACCAAAAAGGTCAGCTCGCAATTGCCAAGTGCTAGAGTCAATCGGCAATAGTCTCTCTAGGCTACACCAAGTAGATCCAACCCTCGATAACGTGATCTTTTAGCCACTAAGTTGATGACAGACTTTGCCGAGTGAATCCAACTCTTGAAAACGTGATATCTCGACCTATCAGCAAGCGTGATGCCAAGTAATTAATTAGTCAGGCATGTATGAGGATTGGTTGTTGTCTCAGCACTTTATTTACAAGAAATAGTGTTATTTGGCTTGGTAGACATAATGAGTCAGCAAGTAGATGATTACGGCTTTGGCAGTTAGGTTGGGTTGGTATCTTGAAGCCTATCATTCTTATGCGAATCGAAGCCAAGGAAAGATAAGGATGGCTTAGGGGTGGTAGGTCCAATCCTACCAAAGGAATGAAAAATAAATGAGAGTCAATGGTTTAGCAAATCCTACGCACTAACTTTATGAATATGACGCACCGTAAAACTATACACGGACCTAAGACTTACTAGATGTGACACACCGGTTCAAGTGAGAGGGTTACTCACCACAATTCTTACTAAAGGGATTGATAAGAGCTAGTAAGGGGGAGAGAGCTTTCTAAGAGAAAAGGACTCAAAAGGGGTTTTTCATTAATTCTGTTATATATTTATACATTGTTACAAAAGTTGCTATTTATAGTACGTTCTAAACCCTAGTAGCAAAACTGTAAATAATGTACAAAATCTTTAACCCTAAAGAATTAGGCCTATAAATAAAATAAAGACAAATAAGTACAAAAATATAAAACTGTACATTTTATGGGGAGAAGTCAACATGTGGTCATTCGACATGCTTTAGAAGTAGTCTCACGGTGCTTGGCCAAGTAACCAAAGAGGTCAGCCCATAATTGCCGAGTACTAGAGTTAATCGGTAATAATCTCTCCGAGCTATACTAAATAGATCCAACCCTTGGTAATGTGATCTTTTGGCCACTAAGTTGATGACAGACTTAGTCAAGTGAATATAACTCTCGAAAACATGATATCTCGACCTATCGGCAAGTGTGACGCTAAGTAATTAATTGATTAGGCATGTATGAGGATTGATTGTTTTCTCGACCTTCTACTTCTCAGCACTTTAACTGTAAGAAATAGTGTTATTCAGCTTGATAGACAAAATGAGTCAGCAAGTAAATGATCTCGGCTTTGGCAATCGAGTTAAGTTAGTATCTCAAAGCCTATCACATCTCATGACCACTAAGAAGTCCATTTCAATGCAAATCCTTATGAGGTTAAATTACTTGCACAGTTCAAGACCTTTAACAAGAGTAATAAGTTCAATTGATTACATGGATTTATGTTATGAAGCAAAGCCCAAAACCCCAAATAAATCTCCCTCTAAAATCCCTAAGAATACCAACCCCTCCACCCTTTCTTTGACTAAGGTTGCCATCAATATTCAACTTGACAATAACTTCAATAAGGCAAACCTAAGGCAAGGAAAGGATTTTTTTTTTTTCTTTTTAGGTGGTTTCATGTTGTTAAGAAAAAGAGTCTCATCATCCTTTATTTGTCTCAAAGCAAGGGTTTAATTGATGCGTCTTCGAGGTTAGACACACGAAGGAACGCCACAACGAACCAACCAAAATAAATAGGAAAAAGGTTAGCAAAGTCTGAGCAACTACCAAATGGATATGACACACCACTCGATCCTACTCGACCAACAATCCATCGAATGTGATACATCGATCCAAACTGAAGGGTTGCTTGCCACTACTCCTTACTAAAGAGAATAGATAAAAGTTGAATAATAACAAGAACATTAAGGTTGCTCAAAGAGAATAATTATGTATTGAAAGTTAGATGATTGTCTGCATACAAGGAAAATGGGGGTTTATATACTTGCCTACTAAGGTTATTTTATACGTATGAAAAGCAAAAAGGGTATTTTACAATTATGTTACATTAATCATACTAAAAAGGGGTAAAAAGGACAAAGAATATCTAATATGAAAAAGAAAGAATCATTTTGGAACGTTGTATTAGAAGGTACGTGTCACTTAATGGTTATACATTAGGAGAATGATACATAAGCAAAAGCAAGAAGTGTTGGGAGTCAGGGGCCGACCTAATTTGGATTAGGTCAAGAGTCAATTAGCCTAGCAAAAAGGTCAACTGTTTTGAAGTCAAACACTAATGGGCCAGGTCAGTAGCTCAACTCAGCTAGTTCAAGGTTGTCTTCTAAATTAGGACTTCACTGTTGGGTAAGAGCATGTTAGACACACGTGAGGATCTGAGAGACAGGTCGGCAAGAGTTCAAATTAGGATAAGAGTCCCCATCTCAACTATGGCTTAGAGCTAGTATTTTCCGTATGAGCTCTTGAAGTCTTCTAGCTCAACTTCTTGTGATTGGTCCAGGAGGTTAATTCCTATCATTAGCCCTACCCAAATTCAGCAAATCCTCCATGATGTGATTAACGAGAATCTTCCACCCTAAAGATGCTAAATAGTTAAAGTAGGTACAAAAACTCTTATGTGATATGAAACATTTCCAGCTTTACCAAACCAATGCTTAACATGACATCTATGGGAGAGATATTTAGAATGAGAGACATTCCAAAAAATCAAGTAATACAATTCCAAACATCCCTAGCATAACTACATAAAAGAAACACATAAGTAGTTGTTCATAATCTTTTAAATAACAAATGTATTAAGATGTAATAGCTTTCCTTCATGAACATTGTTTATTATCCATTAGAATAAAGGATGAATGGCTTGCTACATGAAATAGGATATATGAAGAGGTAAAAACTTGTTCCAAAATATTTTGTATATTTGTACCTTTTCTACCTTAATCTTTTGATCATTCCAAGCACTTGAAATAAAAAGGGTACCATTACCTAAAATAATCTAAATAGGTAAATCACTTACTTCTTACTTTAGGTGTATGGAAAGGATGTCATGCACCAAATTAGCAAGAAGCAAGTAAACATGCTCATCTACATCTCATATATTATCTACATAAGGATGTTTAATTCTTAAGTGAGGGGAAACTATAGGAGAAATACTAAAGAGTAGGCCATTAGGAGGTACTAGTCAAACCAACAGCTAATTTCACCCCTTTCTAAGCCAAAAAGGATATGTTTCTCAATAGTTTCTTGAGCCCTTATGAGCCTTTTTCCATAGAGGAGAGGAACTATGAGATGTAGTGATTTTAGTAGGATGTTTACCCTTTAAATATTTGGTTTTCATAAAATCAGAAAATATTGAATTTTCCATTTTAAACTCTAATAGAGTTTTACTTGAAATGCTTTAGACACATCAACTAAAGATTTGATACCTAACCTACCTTCCTCAATAGAAAGGCAAATTTTATCATAAGATGCTAAATGGGTCACCTTAGACTCTATGGAATTCCTTCCATACGAAATTTACGAACATACCTTGAAGTTCTTTTATTACCCATTTGGGTAGCTGGATAGCTTAAAAAAGATATAAAGGAAGGGAAGATAAACACTTTTAATGAGGGTGAGCCTACCTTCACCCAACAACCAAAGATGCACCATATTGTTCAATCTCTTCTATACCTTTTTCAAAATTTCATTGAAAATTTGTCAATCATGCCTACTAGTAGTAAGAGGGCAACCAAGGTAAGTGAGAGAGAGTTGTTGAATATTTATTCTAGTTAACAACTTAATGGATTTCTTTTTGGATGCTTTAAAATATTTTGGAAAAAGTAATAATTTTTATGCCTATTAATTTTCTAACCAAACACTCAACATTAGAAATGGAATTTATAGATCCATTAAAAAATAAAATATAATCATCCAAAAAACATAAATGAGATATCTAAGAAAAGGAAGCCGTATACCTAACTGAAGAATAATGATCAAAAAGGATATTTAGAAGCTAATTAGAAAGGGTTGGAGAAAGAAGATACCCCTTATTGCAATCCCTTAGTGAAAGTAAAGAAAACAGTGTCATTGCCATTAAAAAGAGCAGTGATGTTGTAGACCATAACTGGGAACAGATAAGGTTGAGCGCTGAATGAGTCTAAACTTATTGAAAGCTTGAAAAGGAAGTAATGGGGAATATGTGAAAGGACAAATGTGAATGAAAAAGTAAGAAAAAAAAACAGGAACCACTCTAAAGAATATGACGCACCAATGGAACTTTTGAGGACTCAAGGCATAACTCAATATGACAAATGAGATGATCTAGTGAGGTTACTCACCACCTAACCTTACTTAAAAGTTAGGATAAGAGTGAAATGAATGTAAACAAGTAGTGTTTATGAGAGACAAATGTCAAAGTGTATTAATGTTCATTCTGATGATTACAGCTATAAGTACAAAAGATATTTATATATAAGAATTTAGGGTAACATGCTTAAAAAACAAACGACAAAAAGGGTATTACCCTAAAGAAGTAATGTACAAGAATACAAAGGGATAAAAATGAATATTCAAGAAAAGTAATGATTAGTGTGGTAGATTCCACACGTGGTCTTGCACACGTAGCGGCAATACATTAGCGAAGCCGTTGGACGATGAGGACAAAAGTGTATGGTCAAGTTGCTTATTCGAATAGGGGTAGCTAAGAATCAGTCTGGTCTCTCTCTCTCCCTCGACTTCTCAGCAAGGGAGATGTCGAGTCATTGGTCAGCTTAGGAGCGAGTGAATAATCATGAAAGGTTTGGCTTTTCTCTTAGTAATCTACAACTTGGTATACTTCAAAGAGAAGGGCAGTCATTCAACTCGACATATAAAGTGACTTGAAAAAGAAGTACTCAACTTTGATAGAGAAGTACTCTGCTTCGGCAAGAGTCGGTTGGAGTAAAATAGTCTACCTTACCAAGCCTTCTAGTCATTAGGCTCAACTGTAGGTTAAAAGCCCAGTAACCTGATTGTTAAAGCAAAATATTGTTAATGATGTTCCTTCCCTAAACAAAACTGATTTGATTTGGAGCAATAATCTAAGAAAGAACAACACTGAACCTATTAATGAGAATTTTAGAGAAAATTTTAGACGTTATATTATAAAAACTAATGGGCTAAAATTCCTTCCAAGATTTAGGGTTATATGCTTAGGGACTAAACTATTATTATAATAGTATAACATCTTAAGAGAGGTTATCCCCTAAAGAACTTAATCAATGAATCATAAAATTCTCTACCAATGATACTTAAACAATGTTTAAAAAATAAACCTCCAAACCAATTATGATTAAGTTTAGAGTCACATTCAAGTTTAGAGATCACTTGGGCAACTTCCTTAAAGGATGATTTAGCTATAAGTATCTTGCTATTGGTGGCATTAACGACCTTTGAGAGCCAACTAAGACATTGAAACTATTCAACTTCATGGTCCTTGGACAAAAGTGTTTAAAAAAAAGTTAGTAGCAGAAGGATCAAAAGAGTTTCCTTGTCTAACTTCCATGCTAATCTTTAATTTTAGTTATGACTTTCTTAAACCTTCTTTCTCTAACTATGGCATGAAAATATTTGGAATTTCCATTACTGTTCTTAAGCTAATGAATTTTAAATCTTTATTTCCGAAATTTTTCATCTTGTTTAATTATTTTTAATAAGTCCATTTTGGTTTCTTAGAGATTTAAATAAGTGTTTGCATTATTGTCATCATATAATTGTTTTATGGATCATTGACTCTTGCTTCAGCATCTTTTATATTTTTGTGGATGTTACCATAAATCCTTTTATTCTAATTTTGAAGAATGTTTTTTAATCTGTACAATTTTATTTGAAATTTGATCAGCCGATATACATTACAATCTTCTTTCTAAGAAGCTTCAACAACCTAAAGGAAAGAATGGTGTTTAATGTACATATTTTGAAAATGAAAATTTCAAAAAGATGAACAACATTCTTCCCATTAACCTCAATTAATAATGGAGTGTGATTCGAATAGGTTCTATTTAAATGTGAAACTATTATAGAACAAACTTGGAAACCCATTCAGCATTAATCAATGCCACTATCCAATTTAACATGAGTTTTATTCCTAGAGCAAGTAAAAGGGTTTCCTGAAAAACTAGCATCAAACAAGTTATAAATTGATAACATTTCATTATAACCTTGCAATGGCTATTATTCCATTAATGGCCTCATGTATATGCGTTACATCCTCTCAAAGAAGTTTTCTAGGAGATTCGAAGTATTTAAGATATAACACAGTTACATAAAAGGGGAAGAGGAAGTAAGCCATAGTGCATTTCGTATGAAACAATTGATCCATTTTAGAATCTACATGCGGATTTATAGTCTTTCCATAAAATCCAAATTCTAGAATTATTGTTAGAACAAAAAACTTTTAACCTTAATGATTTGGTAATTTTTTCAATTTTATTAAGTGAAGTTACAAGTTCATTAATCATAATAAAATGTAATCTATGAAGAATTGTAAGTTTTATGTAATCTTTTGATGGATCTGACACTAACTATTCCTTAAATATTCTAAATTCCTCTCATGATGATGAGTTTAGTTGAGCATTTTTCTTTACAATGGCCTTGTATTCTTAGGAGATGGAAGGTAGGATGACATACTTTGTCTTTAGCTAACAAAGGAGTAAGATTTTCATTAAGTGCTAAATCATCTATTGCTACCCGATTAAGAGCTTGACATTTGTAGGCTTTAAGAGTAGGATCATAATCTAACTCCTCATCATTCTCTTCTGATTCTTTATCAACATCCTCTTCAAAGTTTATATCCAATAAGCCATCTAGGTTTTCCTCTTTTAAAACCTAGTTGTTATTTTTCTAGATACTCCTCTATGATTGAGATCTTTTCATTTTCACTTTTTTCAACTCTACTCCTAATGCCACATTCCACAGAGGAAGCCCCTTCATTCTTTCTCTTCTCAACCTTATTAGTTACCTCAGGAGTAGTTTAAGTTGTAAAAGAAAGCTTTGTTGTTTATGTATTCTTGTCACCTATATGCTCATCTATACTAACCTCAACATTAATAGGCATTCATACTTTGGCTCATACCAATATTGGATTTACCTTTAACATCCTTGTTTGGTACAATCTTAAGGACATACACTAGCTTCATAGTTTTAGGCTTATCCAATTTCATAGGAGGATTAGTATTAACATCCTGTGGGGCTTATTTAGAATTTTCTTTTTCTATCTCTTTAAGCATAGAAGCCTTTGCATGGCACTTTTCTATAGAATGTTCTATCCTAAAGTAGCCATAATAATAAGAAGGCATGTCTTTGAATACCATTGATTGATAATACCCCTCTTTCTCAATACCTATCCAAATATGGTTGTCATGCTTTTTACACATGAACTCAACAAGTACTCTTGCTATTAAAGGTCTTGTCAAATTTGCAATAGGCTTGTCAACCTTAAGTGGATTACCATAAGTAAAAGCTAAGACAAAAAGCATAAACTTATTAAAGAAATGTATAAAAGGATTATAAAATGTAATCCATGTGGCGACCACTGGACTTTTTTTGTTTGTATGAGAATTAAGAGACCACTTTAGCACTTGTATTAGTGGGTATAAACTTCAAAAAATTTTTAATAGAAGTCTATTGAACCATTAGAAAAAATTTAGAGATATACTTGAAATAATCTAAAATTGTTAAGAGACATTTGAGAGATATTATCATAATTAGTTAATATACCCATAAATTTTGACAAGACGCTATCATATTCTTTTATAAACACCTTTAAAATTTACAAGACAAGAATAAGAATCTTATGGTCAACCTAAATCTTCTCAAAATCAATAATTGACTAAAAGACTTACTTAAACCACTAAAACAAGTTAATTAGCCTTTATAAGAAAAGATAAGCATGAAAATGACTTTGATTACACAAAAAACTTGATATAAGCAAAGTGACATCATCGATAAGATCAAAACAAGTTAGAAACCAACCAAAACTCCAACTACACGTTTAAGGCTAATGATTAGTACATTTTTCTCAAGAAGTTAAAAAGGAAAAGAAACAAACGTAAGAAAGACATCAAAGTGACGCCAACCATGGTTTATTTGAAACCATCTACCACTTGTTGGAAGAAAGACTAAGGAAAGGAGGTCTTCTAAGTGAAATGATGAGATTTTAGAAAGAAAAAAGGAAAAATGCTACAAGAAACTTGACTAAATGGAAGATGATGAAAGGGATGATGCAAATGATCCATTACATTATGAGGAAATAAGAAACATGTGAATATTGTCACATATCTAATCTAAGTAACGCCACTAGCAACTAAGAAGCAACCAAATCTAATTGTCTTATATCATATCAATTCAAAAGAACTAAGACCAAGGTTTTTCCAAGATTTTCATGCAAGTCATCTATACCCAAAAAGGAAGACCTAAGTAGGAAAGCGATGTAATTAAGCCATCCTAATGAATTTAAATAACTTAAGAAAATAATGGCTTATTAAGTAAGTTAATTTAGACTTTTTCTATAAGTAGCCCCATCACCAACCTATTTAGGTACTTGTCTCACAAATCCACTAAAAAATCTCTTTCTTTCACTTTCTTTCTCATATTCAATTCAATAACCAACAATCTCCTAACCACCTTCACACCAACATTAGAATACCACCATCCAATTCATTAATTCTCTAGGTATCAATATCAAGAAGATAAGATTTAACCCTTTAACAAACTACTTTGTTCATATTTTATGTTAATAAAGACATATACTAACTTAGTTCTTCATATTTAGGAAACAATCTAAGGATTTAAGGTAAGATTCCTCAACTTTGAAGGAAACAAGAACTTTTAGGTTCAACATCTACTTCAAAAGAAAAGAGTCTTTTCTAAATTATATTTTGGTTTTACATTAACTTTTGATTCAATTTCGAAATCTTTACCAAAGAAAGAAATCCTTTCAAAAACAACTCTCTCCTTATTTACTTTACAAAGGAAAAGTTGATGACATAAGATTCAAGATTTGAAGTAATTTTACAACTTAATGAAAGGATAAGATGATAAGGATTAAGACAAGTCGATAAATCCATGCTTTAACAACATCTTACATATCATATCCAAATAATTTCTTATGACTTATACCGTGATTTAGGACTTTATGGACATATCTCTAATTTTCATGACTCATGAATTTGATTATATGACTCATAGATATACATGATAACTTATGATCTAAAGGACATAAGCTTTCTTTGATTTTGATCTATCTCTATAGTACCATAATTATTGGGACCCTATTTGAGGATCAAGCGACCCTTATTTAAGAGCAAGAGTCATATATAGACATACAGACCATTCAAACTACAAACAAGAACAATTTGGACTTGATATGATAAAAGACTACTTGAACATAACATGACCTAATAAGTAAAAGACACCTTGAAACTCTGAACTTTAATAAATAAAATCAAAGAAGGAAAAACTTAACTAAAAGCTTTCTTGATGAATATGGTTATCATTTACTTTTCATTGTATTCTTCTGAGTGATCTTCATTCAGATTTACCTAAGGACAATTATGACGACTAAGGAAGAATGGCTAAGTATCTACAATGAGTAACATTGGCTTGTGCATGTAGTTAGTTACATCTTAAATATATATACTTTAACTGGCTTGTAGGAGGTATTTGGGAGCATAGGTGCTTGATTTACTTGTTAAGATACTTAAAGTCATTCTTGATAACATAGTTGATGATTGGGACATAATGTTGTTCATGGGTTTGTTCGATTTTTTGTTTGATCAAAATATGAATAAATTATAAGCATATCGTAACCTAAATATTAAATCGATCACGCGTTGCATTCTACATTACTCTATTATTTGCCACCACTATCACATAAGGAATAGAAAGGCTAAAACCTTCCTCATTTATTACAAACTAAGTGACTTTGAAGATGGTAATGCATTAGATGAGATTGTATGATGGATCCTTGAGGTTGCACACATGGAAAGACACCATAACAAATAGAAACAAAAGGAAAACAAAGGGGGTTTAGCAATCCTAGGTAGCTACTAGCTAGATATAATGCACCAACTAATCTTATTCAGCCTAATCCTAACACTCGATATGATAAACGAATGTAGTATTAGGGTTATTTGCCATTAACTCTTGCTAAAGGAGCTAGATAAGAGCTATGGAAAAGAGACAACACATGATTACTTTATAAAAAAAAATTTGTAATTGAATAATGAAGTAATTGATGATGTCTACATATAAGGAAAATAGGATATATATATATATATATATATGACCTTGCCTAGGGTTACATGATTAAGGAAAAAACAAGATGGATATTGTACAAAAGATTCCTACAACATGTTAAAAAAGGGGAAAAGATGACAAATAATACTAGGTACGAAATGTAAAGGGATCGTTTTGGAATTATGTATCAAAAGATACACATCAAAGGGTGGTTAGTTAATTGATGTTGGTTGCTCCTACAAATGTAAGTTTTTTAGTAGCTCGGTATTGGCGAGAATTAGCTCGAAGGGAGTTTAAAGGAGAATAAGAAACTTGACCGACCTAATCTAAGGTAGGTTAGAGCTCAAATGTAGGGTGTTGACAAAAGCCTCTTCAAATGGGGTAACTAGACAGCTTGGCTCTAATTAGATGCTAAAACAACTCGACTCGAAAAGAGACCTAATACTTGGCAACTTGAGTATTACCTTGAATACGATCAAAGCTTGGCATTTAGGTCAAGTAAAGTGAAATAATCCCTTGTTAGCAATGGAATCCTCGTTCTTGAATGATTCTTGAGCTAGTACTCATCGGGTAAGTCCTAATAATCCCCTAGCTTGGCTATAAGCAATGGTTTCGAAGGGTTGACTCCTACGATAATGTCCATTCTTCTATTTTTGGCTTGCATACATTTGAAGGGAGATCAGGGATTTAATGAGTCCCAAATCGTTTGGTAATCAGGGAAGGTGTCCATTTCTTAACAATATTTCATTTGAGCCTTCTTGGGATTGATCAAGAGATCCTTCTCTTGTAACGTCTAAGATAGGTCTTGGTGAATATTTCATTTGGCTCCCTTAGCTAATCAGAAGATCTTTCTTCTAAGGATATTAAATTTGATCAAGGATTAGCATTTTCTTTAGTTATCTTAGATGATTTAGAGATTGATTCTCTCATGCAAGGTCAAGGAGAATGTTGCCCGTTTGGTTCTCTTAAGACCAATCATGAGACATTTTCCCTTGATCACTATGTTAACATCAGTAAATGTTAAGCAAAGAATGTGATTTAGTGGCTTTTGTATTATGGTAGCTAAGGATATTATGCTAAGAGACATATGTCACGCCCCGAAGCGGCAGAGTCGTAACAGCCCCGCCGTGTAAACCATCCTAAGATAGAAGTTGGCCTCACAACCGCTATCCTAGACCTGATCTACACAAGGCGTCCACAACTAACCCGCTTTGAAGTAGACAATTTGTAATTTAAATAAATCGTTTACCTATAAAAGTGAGGAATTATATATATGTTATCATTCAATTATTGCAGTTAAAGTTTACAACATTTCTCTATAGTATATTCCCTAGTTATTACATCACTCGGAAATGAAAAATAATTCTAAAATAAAAACTTAGACCTTAAAATATGTGTTTATTCTTCAATGTTTTTCCTCACTCCCCAGGATCCAGCAGTTGCTAGCTTCTGAGTAATTGGTTGCCGCTTCTTAGCCAGCACCTGCACGACGTCTATAGGGATGTGAGCAACCACAGCTCAGTAAGTAGGGACGGAGGACTTAAAACTATACCATACACACAACAAGGTTTTCAATCACTTATTAAGTGCAATGCATGTGCAAGCAAATGCCATCGCACGACGTTGTCCGGCCCGTCGTGAGATTAGAGAAATTGCACCCGCTCTAATCCGGGTTGAGGAGTTACCATTAATGCAACAGCTCACGACCAAACCCAGGCTTGTGTAATGGAGACCTTGCTCCTCCCGCGACTACCTTCGAACCACTGTCTTCATCCCCGCCGCGACCTCCTCTCCTGTCACTTAGTTCGACTGAGGATGAAGAAGGGACCATTTTGCAATCCTGCGCTATCCCTTCCGAAGGGGTCGGTATTTGGCCGGAGAATCCTAAATCCCCTAACGGGTTGCCATGCATGTTCGATTAAGATTACTGGTCGTATATTTGATTAAGTCCAATTTAGGGTGATCAATCATTACATACAATTCATACAATATGCGCCAAAGCAACAAACATATTCATAGCATCACCCATAATCAAGCACATGCACGCATTCAACTATCTAACAAGCACAACCAAGCATAATCTTAAGCCTCCAAAATACAGCGTCGTATTAATCCCAACTTACCTCGACTCCTCGCTCGCTCACTCGAGGTCCGATCTGCTCAGGCCATCGCCGGTTATCCCTATAACACGAACGTGGTTTCAGCTTTTCATATAATTGTTATAGGTTTGTTTTATCCTATAATGCTTATTGTTAGGTTTTGTTTACGGTTTAATATGCCTAATTATCTAGGTATTAAGTCTTTTATAATTATTCTAGGTTTAGGTTTAGGTTTAGGTTTAGGTTTGGGTTCGGTCTCGGTTTCCGCATCAATTTCCAAATTAGGTTTTGGTTCGATTTTTAAATCCTAAACATGCTCGAATCCTAATGTGAAATTAATTACATTAAGCTCGAGTTTCCAAATATCCTATTGGGTCTTAATTTAGTATTCTAAGCTATTTGGTACACGCTAGTCCTAATTAAGGTATCGGATTTATCCCCGATATGAGAGAATCTTACTTTTTTTATATAATTACCTAAAATTCAATCTTAATTCAGATTTAATATTATTCTGATTTTTACTCTAATATTATCTAAATAACCCTAATTTTCCATATTTATAAATTTACAATTTCACATATTACTAATTTCTTATATTACTTACCTAATTTCCTTAATTAACTATACTTAGTACTTAAATGCTAGGATTAGGGTTCCACTGCAGAGATTAACTTCCTTAAACATCTAATTAAGATCCAAATCAGTGATTAACATCCTAATCACCTAATTAACTCCAAATTACCCAATTTTTCCATCATTTTAGGGCTAAAAATTAACTTAAAAATTTCGAAAATTAATTTTAAAAAAATGGCTTCATAGCACTGTTCTATGTCACATGAGCATCTTACAGAAAAATTTTGAGCCCCAAACTACATCCCTAAGCCTATTTAATTTCCGGTTTAATCATGCTTGGTTTTGTACAATTTGTTAAGGACCCTATATTTCCAGACATAATTAAACTAAATCAACATTTTTCCCTAAATCTACATACAATAAAACCTCAGAATAACAAGTTTCATAATTTTCTGGGCAAAATAATTAATTTTACAAAATTATACAAAAATCGGGGTGAATAAATGACTAACCGGTTCAAAGCATTCTGGCCGTCCAAACCCGGTCCAAGGCTGTCGGCCGGTCCAGACGTTGGTCCTAGTGTAGGGTGGTGGTGGTGGTTCGGTCCCAGGTGGTGGTGGGTGGTGGTTTTAGTTCACCTTGTTAATCTGCACAGTTTTCTTTTTTTTTTTCTGGAATTTCTCTCGATTTTTCTTGTGTTTTGATTTTTCTCAGATTACAAACTGTCCAAATGTCTTCTGATAATTTTTTCCTTATTTATAGACGAATTTTGTAATTATTATGCATTAATTTGATGGGATTTTGCCCCATTTCCTTGATTTTAGGCTTTTAGTTTGTCAAATTCTTATTGGTTAATTTTTATTTTGCAGCTTTGGACCTGCCACGACCTTATCTTGATTCATCTTATCATCTTCTGATTTTTTCTTATTTTTCCATAATTATTTTATATTTTTCTTTAATTATTTGCTTGGTTTTCGGCCAATTTTAGTAATTACGCATATTTTTATCTACACATAAATACATGTAGGGTGCACGTGAACATTCCTAAATATTATTTTGGTCATTCTAAAATTTTTAGTATACATATAATCTATCTCTAATAATTTATTAGTTATTATATTACACTTTTTGCCTTTTTGGTAATTAGCAGTTATTATGCTTAAAATTTGAAAATTTTATAGTCTCCTATTTTACTACTTATTTTCTTAAATTTAAGTTTACAGGGTCATTTTTACTGGTATCTTGTTAAATAGTTTATAATTTAGGTGTGATCGGATCCTTTAGCCGATCGCCCTAAACCTTGGGTTCTAAGTTCAATCTTACGGTTACTTGGCTGAACTTTGAGGCTTACAACATATATGCTTATTTGGATGCCTGAATACTGGTGGAACTACAAATCCTTAACCTAAGGTCATTAAGGGACTAGGAGGGAAGGGGCATAGATTATACCTTAGATTGTACGCTAGATATTGGTTAGCCATATGTATTGTTGTATTTGTTTGATTGTTTAGGGGAGGGGGCACAGATTATACCTTAGACTACACGCTAGATATTGGTTAACCATATGTATTGTTGTATTTGTTTGATTGTTTAGGGGAAGGGGTACAGATTATACCTTAGACTACACGCTAGATATTGGTTAACCATATGTATTGTTGTATACATTTGATTGTTTACATAACATTTTATTCCCGATGATTTCATTTCCCATATTTACATATATTCTTCTTATAATGCAGGACAGATGGTGACTTATATTTGGTTAAGTAACCTAAAATCCACTTAACCTTTTAGACCTCTAGCAATGAAGAATTCTCTAATTTCCAACATGGAAGGTCTCGAATAGGAAAAGGCACCAATTAATGTACATTACAAAGAAGAACATAGCTTTCCTATTTCATCATCTTTAAGAATAATAGTTGGTCCCCCCTTGAAAATGGTGGCTTTTTTCAAAATTAGAAAAACCTCCAATGATGCACATTTTTCCTACAACATTAGCAAATGACTTTTTAAATGATCCTTATGAATTGACCCTAACTTCCTTAATTTTAAGCACCATTGTCACTAGCATAACTTTAGAACCTTCAACAACCATTCAAAAATGCCAACAATGACAACAAAGAAGATGTAATGATGCATCTCAAGGATCATACAAACAAATGTTGCACTATAACAAACAAGAACAAGAAAATAAAAAGCAGTTTAACAAAGCCAAGCAACTACTAGTCGAATACGATACATTAACTAATCCTACTTAGCCTAATCATTACTTGATATGATGCATAAGTGTTGATTAGTGTCACTCGCCACTATTCCTTGCTAAAATAAATAGATAAGAGTTAGGGAAGATAAAGAGAAGATACAATCAAGTGCTCACTAAAAGGAAAATTCATTAATTCAATAATATGATGTCTATGTACAAAGGTAGTGAAGTATTTATATGACCTCAGCTAGAGTTACACTAAATGAGGAAAAGACAAAATGAATAATGTGCAAAGATTCCTAAAACATACTAAAAGGGGTAAAAATGGCAAATGTTGTAGTGTAATGGAAGAGAAGGAATCCTTCTGCAAAGTGGTGCCAGTAGGTACATATCAGGCAATGATAGTCAGTTTATACTATGGTTGGTACTATGGATGTAAGCTTTTAGACAACTTGCTACTTGCAGGATTAAGTTGGGAAGAGAGAACGAGAGGGTTTAGAGACTAGGCTGATTTGATCTAGTTCAGATCAAAGCTTAGACACTTGAAGATATTAGGCTTCTCATCTGGTCGAACAGCTCGACTTGGACAGGATCCTAGTGCTCATTAGCTTAGAAACTGTATTGAACTCTATTAGAGTTAGGTACTCAGGTCAATAGAAGTACAGAAGTTCAAGATTAATGAAGGAATCTTCATCTTAGAAAGGTCCTTGAGCTAATACTCATCGCATAAGTCCTTGTAATCCTTTAGCTCGGCTATGGGTAACTGGTCCAAGGAGTTGATTCCTATCATCTGCCTAATGATTGGAAGGATTTGTCCTCAAATACAAAGGGAGTTCCTAAGGTAGCTTTTTTCTGGTTTCGGTTGGAATCTCATCTGGTAAGTATAGAATTAGGTTGGACACATTAAAGGTAAAGGAAGCACCATAGTTCTCTGGTAGCTTGATCTCATAAGCTTTGCACTTAATCTTCTTCAGGACTATAAATCGACCATTAGCTCATAGAGATAGTTTGCTATGTCTTAGGTGTGAAAATCTTTCTTAACTGAGGTAAATTCATACTAAGTCGCCTAGCTTGAAATAAATAGTTCGACGGCTACAATTTCCTATCTCTTGTTGTCTTTTATTGAACTTAGCAATCTTCCTAACTTTGGACTAGTGTAGTTTTTGTAATCTTAAGGCTCAATCAACTTTAGATTAGCTCTCTTTAGCAGCTACGATGGTGCTAATCATATCTAGAAGAATAGTGGGGTTGAAGCCATAGATTACCTTAAAAGGGGTCTTTCTAGTAGTGTTATGGATAGTTTAATCATGCGTGATCTCTACAATTGTCAGACATAAGTCCTAACCCTTCAAATTCTTTCCCATAACAGCTCGGAGTAGGGCACCTAATGTCCCGTTCGCTACTTGAGTCTAGCCATCGATTTGAGGCTAACTACTAAAGCTGAACACAAGTTTGGTCTAAAGTTTTCTCTAAAGTGTCTTCTAGAAATAGCTTAGGAAGTTTGTATCTTGATTTGAGACAGTGGTCTTCGATACTTAATGTAGTCAAATAACTTCTTGTAAAAACAAATTAACAATATATAAAGCATCATTAGTTCAACAGTACAAAATGAAATGTGTCATTTTGCTGAAGCAATCCACCACTATAGGGATTGAATCCTTTCCTCTAAATGTTTGAGGCAACCCTAAGACAAAGTCTATGCTAAGGTCGGCTAAGGTATTATTGGTGTTAGTAGGGACATATACTCTCCTTGCAACTCTCTCTTTCCCTTAGCCCTTCTTACATACTTCATAACTTCCAACTACCTTTTGGACATTCTTAACTAAACCAAGCCAGTAAAAGTTCTTTTGTAATAGGTCAACTGTTTTGGTTTCTCTAAAGTGACTAGATAATCCACCACTATAAGCTTCCCTAACCAATATCTGACATGTGGAATAGTTTGGTATGTACAGCTTCTTCTCCTTGAACTAATAGCCATCCTTCAAATAATATCCTCTAACAACAACTCTTTCTTAACACTTATCCAGTATAAGATCGAAGTATAGGTCCTAAGCATATTATCTGGCAATAAGAGAAAAACCCAACAATTTCATTTGCAAAGTGGTCGGCAAAGTTTACCGACATGACAGAGCATCAACAACTACATTAACACTTCCTTTATTATGCTTGATCACATATGAAAAAATC
Source organism: Lumnitzera littorea (assembly GCA_024138015.1). NCBI lineage: Eukaryota > Viridiplantae > Streptophyta > Magnoliopsida > Myrtales > Combretaceae > Lumnitzera > Lumnitzera littorea. The sequence continues at coordinate 87,961,365 of JAMXBB010000012.1, forward strand.
TCCATGAATTCTAACCACTTTGCTTACCTTTTTGAAAGTTTGTTCTAACTACTAAGATGCTTCAAAGAGTCATAGTCCATGTAAATCACAAACTCTAAAGGTAGTAGATAATGTTGCCATATAATAAGAGCTCAAAAAAGAGATTATATCTCTTACTCATATACAAAGTAATTTAGCATGGCACCACTAAGCTTCAAGCTATGATAAGCAATAGGTTGGTACTCTTACATTAGTATAGTACTAATACCAACACCTAACGTGTCACATTCCAACTCAAAAGGCTTGTCAAAGTTAAGGAGAGCTAAGATAGGAGCAAAAGTAAGATTATCCTTAATTTCCCTAAAGTCTGTTCAACTTGGTCACCCTAATGGAATCCTTCACTCTTCTTAATGAGCTCAGTCAATGGGGCAGCAATGGTCCTAAAGTTCTTAATAAACCTTCTATAAAATGAAGCTAAACCATGAAAGCTTCATACTTTAGTAATACTCTTTGGCATTGGCCACTCTAAGACAACTCGAATTTTCTCTTCATCACCTCAGATTCCATCTCCTAATATTACATACCTAAGAAAGACAACTTCACCTTAAGAAAACATACACTTCTTCAGGTTCCCATATAGTTTCTCAACATGTAAAATATCGAAAATAGCTTAAAGATGTACAAATCAACACTGTACACTAGTATATCATTAAAGAATATGACCAAACATCGTCAAGTCAAGGGGCACATAACATGGTTTATAAGCCTCATAAATGTGCTCGACACATTAATGAGTTTAAATGACATAACCAACCACTCATAGAGACCGTGCCTAGTCTTAAACGTAGTCTTCCATTTGTCACCAAGTCTCATGCAAATCTGATGGAAGCTACTTTACAAATCAATCTTTGAGAATATCTTGGTGCCATGAACCTCGTCCAACATGTCATTGAGCTTCGATATAAGGTATCTGCACTTAACAGTGATCCGATTGATAGTTAGGCTATCGATACACATGTGCCATAATCTATCTTTCTTCGAGACAAGTAAAGTAAGCACGACACAAAGGCTCATGCTCTCTCTCACATACCTATGCTCTATTAGCTCATCCACCTATCTTTTCATTTAGGTAGTGATACAGACTCCGTAGATGAACATACGAGCCCAATATCATGTGTAACCAAAGGGGGTGGGTCTGAGCCGCAAGATGGCTCAAAAAGTAAATGACAATTAAGGATAAGCAGGGGTTCCCATGCACCAATGATGGATATGATGCACCAATACCTCGTACAAGCTTGGGTTACATTTGATATGAGGCGTAAGTATAACTGGAGGTCACTAGCCACTAGTCCATGCTTAAATAGGCTAGATAAGAGTAGCTTAAGAGTAAGCAAAAAGACACTTAGCTCAAGAGAGAGTAAAACTTAAATGTGTTCTCTATATATTCATTATGCAACTATTACAATATAAGAGTATTTATAGTACCCAGTTTGATAGGAATCAGGCTACTAAGCCTTTGACCTACAGCCGAGCTTGAGAATTAGAAGGCTTGGTAAAGCGAATTCTTCTACTTTAGCCAACTCCTGCTGAAGCCAAGTACTTTTTTGCTAAGTCATTCTATATGCTAAGCCGAATGATTACCCTTCTCTCTGAAGTGTGTCAAGTTGTAGATTACTAAGAGAACAGCTAAACCTTTCACAATTACTTGCTCATACCCAAGTCGACCAACAACTCAATATCTCCCTTACCAAGAAGCTAAGATAGAGAGAGACTAGACCGATCCTTAGCTACCCTTGCTCGGACAAGCAACCTGACTGTACACTTTTGCCCGCATCCTCCAATAACCTTGCCAATATATCGCTGCTACGTGTGGAATCTACCATACTAATAATTGCTTTTCTTGAATATTCATTTTTATTCTTTTATATTCTTGTACATTACTTCTTTAGGGTAATACCTTTTTTATCTTTTCCTTTTTAGGCATGTTGCCCTAAATTCTTGAGTATAAATACCCAATGTAGTTGTAGCTGTAATCATCAGATTGAACATTAATACACTTTGACATTTGTCTCTCGTAAACACTACTTGTTTACATTTATTTCAATCTTATCCTAATCCTTAAGTAAGGCTAGGTGGTGAGTGATCTTATCGAACCATCTCATACGTTATATTGAGTTGTGCTATGCGTCCTCGGAAGTTCCATTAACTCTTGAGGTAACTAATGGGGTTGAGAAGAGAAAGAATGAAGGGGCTTCCTCTGTAGAATGTAGCATTAGGAGTAGAGTTGAAAAAAGTGAGAATGAAAAGATCTCAATCATAGAGGAGTATCTACAAAAATAACAATCAAGTTTTCAAAGAGGAAAACCTAGATGGCTTATCAGATATAGACTTTGAATAAGATGTTGATAAAGAATCAAAAGAGAATGATGAGGAGTTAGATTATGATCCTACTCTTAAAGCTTACAAATGTTAAGCTCTTAATTAGGTAGCAATAGATGATTTAGCACTTAATGAAAATCCTACTCCTTTGTTAGCTAATGACAAAAGTACATCATCCTACCCTCCATCTCCTAAGAATACAAGGCTACGACAAAGAAAAATGCTCACTAAACTCATCATCATGAGAGGAATTTAGAATATTTAAGGAATAGCTAATGCCTAATCCATCAAAAGATTACATAAACTTACTAATCTTCATAAATTACATTTTATTATGATTAATGAACTTATAACTTCACTTAATAAAATTGAAAAAATTACCAAATCATTAAGGTTCAAAAATTTTTATGCTAACAATAATTCTAAAATTTAGATTTTTTGGAAAGACTCTAAATTCTCATATAGATTCCAAAATGGATCAATTGTTTCATACGAAATGCATTATGGCTTGCCTTCTCTTCCCCTTTTATGTTATTGCGTTATATTCTAAATGCTCTGAATCTCCTCAAAAACTTCTTTGAAAGGATATAACGCATATACATGAGGCCATCAATGGACCTTAGATGCTCATTAGTGTCTTCAATATAGTTCTCTTTCCATATGAAAGGAAAGAGGGGGTGGGGGGGGGGAGGGGGGTGGTGCGAGGTTGGGGTTGGTGTTAGGTAAACAAGAATTGATTTTATGCAAGGTTATAATGAAATGTTATCAATTTATCACTTATTTGATGCTGGTTTTTCAGGAAACCCTTTTACTTGGTCTAGGAATAAAACTCATGTTAAATTAGATAATGGCATTGATTAATGCTGAATGGGTTTCCAAGTTTGTTTCTACAATAGTTTCATATTTAAACAGAACCTATCCAAATCACACTCCATTATTAATTGAGGTTAATGGGAAGAATGTTGTTCATCATTCAAATTTTCATTTTCAAAATATGTGCACTAAACGCCATTCTATACAAATATGGTTAAAGGGGCCTCTTTTAGGTTGTTGAAGCTTCTTAGAAAAAGGATTGTAATGTATATCGGCTAATCAAATTTCAAATAAAATTGTACAAATTAAAAAACATTCTTCAAGATTAGAATAAAAGAATTTATGGTAACATCCACAAAAATATAAAAGATGCTGAAGCAAGAGTCAATGATCCATAAAACAATTATATGATGACAATAATGCAAACACTTATTTAAATCTCCAAGAAGCCAAAATGGACTTATTAAAAATAATTAAATAAGACGAATAATTTTGGAAACAAAGATCTAAAATTCATTAGCTTAAGAACAGTAATAGAAATTCCAAAAATTTTCATGCCATAGTTAGAGAGAGAAGGTTCAAGAAAGTCATAACTAAAATTAAAGATTAGTATGGAAGTTAGATAAGGCAACTCTTTTAATCCTTTTGCTACTAACTTTTTATTAAACACTTCTGTTCAAGGACCATGAAGTTGAATAGTTTCAATGTCTTAGTTGGCTCTCAAAGGTCATTAATGCCGCCAATAGCAAGATACTTATAGCTAAATCATCCTCTAAGGAAGTTGCCCAGGTGATCTCGAATCTAACTCTAAACTCAATCGTAATTGGTTTGGAGGTTTATTTTTTAAACATTATTCGAGTATCATTGGCAAAGAATTTTATGATTCATTTATTGAGTTCTTTAAGGGATAACCTCTCTTGAGATGTTATACTATTGCAACAATTGTTTAATCCCTAAGCATATAAACCCTAAATCTTCGAAGGAATTTTGGCCTATTAGTTTTTATAATACAATGTCCAAAATTTTCTCTAAAATTCTCATTAATAAGCTCAGTATTGTCCTTTCCTAGATTATTACTCCAAATCAAACAAGTTTTGTTAAGGGAAGGAACATCATTAACAATATTTTGGTTGCTCAAAGACTTTTATATGATTTAGATCACAAGATTAAGGGGATAATATTACTATAAAACTTGATATAGAAATAGTCATAGGCAAAATTAGATTTTTCTTTCTAATATGCTAGATAATTTAGGCTTTCATTGGCAATCTACCTATAAGGTCAAAAGAATCATGTGTAATAGCTAGTTCACTTGAGAGGAATCAAGCTAATAGGACTTTAACCCACAGCCAAGCCTGAAAATTAGAAGGCTTGGAAAGGCAGATTCTTCTACTCCAACTGACTCCTTCCAACGCCAAGTACTTCTTTGCCGAGTCACGCTATATGTCAAGCCGAATGACTGCCCATCTCTTTGAAGTGTGTTGAGTTGTAAATTACCAAGAGAATAGCCAAACCTTTCGTGATTACTCACTCACGCCTGAATTGACCAATGACTCGACATCTCCCTTGTCGAGAAGCTAAGAGAGAGAGAGAGAGAGAGAGAGGCTGGACTAATCCTTAGCTAGCCTTGCTCAAACAAGCAACCTGACTGTACACTTTTTTCTGCATCCTCCAATGGCCTCGCCAATGTATCACTACCATGTGTACAGGACCATGTGTAGAATCTACCACACTAATTATTAATTTTCTTGAATATTTATTTTTACCCTTTTGTATTTTTGTACATTACTTCTTTCAAATAATACCCTTTTTGTCTTTGCCATTTTAGGCATATTACCCTAAATCCTCGAATATAAATACTCCTTATACTTATAGCTGTAATCATCAAATTGAACACTAATATACTTTGACATTTGTCTCTCGTAAACACTACTTGTATACATTGATTTTACTCTTATCCTAACCCTAAGTAATGTTAGGTGGCAAATAACCTCACCAGACTATCTTATGTGTCATATCAAGTTACGTTGTGAGTTATTAAAAGTTTCATTGGTGCATCATATTCTTTAGAGCTATTCGTGGATTTTTGCTCACTTTTTCATTCGCATTTGTCCTTTTGCATATTTCCTATCACTTCCTTTTCAAGCTTGGACCCTTTCAGTGCCCGGCTTTATTTGTTCTCCATCATGGTCCGCAATACTATTAGGGTAAGTCCTAAATTACAGAAAATTACAAAATTAGATCCCTACTTGCTAAGAAAACGGAGAATAATTTACAGGGTAAGCATGAAAATGTGCAAAAGAATATCCTTCATTAGAAAGAACAATAAGAATGTCAGAAAGAACAATACGAATGTCAGAAAGGACAACGTACAAGTAATTCTACTCATTCTATAGTCCTAATAATGCTACGAGCCATGTAGGGATAGGCCTTTTAGGTTTGGTCGATAGTTCAGTAGCTTCAATTGTTGGGACTGGATAAAGGTTGGCTTAAGATTACTCATACTCGGGATCAGCTTTGGATAGTCGACTCCTGATAGTTGTTAGCTTAGCCTCAATACTATAGAGATGGCTGTATCCAGATTTAGTGCTTAAACTGGTGTATTGTGGAGGGGTTGACTCAGTACATTAACTAATCACCTTAGCAATCTCTTAGATGGTATGGAGAGCAAAGTAGCTCGACAGGTTGAGCTGGGGTAAACACTACTCCTCGGTGCTCAACTCACCTCGAATAGCTAGGTGAACCATTTGAGAAAGCCTTCGGGTTCGAGAGCGCGTGATTAGTCCTTGATCTTATCATCCCCTTCAGGTTGTTTTAGATTTAGAATCAAATCTGGTTCAACTCCAGGTTACTCATCCTTAGGAGTGTAAGGTTAGAGATCAGCAATGTTGAAGGAGTCTAAGATTCCATATCCTTCAGGTAATTCAATCCTATAGCCATTAAGATTGATCTTTTCAAGCACTTTTAAAGATCCGTTGGCTTTAGGAGACAACTTACTCTTCCTCAAGTTTAGGAATTATTCCTTATTGAGATGTATCAAGACTAAATCACCTAGTTGAAATTCTCTCTTCCTTCATCCTCGACTTCGCATCTTAAACTTAATATTAGCTCGGCATACTTTCTTTACAATCTTCTAGTGCATAGCTTTGAGGGCCTTAACTCTTTCTGTAGTTAACTAGTCATCATCAAGTCTCGACTAAGGTGCTTGGTCCATCAGGAGCTCGAGATTGAACCCATAGGTGACTTCGAATAGAGACATGTTTATTACGCTGTAGGCGATCCTATTATAGGCGAACTCGATGATTGGTAGACATAACTAGTTATGTTTCATCCAACAGCAACTCGTAGCAAAGTTCCCACAATTCTATTGACAATCTTAATCTGTCCATCAGTCTACGGATGGTAGGACGTAATGTACAATAGCTTGGTTCCCATTCACCTCCATAGCATTCTCCAAAAGTAGCTCATGAACTTTGGGTCTCAGTTTGAAACAATGGTTCTAGGTACGCTGTGAAGCTTGATTACTTCCTACAAGAAAAGAAAAGAGATAGCCAAAGCATCGTTAGTTTTGGAATAGGGTACAAAATGTGCCATCTTGCTAAATCGATCCACAACAACCATGATGGAGTCCTTCCCTCGAGACATCTTTGGTAATCCTAGCACGAAGTCCATACTTAGCTCGGACCATAGTTTAGTTAAGACAAGTAAGGGTAAATAATGTCCTTGGTCAACTTGGCTCTTTGCTTTTCAGTAAGTCGCATACTTTCTCAACACAGATTGCACATCCCTCATCATTCTCAGCTAAAAGAATCGTAAGGATAGTACTTTATGGGTATAGCGTTTGTCACGCCCCGAAGCGGCAGAGTCGTAACAGCCCCCGCTGTGTAAACCATCCTAAGATAGAAGTTAGCCTTACAACCGCTATCTTAGACCTGATCTACACAAGGCGTCGACGACTAACCCGCTTTGAAGTAAACAATTTGTAATTTAAATAAATCATTAATTTAAGAAAGTGAGGAAATATATATATGCTATAATTCAGCTATTGTAATTAAGGTTTACAATATTTCTCCGTAATATATTTCCTAGTTGTTACATTATTCAAAATGAAAAGTAATTCTAGAATAAAAACTTAAACCTTAAAATATGTGTTTATTCTTCACATGTTTTTCCTCACTCCCCAGGATCCAGCAGTTGCTAGCTTCATAGTAGTTGTTGCCGCTTTTTAGCCAACACCTGCACGATGTCTATAGGGATGTAAGCAACACAGCTCAATAAGTTAGGACGGAGGACTTAAAACTATACCAGAAACACATTAAGGTTTTCAATCACTTATTAGATGCAATGGATATGCAAGCAAATGCCATCGCACGACGTTGTCCGGCCCGTCGTGAGATTTGAGAAATTGCGCCCGCTCTAATCCAGGTTGAGGAGTTGCCGTTAATGCAACAGCTCACGACCAAATCCAGGCTTGTGTAATGGAGACCTTGCTCCTCCCGCGACTACTTTCGAACCACTGCCTTCACCCTCGCCGCGACCTTCTCTCCTATCACTTAATTCGACTGAGGATGAAGAAGGGACCATTTTGCAATCCTGCGCTATCCCTTTCGAAGGGGTCGGTATTTGGCCGGAGAGTCCTAAGTTCCCCTAACGGGTTGCCATGCATGTTCGATTATGATTACTGGTCGTATATTTGATTAAGTCCAATTTAGGGTGATCAATCATTTCATACAATTCATACAATATGTGCCAAAGCAACAAACAGAACTATAACATCACCCATAATTAAGCACATGCACACATTCAACTATCTAACAAGCACAACCAAGCATAATCTTAAGCCTCCAAAATACAGCATCGTATTAATCCCAACTTACCTCGACTCCTCGCTTATTCACTCGAGGTCCGATTTGCTCAGGCCATCGCCGATCATCCCTATAATACGAACGTGGTTTTAGCTTTTCATATAAATATTACAAGTTCATTTTATTCTATAACGCTTATTGTTAAGTTTTGTTTAAAGTTTAATATGTCTAATTATCTAGGTATTAAGTCTTTTACCATTATTCTAGGTTTAGGATTAGGTTCAGGTTCGGTTTTCGCATCGATTTCTAAATTAGGTTTTTAGTTCGATTTCTAAGTAATGTTTTCGATTCCATCCCTAGAAATCCATTTCAATCCATAATGTGAAATTAATCACATCACTTCCCGATCTCCTAAATACCATCATTACCCTTTGTCAGTGTTTATTTTACTCGGTACACTTAAATCCATATTAGTGTACCGAATTCACTCCTAATGTGATAATTTTTTACATTTTTCATATAATTCCATAAATTCAAGTTTCCTATCAGATTTATTGTGCATTTTGATTATTCTCAAAATATCAATTTTTATTATAATATTTTCTATTTATTATATTTTCAAAAATTACACATTATGCATTATTGCATATTATGCACATAATACATTTCTAATATTTCTATTACCCTAATTACCATCTCTAAACATCAATTATTATTTCAAAATGTCTAAATCCATCCTAAATCAGATTTTACTCCAAATTTCCTTAATTTGCAAAATTAACTATTTTTTTCCTATTACTCATTTATTACATAATTAACCTAATAATTACATCTAACACCCTAAATGCTATAAGTATCATACTCCATCAGATCTTAACATCCTAAAACATCTACTTATTCACTAAGTCAGTAATTAATAATTTAATTACTTAATTATTCTTAAATTACCCATTTTATGCCTCACTTTAGGACCTAAAAATTATCTAAAAATTTCAAAAATTAATTTTTGAAAAAGGGCTTCATAGCACTGTTCTATATCATCTGAGTAATCTACACAAAAATTTTGGACTTGAAACTACACTCCTAAGGTCATTTATTTCTAAACTGAAATGTGCTCGGTTTTGCACGATTTCTTAGGGACCATATATTACGGAACATAATTTCATCAAAATAATATTTTTTCTACAAACGACATACAAAAATATCCTAGAATAACAAAATTCATAATTTTATAATTATATTTACTATTTTTACAAAATTACACAAGATTCGGGCTGGAAATCGGACTCACCGATTTGGGTGGCTCCGGCTACCGCGAGCCGCCGTGGCCTTGTCGGCCGGCCTGGGCGCTGCCACCACCATGTGGTGGTGGTGGCCGTCCACTCCCAGCTCCTCGTCTGGTGTGGGTTCCCTTTAAAATCCTTAACTGTACAGTTTTTCTTATTTTTTTTATTTTCTGGATTTTCTCTCGAATTTTCGACTCTCCCTAATTTTCTTTGATTTCTAACTATCCAAATGAGTTCCTGGATTTTTCCTGCTATTTATAGGGTTTTAGGAGATTTATTGTGCATTAATTTGGACAAGACAAGTGCTTTATCCCTAAATTTTTAGCTTTTATGTTGTTCTAATTTAATTGGTTGAATTTTCTTTTTCAGATTCTGATTTGCCACGACCAACCTTGCATCATTCCACACTCTTCTGATTTTTTTCTGATTTTTCCTCAATTATTTTATAATTTTCTTTAATTATTTTCTTAGTTTTTGGTAAATTTAGGTAATTTCGCGTATTTTTATCTATACGTAAATACATGTAGGGTATACATGAACATTCCTAAATATTATTTTGGTCATTCTAAAATTTTTAATATACATATAATCTATCTCTAGTAATTTATTAGTTATTAGATTACACTTTTTGCCTTTTTAGTAATTAGCAATTATTATGCTTAAAATTTGAAAATTTTATAGTCTCCCATTTTATTTCTTATTTTCTTAAATTTAAGTTTACGGGATCATTTTTACTAATATTTTTCCCAATAGTTTATAATTTGGGTTTGATCGGATCTTTTAACCGATCGCCCTAAACCTTGGGTTCTAAGTTCAATCCTACGGTTACTTGGCTGAACTTTGAGGCTTACAGCGTTGGCTAAAGTGTCATGCTAATCCTCCTCCATACGCCCACATACTAGCAATTGTCTTGTGGAACAGGTCGGGATACATAGCCTCCTCTTCTTGAATAAGTATCCATCTTCCTTATGATTGCCGTCTAATATCTGTCCTTCCTCACACTAGGTGTAGATAAGACCAAAATGCGGATCCTCAACATATATATTCTTTATCATTAAAAAACTACATATCCTTATTTGCAGCTCGGTTAGGAAGGTATGTAGTCTCGAAAGGGCGTCAGCCACTACATTATTCTTCCCATTCTCATATTTCATGACATAAGAAAAACCCTCTATAAAATCAACTCATTTGGCTTCCCTCCAGGACAACTTAGGATGGCTCTTTAAATATCTCAAGGATTTAAGATCAATGTAGATCACAAATTCCTTAAGTAGCAAATAGTATTTCCATACCATTAGGGATCGAATTAAGGAGTAGAAATCCTTATCATAGACAAAATAGTTAAGTACAACTCCTCGAAGTTTCTAGCTAAAGTAAGCAATAGGTCAACCTTCTTGCATCAGCATAGCAGCTATGCTTAGTCTAGATGCATCACACTCTACTTCAAACACTTTGTCAAAGCTTAACAGAGCTAAAACAAGGGCTGTAGTCAGCCTATCCTTTACTTCCTCGAAACTCCTCTGCTCCTTCTCTCCCCATCTGAATTCAACATTCTTCTTTGAGAATTCGATAAGTGAGGCTGCGATTGTATAGAAATTCTTTATAAATCTGTGATAGAATAATGCCAAGCTATAGAAACTTCTCATGTCTACAAAATAGGTCGACTCAAGCCATTCTATAATCGCTCTTACTTTCTCATCATTGAGTTAAATGCCACCTCCACTCACAACAAACCCAAAGAAGATCACCTCGGGTTGGCAAAAGTCACATTTCTTCAGATTGGTGTATAACTATTCCACTTGAAGTTTTGCAAAGACTTTTTAGAGATGCTCTTAATAAGTCTCCAGGCTGGGGTTGTATATCAGAATGTTATCAAAATAAACTACAACAAACTTTCATATTAATCCTTGAAGCACATGATTCATTAGGTAGATTGGATAGTCTAAATGGCATTACAAACCATTCATATAAACCATGTCATGTCTTGAATGTAATCTTCCATTCATAACCTTCATGCATTCAAATCTGATGGTATTTGGATTTAAGGTCAATCTTAGAGAATACTCTTGCTCTACTTAATTCGTCTAGCATGTCATCAAGTTTAGATATGGGGTACCTATACTTGATGGTGATTCGATTGATCACTCGACTATCTATACAAATCCTCCAAGAACCATCTTTTTTCAATACTAACAAGGTAGGTATGACATAGGGGCTAAGGGACTCACACACTTACCCCTTCTTCATTAGCTCATCTACTTACTTTTATAGCTCGGTAGCCTATTCAAGATTTAGCCTATAAGCAAGTTTGTTTGGCAATATGGCTCTTAGCTGTAAGTCAATTACATGTTTGATGCCTCGGATGGGAGGCAAACCTTTCAGTAGCTCATCTAGGAATAGGTCAACAAACTCTTCTAGCAATGTTTTCACCTTAGTAGGCTACTCCTTCTCCTTAGACCTCATCTCCAGTAACCTTTGGACAAATATATTGGTCATTCCTTCAAGCTCCATTTCTCTTTTTAGTTTAGCTCGGGTCGTCACCAAAGTCTCCTTCTTCACGCTTTAGCTAATTTGGGACTACATAACCTTTACTTTCTCAATAGTCATAGGACTCAATTTCATCCTCTTACCTCTATGCTCCATAGAACATGTATTCCTCCTTCTATCATAGATAACTGCTTGATCAAATATCTATGATCATCCAAGGAGAATGTAGGATGCACTCATTAGAAGAACATTACAAAGTACTTTATCTCAATATTTGCCAGTGCAAATCAGTACGGATACTTGTTTATTCACCTGTAGAGCTCCTTTATCACTAAGCAAATGAAGCTTATAAGGATTTTAGTGGAGCTTAGTCAGTAATTTTAATTACTAGACTATAAATGCAGAGGCTGCATTAGCGCAGCTCCCACTATCAACAATCAGCGTACATAGTGATTTATTCACCTTGCATCCAATATGGAAGAGATTTGCCCTTTGTTCATCTTCAGGTATAGGATTAACGCTCATCATCATCCTCAATACTAAAGTGGTCGGCAAAAAGTTACCTTCCTCATTGTAAGTAACTTCCTCTTTAGATAATTCGGTTTATCCATCTTCTTTCAACTCCTCTACTTCCTCATTAGTACTATCGACCTCAAGAGTTGGCACCTCCCCTCAGATTACCATTGTTTGCCTATTCAGATACTAAGTGGCAGTGTATCCAAACCCTTAGCATTTGAAACACTTAACCTCATTTGTCTTCTCTTTGAACTCTAGCCTTTCACGAACTTCCTCGAGGGTTCCTTCTCTTCAGCTCGAGTAATTGGAATAGGTCAGGTCAGGTCAGGTTGGGATTCAGTAACCTTACTTGGTTTCGTTCACATAGGTCTACTTGGAATAGTTCAACTATTGCCTAATCGACTAACTAGTGGTCAGAACCTTCCTATTCAGCACCTTTCTATCCTTTAGGCGGCTCAAATTACATCATTAAGTGTTCTAATATCTAAGGTTTTCAAGAGATCCCTAATCTCATACTTCGATCCACCAATGAATTGAGATACAGTTTGGTCCTCTAGTTATATGACTTTACATCGGATCATTAACTTTTGCAATTCCTTAACATAAGTGTCTATACACGACCCTCCTTGTCTTAGCTGTTGCAGTCTTTTGAAGGCATCCTACAAATAATAGCTCGACATAAACCTTCTCCGCATAACCCTCTTCATTTCATCCCAACTCCTAATCTCTCATTCTCCTTGCCTTCTTCGAGTTGCTTATAAGTTCTTCCACCATAAGGCAACATAACCAATGAACTCTAACATAGCAAATCTAACCTTTGCATTATCAAGTACGTCATAGCATTTAAACTGCTTTTTAATCCCATCTATACAATCGAGGTAGTCATCAGCATCACCATTTCAAGAAAATCTCGAGATATGCATCCTTGATCCTTTGACTCTAGGGGCTCATACATTTCTTTTTTCAGGTTCGTAATACTCCTCTGCTTCATCATCTCCTTCCACTTCTTTGTCAAACTCTTCAAGCGCTAGCCTTAGTTTCACATCCCTACCAATTCCTTCAGCTCGGGGTGGTCGAGTTGGGGTGTTAACTCGACCAAACTGACCATTGCTTCACCTTTGCTGCTCACGTTCTCTAATAAGGCTATTCTTAGCTCACTACTTGTCTTCTTAGATAATAGTTGCCAAACTAGCTACTAAGTCGGTGAGCCTATCCAAGCAGTTACCTACTGATTGAGGTATAACGCTTCATTCTTACCCTTGGTCATGTCGAGTACCACTTTCTTGGTTTCCCAAAGTTCCTTGAACACTTAAGTTTAACATTGATGGTTACTTCACAAAAATTAACATCTAATAATACCACTTGAAGATCAATAACCGATACTCCAATCAACACGACAATTACACAACAAACGAACAGTCAACCATACTCTATTTTGCATATTAGAAATAGAGGAATACAAAGCACCGAACACTCATCAACTACTAAACTCTAAGGTTAACAATAGAATCATCATCATATGAGAGCAATAACAAACCACTCAAAGAACACAGTAGTAGAATCTAGCTTCAAACATAGCCAAGCTTTGAAACTAGGGTGATACGAACTTCGTGTGTGACCACATGGGCCCAATATCATGTGTAACCAAAGGGGGTGGGTTTAGGCCGTGAGATGACTAGAAAAGTAAATGATAGTCAAGGATGAGTAAGGGTTCTCATGCACTAACGATGAATATGATGCACCAACACTTCACACAAGCTCAAGTTACACTTGATATGATGTACAAGTATGGCCAAGGGTTACTCTCCACTAGACCACGCTCAAATAGGCTAGATTAGAGTAGCTCAAGAGTAAGTAGAAAGACACTTAGCTCAAGAGAGAGTAAAAGTTCAGTGTATTCTCTATATATTCATTATGCAGCTATTACAACATGCGAGCATTTATAATACTCAGTTAGGGTAAGTCCTAAATTATAGAATTGGATCCCTACTTGCTAAGAAAAAAGGAGAATAATTTACAGGGAAAGTATAAAATCATGAAAAAGAATATCCTTTGTCAAAAAGGATAGTACAAATTTCAGAAAGGATAGCATGTACGTAATTCTGCACATTATGTGGTTCCAATAACACTATAAGCTGTGCAAGGGTAGGCTTTGAATAGGTCTGGTCGACATCAATAGTTCAATAACTCTAATTATTGGGACTGGACAAGGGTTTGCTCAAGGATGGCTCATACTCAAGATCAACCTCAAATGATTGGCTCCTAACAGTTGTTAGCTCAGCCTCGACACTATGGAGATAGCTGTATCTAAATTTGGTGCTTGGACTGGTGTGTTACGAAGGGGTTAGCTCAGCACGTCGGTTGATCACCTCAGTAATCTCGTAAATGGTGTGGTGGGCTAAGTAACTTAACAGGTCATATTGAGATAAACACTACTCTTTGACACTCCACTCACCTTGAACAGCTCGGTGAGCCATTTGAAAATGCCCTCAGGTTCGGAAGTGCGTGATCAGTCCTTGATTCCTATCAAGTAGCCTACTCGAGATTCATTCTATAAGTAGGTTTGTTCTATAAGGCTACACTTAGCTGTAAATCGATGCAATATTTAATGCCTCTAGCTGAGAGTAATCCCTTAGGCAATTCTTTTGAAAACAGGTTAGAAAACTCATCAATTAACTCTTAAACCTCTTTAAGTACATCTTCTAAATCTCCCATCTCCAGCAATCTCTTAATCAATAGAAATATAGGCTCATCAGCCTTCCTAGCAGCTTGGAACTCTCAACAGCTCAGAACTCTCAACAGCTCATTAAAAGTGCCTTCTTCTTGTTAACTTAAGTGACTTGATTATGTATTTCATTTACCTGGCTTGGTGTCATAGGTTGTAGCACAATCCTCTTTCCATCCTTTATAAAGGTATAAGTGTTCTTATATCCGTCATAAATAACACATTGATTGAACAACTAAGGTTTCCTTAGCAACAAGTGTAAAGCTCCTACAAAGACGATATCACACACCACTTCATCCCTATACATGTGAAGAGCACCTTTGTCATGTAGCCAATGTAGTTTGTAAGGTTGGGAGTGCTTAAAGATTAGTAGTCTTAACCTTTGCACAAGGGTTTGAGTGACAATATTAGTGTAACTCCCTCCATCTATTATAATTGTACACAGTTGACTATTGATGGTACACTTCATGTGGAATAAGTTTTCTCTCTAGTCTTCCTCGCTATTCGATAAGGAACTTAGTGCAAGTCTCAATACTAACGTTATCACTTTTCCCTAGTCAGCATAGACACAAGTCTCTTCTTCCTTTATGGCTTCAATTTGCCCGACATTTTTCTCTTGTGCCTCAAGCTCACTCTCACTGGTGCTATCCACTACATTAGCTTCGAGCACCATAGTACGTCAGTTAGGACATTCAACAGCCTTATATCCATAACCCAAGCATTTAAAGCACTTTACCATAGTCGTCTTCTATCTTGAGGTCTATCCTTTCTAATATATCTTTAAGGTTAGCTTATCATCAACTTAACTATTAAGGTTTGCTTAGCTATTGCCAGGTTGGTCATTCTTATTCTCTTCTCGAAAGGGTCTCCTTAAGTCATTGCATGAAGGTTGGCTTAGAACATGAGTTTGCGAAGGGCTCGAACCAAGTCGTATTAGGGTATTTCTCTACTCTTTCTCAACTCTCTATGCAATCTTAATGGCTTCCACTGAGGTATAGAATCTCTATACTTCTACAATGTTATAAAGCTTATATTTGAGTCTAGAAATAAATCTTAACATTGTACAAGCTTTAGGCTCATCTACATCCGCTCAGATCATTAACATCTAGAATTCCTTAACATAATCATCAACAGTTCAACTCCTTTAGTGAAGCTCTTGTAACATAGCAAATGTATCTTGCAAATATGTCTTGAGTACAAATCTTCCCCTTAATAACATCTTCATCTCTTCTCATGTCCACACACTTCGTCTTCCATCTCTCACTCTAGCCGCATTTAGATTCTTCCATCACATAGTGACGTATTCAAAGAACTCAAGAGCAACAAGTCGAACTTTTATAATCTAAATATACCTATAATAGTCAAACACTTTCACAGCCTTCTCTTCCCACTCCAGATATCCATATGCATCTCTATTACCAGTAAAGGTTGGAATTTGGACTTTGACATTATTAAGTCTTCTAGGAGCTCGATGTCCTCGTTCTTCTACTTCACAGTACTCCCCTTTTCTTCTTCCTCTTCATTGGCATCTACATCTACTTCCCCTTCATCTTCCTCAATTTCCTCCAACTCTAGTCTTCATCAAGCAGGTCAATTCATTACTCCTCCAACTCAATAAGGTTAACCTAGGTGATTAGCTTGGCCAACATGGCTATATCTTCATTCTTGTACATTTTCTACTCAGCTACGGTTGGGTATACCTTAGGTTTGCTATCTTTTGCCTTACATAGTAGTGATAAAGACTCTCAATAAGATTAGTGAGTCTATTAAGCTCATCATCAACTGACCCTAGGTATTACTTTTGTGCTAACTATGGCCAACACCAGTACTACTGTCCTGGTCACCAATGACTCCTTAAATGCTAGAATTCGACATAGTGAAATACTTATCAACAATTTGAATGGCACAATACTCAATAGAACCCTTTTGCTTACTACCTAGAACTTGACTAACACATTGTGACCACTCTAACACCTAACCTATACACATAATATAGTATTGAAATGAAACTTGCTTTGTTTTAAAGTAGGGAAATAGAGTAGAATAGAGCAACAACAACTACTACACTTACCTTGGATAACTACTACTTCCCATCTCACTTACTTCAATACCTACTTTAACACCGTCAAACATACTGCATACAACCACATTGCAACAACTATGAAAGAATACAGTAGCCATTAGTTAACATAAACTAAAACTTCACTACAACTTTACATACTCACTTTCGAAACTATGCTCTAATACCAGTGAAGCTTATGCATCTTTAGGGTCATAACGGGGTTGCACCATAATGAACAAGAATAAGAAAATAAAAGGTGGTTTAGCAAATCTAGGTAACTACTAATTGGATATGACACACCAACTAATCCTACTCAACTTAATCCTCACTTGATATGACACACAAGTGTTGATTAGGGTTACTCACTACTATTCCTTATTAAAGGGAATAGATAAGAGTTAGGGAAGATAAAGAGAAGACATGGTCATGCACTTTCCAAAAGGAAAATTCAATAATATGATGTTTGCATACAAAAGTAGTGAGGTATTTATATGACCTCAGCTAAGGTTACACTAAATGAGGAAAAGACAAAATGAATATTGTATAAAGATTCCTAAAACATACTTAAAAAGGGAAAAAATGGCAAATGCTACAATGTACTGGAAGAGAAGGAACCTTTTTAGAAAGCGATGCTAGTAGATGTGTATTAGGTGGTGATAGGGGATCTTTACTGCAGTTAGTACTGCGGATGTGAGCTCTTAGATAACTTGCCAATTACAGGATTAAGTTAGGAGGAGAGTAGGAGAGGGTCTAAAGACTAAGCTGATCTGATCTAGTTCAAATTAGAGATTAGACACTTAAAGATATCAGGCTTCTGATCTGGTCTAGCAACTCAGTATCTTGGCTCAGATGGGATCCCAATGCTCGTCAACACGGAAACTATGCTAAGCTCTACTAAAGTTAAGCACTTAAGTTGGTATAAGTGTAAAAGGTTAAGATTAATGAAGGAATCTTTGTCCTAGAAAGGTCCTCGAGCTAATACTCATTACATAAGTCCTTGCACTCCTCTAGATCAACTATAGGTAACTAATCCAAGGAGTTGATTCCCATCATGTAATGCAACAAAGAGTTTACAAGTATGTGATGATGCTATAGAACACTAGAAAGAAAAGGATGCAATGCTATAAGGATGAAAAAACCCTAATTCTCTCATAAAACCAACTAAAGATGCAGTAAGGATGTCTACAAAATAAGCTATAAGTGCTAAGCAAACCAAAGATGTAGCAAATTATTGTAATGAGAGCCAAGGGCAGTTGAAACAAAATACACTAAATAGTATATGAAAGAAGACTAAAACCTAGGACAAAATTTAGCATACAAACCAAAAGGAAGATGTCCAATGAATATAGCACAATAATAAAGACTAGATAATACAATAATAAAGACTAGATAATTGAGATGAGTTAAAAAGGATCAATGAGGACCAAGTACCATAAAGATGAAGCAAAGCACCAAGAATAGCAGTAGGAATCTTACCCAATATAGAAGCAAAAGTCGTAGTGAACCATTTAATGAAATAGAGTAAAGATGCATCCGAAATACTCACAATAGATGAAGTGCACAAAGGTAAAAGAATAGCAAGTTCATGCAACAACAGCTAGAGAATTTGAACGATAGGTAGTGCAAAAGAAGACTTGATTTATTCCACGTTAGCACAATTTGTAATCACACTAATAGATATCATAAAGTGATACAATTTAATTAGTTTAGGTATTGAAATGAAAAATCGATTAATTTTAGGTACTAAAACAAAAATAAAAATTTTTAAAAGTTCAAGTAGCTATATGGGTTTATCCTTTTTAAGAAATTTTTATAGGAGGAGTTGGAGATGCTATTGGGCAGGTCATTATAGGGTTTCTACCCCATCTGACCCATTAAAAGCCCTATAGGATTTTACTATACTATATAGGGTTTTAGGTTAAGTTCTGAAAGTAGTTCATAAACCTTATAAGGTTCTAAGTTAGGTTTTGGGATTTAAAAAAAAAATATAATGGATAACTCAAACCTAATTGAAAATAATAATATAATATTAGTTGTAAATGATAAAACCTAATAACTAATAAACAATATCTTGTCTCTTTCATGTTTGTCTTTCAAGAAAACCGTAGCCTCATATCTTTCTCTCTCTTACATTTTGTGTGACTTTCTTCTCTTGCCTTTACTCTCTCTCTCAGTCAGTTGGCTAGATTTCTCAATCACTACCCATCTCCTTTTTCATTAATCATATATTAATTTAAAATAAAAAGAATTAGTCTTGAATAATTATACACCATTTGTTTTATTATTTAAAACAATCCATATGCTATTTGCTTAATTTTTTTTTTTGTACACTCGTATATCAATTTTTAAAATTTTTTTTTAGTATTTACTGGTCAGGTCGAGTTTTTAATAGGTTTCATAAGATTCAATAGGGACGATTTCTAGAAATAGGGTAATAACCCTGTAAGGCACCTATAGGGTTTTGTAAGTCTTATAAGGTAATAGGTCTAGTTTTGGTTTTGTAAAACTTGTTTTGAACCTACCTTAGTGGCATCTTTAAGAGGAGTCTCTCTTTCTCATCGCGAAATGAAGCAGGAATCTTTCATTCAATTAAATTCATGGGGAGGTGATTAACTAAAAAAAAAAAAAACCAAAGGGTAAAAAAAGAAAGACATCTATGGAAGTTTAGGAAAAGAAGAATGCACCTAAACAAAAAAAAAAAATCAAAAAAAGAGATCCTTGGAAAAAATATTATGTCTATAGAGTTATGAAGGCATTTTTTGAAAAAGTACATTCAGTTTAGGTTATTTTTGCACTAAAGGTACCTTTTTGAAAGGCACCTTCTATTATAGTAAAAATATAACTGAAGGCACCTTTGTCAATATAAACAAAAAAAGCACGAATAGATTCACTCCCTTATTCTAAAATACTCTCTCTTCCTCACTTCTGTCTTAGAAAAAATCAATCTCTCTCTAAACCGTTCACTTAGACCTCTTTTTATTTTTAAATCTACTCCAACAAACGAAGTAAACATCTTAAAATTTAATCTATGTTGATTTTGCAAATTTCATGTATCATTTATAGTTGTTTTTAATATTTTCCCATTTGAAACCCTAAGTTTAGATATGTGTCTTTTTAACTGATCTAAGATGTTTAATTGTTGTGTTTACATGCTAATATGTATTCTACATTATATTTTAGTAATATATGTAAATGATCTGTGGATTAGTATATAGATTTCGTATTATGAAATTGTAATTTTATTTTTTTGAAATGTGCACTCCAAGTATTTGATGAATTTTCCATTAGAGAGTTATGTAGTTTAAGAATTAAGATAAAGCTTACGATCCCATTGAACGAGATGACATCAAATATGTGCTAATTGGAACGATAATTACCTTATAAATAGGCTGAAAATGATGGACATGATGAAATTTATGATTTTCCCCCATGGAAACATTCCAAGAGAAAGTTCGAGGCAAGAATATAACCATAACTTGGTGAAGTTGTTGAAGTTGAGAACCAATGCAAATTTCTCTAATATCTTTGAATGGGTTTATCAGGGTGTTAGAGTAGATCTAGGTGCTAGGGTTAAGATTTTTTATAGACATCCTAATGCTTACTCAGGTGTCTTAAATTATTCGCTTGTTGCCATCAAGGACAATGATGATGTCGAGAATCTCTTTGAGATGGTAGAGGCATTTAGGTAAACCCATATCCACTAGTTGTATGTTAAGATTAGAGGAGTAAAAGGAGACCCCTTTACATAGGAAACATATGTGGCTCTGGTGGAAGAGAACAAAGGGATGGCATTAGTTGAGGAGAATGAACAAATGACATATGAATATGAGTCATTGCCTATGTCTACACCCATGTAGGATGATGACAATACAATGGATAAGGCTGTAGGATCGGTTTTGTAGGAAAAAGTTTCACATGATCGCACAGTTCAATGGATGGGAAGCTTACTTAAAGATGATGATGATGATGATGATTACGAGCCTGAGGAAGATGAGGAGGATGACGAGCATGAGTATGATGGCAATGATGATAATGAGATGCTTCTTACACCTCCTATTGTGCTTGGGGTACCTACCACCTAAAACTTGTAGCTGGAGATGCTTGGTGTATACTCATATGTTTTAGGTTCAAGTTCAATGGCTTCTACACAAACTTTGATACAGACTTTAGAGTTCGACGTAGTAGAAATAGGAGTAAGGGATCCGATTCCCTTTTACAATGGTGATGGAGAGGATGGTTACTTAAACTTCGAATGGGAGCCAAAACGAAGAGCTCGACAACTTATAAGTTAGTGAAGATCTTAGTATAGGTATGAGATTCAACACAAAGAAGGAGCTAGTAAGAGCTATTAAGTAGTGCCACATCAAACATCACACCAACTTTAAGTCTTCAAAATTGAAGCTAAGTAAGTATTCCATCCTTTGTACCAAGCATAAAGATGGCTGTTAGTAGAATCTACATGCTTGTAGGAAGAAACTAAAGGGTATGTTTGTGATTACAAGATTGGTAGAACCCCACACATGTGTCAATTCCATAATAAATCAAGATCACCCACAGTTGGATAGTAACACCATGGCTAGGCCTAACACTAAGATTTCCCTGCTCTGCAGTATTATTCAAAAGCAGTTTAGGTATCAAGTTAGCAATAGAAGGGTATGGGTTGGAGAAACGAAAGTAATTGAAGCTAAGTATGAAAACTAAGATAGGTCATATGATGATTTGCCTCGATTGCTCAATGCAATCGAAATGACTAACCTCGATACCAAGTTGGAGTGGATGTGGAACCAATTAAGTTGGCTAAGGGTGATAGAGCTTAAGTGGGTATGGCTGTAATTCAGCCCATGCATAGAGTTATGGAAGTATTGTAGGCTTGTGGTAGATATTGACAGCATGTTCTTATACAAAAAGTATTGTCATAAGTTATTGGTTACCACTAGTATGGACAGGGTGAACCACATAGTCTAACTTACTTTTACGTTGGTTAATGATGAGATGGCCAATGCATAGGGGTGGTTTCTTAGGAACTTGAGGTAGCACATTCATGGGGATAAGGCTTGCTAAGAAACCATTTGAGTGATATCTGATAGAGGGGACATGATTCACTCAGCATTGGATAGAGACAAGAACAGTTGGAAACCTCCTTTTACTGTATGGTAGTGGTATATGCTACATATTGCAAGCAATTTCAACAAGGTCCATAGGAGCCAATACTAAAAGAAGTGGATGACCTTCGTAGCCATATAAGCTTAGCCCTAAAAGTTTGAAAAATTCTTAGAGAAGGTTCAAAGTGTCAAGTCCGGTGCACTAGATTAGTTTCATCCTCCACCAATGAAGTAGTGGACACTTGTATATGACGAGGGTTATCGGTTCGAATATATGACATCCAACCTTATAAAAGCATATAATTCGATGCTGAAGCAAGCCCATGGTCTTCTGATAACGTCACTTATGAGGAAGATCTTCTGCAATTGTATATTCCATTAGGATAAGATACATAAGGAGGCGCTTAAGTGAGTACGTACAAATTGAGCATACATCAAGTACGTAGCGGAGATGTTAGAAGAGTAAGTCAAGCTAGCGAGTTCTCATCGAGTAGTCCATTTCAATTAGTACAACAAAATATATGAGGTTAAGATTAGAAGCAAGCATATCAGGAATGGGATGAAGGGAGGTGGTTATGTATAGATAATAGACTTCAACAAGTGTATGTGCATATGCAGTAAGTGGCAAATATATAGGATTCCCTATTCACATGCTATTATTGTGCCAGTTTTAAGCATTTTAACGTGATGTCCAATATCAGGGATTAGTATAAGTCTGCATATTAAGTATAGATATACAAAGCCTACTTCTTCCCAATTAGTGATGAGTCAAGTTGGCTAATCATTCCATATCTCCAGAAAGTATGACTAGACCTATGGTTAGAGCAAAAGAAGGGTAAGCTTAGGACTAAGTGTTTCCATTTGGAGATGGATGTTAGAGACCAATTGGACAAAATGACTTGTACGTTCTATAAGAGGGAGGGACATAATAGAAGAATGTGTCCCTAAAGGAATCAATAGGGTAATTTGCCAATGAATTTATAGTCCATCCCCATTAATCACTTAGGCCTAGACCAATTGATGAATTTATAGTCCATCCCCAACCCAGGAAGAATCAAGTCTTGGCTTATTGATAATCCATGATCAATTAAAGCCAATTGTACTCACTTACACTTGGTTTGATTTGTTTATTAACCAACAATGTGTAATTATTTCTTAATTTCACTGTATTAACCATGTTTTTACGTGCTTTTGTAGGTTAGCTGGAGCCTAGACCAATTGATGGATCCATTTCCACTAAATAGGATAAGTAGAGGTCCAGACGTGTATGGGCAGGACATGTAAGAGAACTAACTTTTCTTTTTAATATAAATTACTCCATTTACTCATAGCATTCTTACTAGTATCCTTGGTAGTGCATAGGAGCTTTATATATATGAAGATGGGAGAGGACACTCAGGCGAAACCAGCAAGTTGACAAGATCCCGTTGGATGACCACATATTGCCTTACCTTGATCAAGTTGGCTTATAGGAAGGAGGGGCGTAATAGAAGAATGTGTCCTTAAAGGAATCAATAGGGTAATTTGCCAATGAATTTATAATCCATCCCCATTAATCGCTTGGACATCAACCCAGGAAGAATCAAGTCTTGGCTTATTGATAATCCATGATCAATTAGAGCCAATTGTACTTACTTACACTTGGTTTGATTTGTTTATTAACCAACGATGCATAATTATTTCTTAATTTCACTGTATTAACCATGTCATTTCATGCTTTTGTAGGCTAACTGGAGCCTAGACCAATTGATGGATCCATTTCTACTAGATAGGACAAGCACAGGTACAGACGCGTATGGGTAGGACATGTAAGAGAACCAACTTTCCTTTTTAATATAAATTACTCCACTTACTTGTAGTATACTTACTAGTATCCTTGGTAAGGCATAAAGGCTTTACATATACGAAGATGGGAGAGGACACTCGGGTGGAACCAGCAAGTTGACAAGATCCTGTTAGATGACCACATACTGCCTTACCTTGATCAAGTCGGCTTGTAGGAGTGAGAGACATAATAGAAGAATGTGTCTCCAAAGGAATCAATAGGATAATTTGACAATGAATTTATAGTCCATCCTCATTAATTGCTTGGGCATTAACCCAGGAAGAATCAAGTCTTGGCTTATTAATAATCCATGATCAATTAGAGTCAACTGTACTCACTTACACTTGGTTTGATTTGTTTATTAACCAATGATGCGTAATTATTTCTTAATTTTACTGTATTAACCATGTTTTTACATGCTTTTGTAGGCTAGCTGGAGCCTAAACCAATTGATGGATCCATTTCCACTAAATTGGACAAGCAAAGGTCCAGACGTGTATGGGCAGGACATGTAAGAGAACCAACTTTTCTTTTTAATATAAATTACTCCACTTACTCGTAGCATACTTACTAGTATCCTTGGTAGCGCATAGAGGCTTTACATATACAAAGATGGGAGAAGACACTTGGGCGAAACCAACAAGTTGACAATATCCCGTTAGATGGCCACATATTGCCTTACCTTGATTAAGTCGGCTTCACAGGTCTGAGTCGTCTTCTATACATCCAGTTGGATCACCATTTGATCAACGCACCAGTGGAAAGGTAGAGGAAGGAGACTCAGACTTTTTACATAGCCCTTGAAGAGATAACAATTATACTTTAGGATGTGGAGGTTCGATTAGGCTTCAGAGTTCATAGATTACTGGTGATAGGGAGCATGTATAAGACATAGCCAAAGATATGTACTACTTACCTCAGGGTAGTTTTGGAGGACACTACTTATAGGTGAGGAGGGCACCTATTTATGGGCTGGTTAATTGACCACTTTGTTTCCTTACGTAAGTAGATAAACGATAAGTAAGTTAGATGGCATACCAGAGCTTACATCTTATAGATGCTTGGGGGGAGGGGAAGGTTCATGTTTGTTGACAAATCTAGCACTTGGTGCATGCCATGTTCCTACCTCTATTGGATGACTACAAGAGAACCGATCAGTACGGTTGGGGATGTACGTACTTCACATGGCTAGATAGGCAGCTATGCTGCTCCTCATCAAAGACTACCAGTGAGATGGAAGGTGTGGCCATTCTCCTTTGGGTATGAGCGTCAGATAGGTTCTTGCACATAACTCCCATCCCTAAGCATGGCATGATAGCAGACAGTAAAAGACTATTGGTTGCTAGGTAGATGACTAATTGCGGTATGAAGATGCACCCCACTTATGTTATGACAGCCTATCACGATGCCTTTGATAGACAGAGCCCTAATCAAGTACTTATTTTTTCATGTAGTTTCACTACTAGCTCTTTCACTCCATTACCATTACAGTAATTACAACAAATACGTCTTTCAAGTAGTTTGGTAACCGTATCTAGACAAGCTTTTGGAGATACTACCTCATTTCTTCTATAGTAGTTGACACGTCTAGGGAACTTGAGTGCCACTCATATGCTTCCATATTATTGAGTGATACTTTCCCGAGTAAGCCATTAGCCAGTTTGGTAGACTGTAGAGGATTCCACTTGGATGTAATATGGAGGAGGCAATGCACCGCATTGATATACATGGGAAGATGGATGTAGATTGGATCATGTAGCATCTTCCCCTCATCACCACATGGAATCATCGCCACTCTTAGGTCATAAAATACTAAAATTGTATTTGTTGGTTTTCGAACCTACCTTAATAGCTATTACAGACCCACCTCAATAGCTCAGCATCTAAAGTATCCTAAGTATTCACTAGGACTAAGAGATGATGGCATTGTATTTATTATAAATTATACTTCATGATATTTGTATTTATATAAATCTTAATATCAATCTAACTTATTTATAATGGTTTCAACGAATTATATACCTTATATTTCATTTTTTGTATTATTGTAGTAATGAATGATTTAAGTTTTTAGGAAGTGAATTGGATATGGAGTAATGAATATCATCACATGCTAGAGCTATGTCTTGAGAGACTAAAAAGTAGGTTAGATTCAAAGTTTTAAGGTTTTAGTAACATTATGATTGGTGCTTTTACTTCGTTTTATGCATATAGAGGGTTTTTTTATTTACTTATTTTGTGTAGTTTAGGTTTTTCTAGGGAGGGCATATTTTCAAAAAGTGTATAAGTAATTATAACGGAATGTACCTTTTTAAAAAGTACCTTAACGATTTATTGATATATATATCTATATTATTAAAACCCTTTTGGACTTAAGTAACTGTCAGTATTGCATTTACCTTTTTAACCTCTAATTAATATTATTTAATAAAAAAACTAATAATAAAATGAATTATTAAAATTATAATTAATGAATAAATATGTATACTTATATATACTAGCTATTGTTATACTCGTATTGCGTGTGCAAAATTTTTCTTTTTTCATCTAATGAAAAAAAGAAATATATATTTATTTTAACCTTGTAGTAAAATATTTTATATTAACCATTACAAATTTTATTTTTAATATAAAAATCATATTAATAAAAGAAATTATGGAAATTGTGAAAAAAAAAACTTTATTGAAAATTGTAAAAGAAAAGAGATAAAAAAGTGGAAAAGAGAAGAAAGAGGGAGAAAAAAAAAGTAAAATATAGTTTTAAAGAGTAGGAAAGAGAAATTATATATAGATATTATAAAGAAAGATAATTTTACTTATAATATAAACTATATATAATTTCATAATGTTATTTTAATATTGATTTTTTTATTAAATAATATTTAATATTAATCAAAATAATAATTTTAATTATAATACTAGCTCATGTTTTCAAAGATTTTAATTATATAAATATATATATTTTACGGACCTTTTTTACAATTTTTTTTCGAGGTCGGGTTCATTCCTCGAAATCGAATTTCTCGATGCAGACCGGATGCGGAACTGCCTAGATCCAA
The DNA here is from genome assembly GCA_024138015.1 of Lumnitzera littorea. NCBI lineage: Eukaryota > Viridiplantae > Streptophyta > Magnoliopsida > Myrtales > Combretaceae > Lumnitzera > Lumnitzera littorea. Next base: position 87,988,403 of record JAMXBB010000012.1, read on the forward strand.
CTAAAAAAAAATTAAGAAAAGAAGGAAGAAAAGAGGGAGAGAGTCTAGCCACTCACTCCATTTGCATCATGATTTCATGTGCTGCTTCTTCTTCTTCCTCCCTTATCCCATTAATTCCCCAACCATGTTACAATCATCAACGGAACTCAAAATCATCACCACCTAACAAACCACTGCGATTTTTATTATTGTCATCATCCCCTAAAGCTATTCAACATGCAATTGGTGTTGTCTCTCCAAATCATAACTCTACTGCTCAAATTCTACAAACCCCAGCAATTGAAGATAAAAAAGAGAGAGAAGAGGCTAGTGAGGTTCTTAATGGAGGTCTAGACAGAGAAAAGGAGACCCTTTTGGAGGAAAACGAAGATGGAATTGGTGTTACTAGGGATAAGAAGAAGAATAAGAAGAAGACGAAGGTGAATGAAGACAATAAAGACAAGAGCTTTGAGGATAGGTTTAAGCTTCGTAACGGAAGAGAGGTATGGTATTCATGTTGTCTGAGTTAGTATTAGCATTGAAATATATAAAACTAGTTTTGAGTATAGGAGAGCAGGTATCGTATAAGAAATTTTACGATCGTGTTTTTGGGTTGAATTACTGGGCGCAAGTGAAATGACTCGAATACTTGGAGCTGTTGTATTGCTAGTGGAAAGTTAGAAACTTGGTGTGTGATGTTAGTATGTAATAATACTGGTATGATCTATTGAGCATCAAATTCCTGCTTAAGACAGCTTCTCTCCAATCTTGATTTTTATATGTATTAACTGGTTACGACCAATTTCTACACCATAGAATGCTAGAATTGCCTAACGTTATGCCTACTAAGCCGATTCATAGTATTTTCTTTTGCCAGCTTTAAGATATATTTGAGCTAGTGTAATTTGTGTTAGCAACTTAACATGTTGCAATTTTCAAAGTATTTTCTTTTGCCAGTTTTGACATGGCTTTGTGGGATTGTCTTTTTCTTTTTTTTTTTCTTTTGTGAAAAAAGGGATGAGTACATCAAAATTCATGTAGTATAAACACCTAAGTAATACGGAGTTGCAGAAAAAAAAAAAAAAAAAAATCTTCTTGAAGTTGCTCGGGCCCTATGCTTTACTGGTAATGTATCAAAATATCTTTTGGGGCAGGCAGAATACCATTAAGAGTCTGAAACTTTAAAGCACCTTTACAAGTGTTGACAAATTGCAGACCTACAACTAAGTTCTTTTTTTTTTTTTTTCCTTTCCTCCTGCTTCTCCTTCTTCTTTTCCCTACTCTTCCTTAAAGATTTTGATGCACTACTTCGATTAATGCCCGAGAATATTTTTCTCATTCTTTTCTTATGTACTTGATTCAAAATGACACTTTTCATCATTCCTCATGTGTTGATACACCCTCTTAAAAGTGGAGTGGTCCAAGGAAAAATAAACATATCCTGGAAACAGCCTGAGCACTTCTATACAAAATGCAAGTTCCTAACGATTTTAGGAAAATTTAATCTTTCTAATGCTCTTTGAAATTTAATCATTGATGTAGTATCCCATTTCATCTCCAGTTTCTTATGCTCACTTGTCATCTTCATATTCTTTTATTGCATCCCTTTGCTTTAAGAAATTCCAAAAGCTCAAAAAACTGTTCATGATGCCTTGTCTTACCGTGGTTGGCATGATGCTATTATTGAGGAAATGAATTCTTTGGATGCTAATGGTAATTGGGATTTAGTTCATCTACCTACAAGAAAAAAGGTGATTGGCTGTAAATAAGTCTTATTGTTAAAGTCAATCCTGATGGCTTGTGGCTCAGCTTAAAGCTTATCTTTTAGGTAAAGGCTCATACTCAAACTCATGGAGTAGGTTATTTTAAACATTTTCTCTAGCTGAATTGGCCTTTGTTTACTTATTCATATCTTTGTTAGCTCCTGATGATTGGTTTCTCCATCAATTAGATGTCAAAAATGCCCTTCACATGGCGATCTTCAGGAGTTATATATGGAGCTGCCACCTACATTTGTTTCTTAGTGGAAGTCTAGTAAGGGTTATTACCTTTGCAAGTCATTATGTAGGTTGAAACAAAGATCACATGCTTAGTTTGAAAAGTTTAGTTAAGCAATTGAAAATTTTGGATTGGAAAAGAGCAAGTTTGATTACTTAGTGTTCTATGTAGTTAGCCTGAATTTGACGTTATTTTTCTTATTGCATATATTGATAATATTGTCGCTATAGGAATTGAAATTATAGGGATTCCACCTCTTAGTCTTTTGGTCACACCTAGTTTCATAGAAAATATTTCCTAGGAGTTAAGTTGATAGAGCAAGAAAGGAATCTTCTTGTCTAAGAGAAAATATTTGCTAAACCTAGTAATTGAAATAGGAAATTAGGAGCTAAGCCATGCAGTGCACTAATGCTTCCTTATTTGCAACTTGCAAAATATAGTGACTCATTTGAATATACTTGATGATATAGAATTATCTCTATTAGTATTGTAAGTTAATTTATGTCTTCTACTACAATGTACCATAGTGTAGCTTTAGAGCGAATTGTTTGTTATTTAAAGGAAACACGTTCAATCATGGACATGGTCATCATAATTAGTGCTTCTTAGATGCAAATTGGGCAAGTTCCAGTATAGATAGAAGATCGACTATAGATTGTGCATTTTTGGAGGAAATTTGGTCTCATGGAAGAGTAAGAAGCAAAATGTTGTGTCTCACTTGAGTGTAGAATTTGAATATAGAGTTACGACGCAATTTGTGTACGAAATACTGTAGATTCATTGGTTATTAATTGAAGATGGTTTTGAGGTGCCAGTACTAACAAAATTATGGTGTGATAATCAAGTCACTCTTCATATTCTATTTAATTCTGTGTCACGAATGAACTAAGTATATTGAGATTAATTGTTATTTCATTGGTTAGGAAGTGCAGCTAAATGTGATTTTTACAAGATATGTAAAGACTAGAGAACATTTAGAAGATATCTTCACAAAAGCTCTATGTGGTTTAGGTTAATTATATTTGTAAAAAATTAGGCATGATTAATATCTATACTCCAGTTTAATGAAAGTGTTACATAATGTAAATATTTAATGTAGGATTAATTTTTGGGATCCTTAATTAATAAGTCTTCCTAAGATGCTCAGATTTAATTTTGAATTCTATCTTACAAAATGACATCATTATATGCTATTTATTATAGGACTGATTATAGGTTGTTGACTGTTGACCTATAAATTTAATATAGGCCATGAACTAGCAAACTATTTTTAGTTTATATTTTCTTAGGACTCTTGTATTTATATTAGTTAAATTTCAACCCGAATGTATAGAGAAAGTCTTTTTCTCATATTCTTTTCTTGTTATACGGTATCAAAGCAGACTCGTCTCTTACCCTAGCTGCTTAGCATTGTGGTAGTTATCCTTACAAGGGTAGATTGATTATCTCTTATTTATTTAATCATTTGCGCATCTGTGTTTAAGTGCTGGCCTTTCTTTTTCCACAGCCTTTTTCTAAAAAGATTGCAAAAATCCTCTTGGTAAACTCTAGGAATCGGTATGGATGAAAGCGACACAACAGTGGTACAAGATGATAGACTAAGATGACCAAAAGAGACAAAGATAGCAATAGGAAGCTGAGTACAAGGAGGTTTACCTTTGTGAAGAGCAACTGGTAAATTAATCAAATCACTAGCAGATTACAATGGAGTAGATGATGGCTCTAGAACACTAGGAGTTCATATAATTTCTTACCTTGTCTAGGCCTACAAAGGTTTTAAGGGTGGAATACAAATATACATAAGGGTAGGAAAAGGAATAGATTAAAAAAGGTAATGTATGTAGAAATGGAACTATTTCTAATTATTGGATCATAACATGTTTACTCTGTTTTAAGAAAACATAATGAACAGCTTTGATGAATGGCTTATCCATACTAGCCTCCAAAAAGATGAACGAAAATACACATTTGAAAGTATGAGGGGTAAGAGGGAATAAAGAGGAGTCAGGAAAAAGACATTTAAAAGGAATTTTGCCTCCAAGATCAAAAGAAGGCATCCTATGTACTGAGTCCCATTTAGTTGGTTCTTCAAATGCCAGCAATGTTGGTGATAGATCCGATAGAAACTCCACATCTATTTATTGCACCTTTGTATAAGGTAATCTAGTAACGTGGAGAAGAAGGAAACAGACAGGTGTGTCTAAATCTAGTGCTGAAGCTGAATATCATGTTATGACTCATAACACATGCAAACTATTTTGGATGAAAGCACTTTTTAGAAGACTTTGGAGTTATATACAAAGATCTTAGTCCTATGCATTGCAATAATCAAAGTGCAATTCTTATTGGAAGTAATCCTGTCTTCCATGATGATCAAAACATATTGAAGTGGATTGTCACTTTTTAAGGGATGTTGTCACTAATAAAGACTAGTGCTTCATTTGTATCTTCAAAAACTCAGGTTGTTGATATGTTCACTACAGCTCTTAAGAAGGATGATCTTATCAAATCAAGCGACAGACTTCAAATGAAATGATGGACATATATACTGGGACCGTTAATGACATGGCTGTTTGTTACATGACTAATTATAGGTTGTTAACCATTGACTTACAAATTTGATATATGTGAATGACATAATTATAAACAATTTATTACAGAACTAATCATGGATTGTTGACTATTGATATATAAAACTTAATATAAGCTATTAACTTATAAATTATTTATTTTTCCCATAGAGAAGTTTACCTTTTTCAGAACTCGTGTGTGTGTGTATATATATATATATATGTATGTATATAAGGAAAACCTTTTTCTCATATCCTTTTCTCCTTACATTTATATTCTTTTCTTTTTAAAACTCATAGCAGAGGGAAATTGGATGAAAAATGTGTATTTATAGGCTATGCTCCATAGTAGAAAGGATACAAATAAAATATTATGGACTCTAAGAAGATATATGTTTTAGTGGATACGTTTTCTGAATCTGAACCTTGTTTAAGAATCATTTTCAGGCAATATAGAAATGAATATTTGAAATGACATTTTTGAACTGGATCAACTTCCACAAATGTTATAGCTCCACTTTTACGTGTGTACTACAGAAGGAATAAGAAGAATAAATAATAGAACGTATCTCATGTTGTTGCCTTATTGTTTATGAGTCATGTTTGTGTATGTGTACTTGGTGTGTAACTCTGGTATGTGTTGTGTATTTCTAGCCGTGTGATTGTGCTATCTGTGCTTTGGTAGGAAAATGTTCAATAGATAGTTACTCCAATAACTGCCATTGCGTATTGTATGCATATGTGTTATGCAACGGAATAAAGTCAGACAGATATTTTCTACAAACTTTCATATCCTTTTCATTGAGATCGTTGTGTTCTCTCAATCCAACAAGCCTCAAATTGTATTCCAACACAGGGAAAAAGGGAAGAACATTGCAAGAGACGTTAATTCGTGAGACTCCATATAATTTATGATCCCATAACAACCCTATCAACCTGATCAAATGGATCTGCAGCCTACCCAGCCTTAAAATTTTGAACTGAGTTATGGAAAACACTTCTAAAAGTGGTGGAACAATGTACACATTTCAGAAAGTCTAGATAAGGAGATTTTTGGGAGAAATAGTTTATGTTCTATCCTTGATTAGACTACTAGTAATCTACACAATGGGAATAAGCAGGGTATGAAAGAGTTCAAGGTCCTTCTTGAGAAAAAGGCTTCACTTCAAGTAAAAAGCTCCTAATTAGATACAAAGCCATAAATCAGACTTGAGGAAGGGTTCTAATGCATCAGGTATTGATGTAAATCCTTGCATTTGTTTACTAATGTGTGACTTTGAATTTGTTGGTGATTTCCATGTCCCTATTGCTTGAAGGTGTAAGGTTGTTTGTAAAGCACCCTATCTCCAATTTTGTGCCTATAAAAATTGTTCTCCTTTTCTTGCTTTTACTTCACATGTTTCTGGTGAGTCCCAATAGTATACAAGAAGCTTTATTTGTTCTAGAATGGACAATGGATATATCTGTGGAAAATGAAGGCCCTCGTCAAAAAATCAGATGAGATAGATAAGTGATCCACTAAGGGGGGACTGAACAGTGAGGTGTAAGTAGGTGTTTGCACTCAAGTACATTTCAGATGAAGTACATTTCAGATGGGATGCCTAAGAGATAAAAAGTGAAGCTGGTTGCTCGAGGCTTCTCACAAATTTATGGTATTGATTACTTAGAGTCTGTCTGCTATTTGTTTAACACTTTGAGCTCTCCTTTCTACTCTAGAGAACTTTGTGTGGCATCTTGACCGATTAAATGTAAAGAATTCCTTTTTAAATGATGACTTGGTGGAAGAAGTGTACATTGATCTACCCTCATGGTTTGACACTCACTTTGAGTCAAAAGCATGCAAAGAAATCTTTGTATGACTCAAGCAATCCCCTAGAGCATTATTTGAACTTCTCACCAGGTTTATGAAGAATTAGGTACACTCAAGCACAAAATTATCATACATTATTCTTGAAATTTCAAAGTGAAGGGAAGATGTTGGTCATCATGATATATGTTGATTTGGGAGAAGGTTTGTTTTGGAATTTGAAATTAAGGATCTTGATTTTATGAGGCATTCCCTGGATATGGAGGTTATTTATTTATTTTTTTATGGGTAAAGACCTGGGAATGGAGGTTGCTTGGTCATGAAAAGTCATTTTCATCTTGTAGAGGAAATATCTCCTAGACGTATTAAGGGAGTGCAGACCAGCTGATGCACCATTAATTTGAATCAGAAGCTTGGAGAAATTGAGAATGGAGCACCAGTTGAGAAAACACAGTATTAAAGGTTGGCAGGGTGTTAAATACTTCTTCCATACTGGTCAAGATACTGCATTTTTTGTGAGTATGGTCAGTCAGTTTATGCAATCCCTATCAAGAACATCTTGATGCAGTTTATTGGATCTTAAGATATTTGAAAAGAACACCTGAAAAAGGGTTGTTATCTAGGAAAATGACTGAAGGGTTATTCATGTATTTACTGGCGCAAATTGGGCTGACTTTACAGTAGACCGGAGATCCATGTCAGGATACTGGACATATGTTTGGGGAAATCTAGTTTATTGGTGATGCAAAAAGTGTTCTTGCAAGATGTAGTGCCATGGTAGAATACTGCTCTATGGCCAATGCTACATGTGAAATGTTGTGGTTAAAGAAGAACCTTGAGGAATTAAAACTACCAATGTAAATGCCTTTGCTCTATTGTGACGACAAGGCTGCTATTAGCATTGTGAACAACTTTGTACAGTATGACAAGGCAAAGCACATTAAGATCAATCGACACTTCATCAAAGAAAATCAGAAGATGGATTAGTTTATATACCCTTCTTAAAAAATCAACAAGTAGCTGATATCCTCACCAAAGGATTGGTCAGATCAAGTTTCACGGACTTTCATCAGCAAGTTAGCCATGATAGATGTCTATGCACCAACTTGAGGGGGAGCGTTGAAATGTTTTCCATATTTTCCCAAGTATTAGATTTTGTTTACCCTAGGTAGTTTGTTTTATTATCTCAGTGGAATAGAAAATCAATTTTTCTAATTTGATTAGAATAGGTTTATAAAGCAGCAGGATCTCAGTTTTAATATCTTATGTTTTACCTAAGGTAGCTTTATGTATCTATTAGTACATTGTATCCTCTCTCTTTGTCGTAACACTTAGAAAGCCAGGAGTCTATATGGCAAAAGCATACTACTGTTGAGCTTGTTCAAATCATTGAGGTGATGATAGTAGGAAAGCAGCCTAACTGTTAGCCTTAAGATTATTTGGCTTGGTATTATTTGTAAATCAGAACAAAGAGTTCCATCTCTGAAGGTGTCTGCCCTGGGTGGCTTGTCTTTGTTGTTTTGACTGGTTTGAGTTGTTTTAGGTCTTTGAAGAAAAGGCATACCTCATTGGTGTTGAGAGGAAAGGTGATATGGATGATTCTTTTGGCATTGATGAGTCGCTTAAAGAACTAGCACAGCTTGCTGATACGGCTGGACTTCTTGTAGTTGGCTCTACATACCAAAAGTGAGCGTTTTCAAAAGTTTACTGTATTACTGAATCTGAATATTACTCTTGGAAACTTTATCCTACACCTCCATCCTTTTCTGCCAAGATCATCTCAGGTTCATTTCTAGCAAGCACCATTCCAATTTGAATATGGAATAACTTAAGTAGTTCTACAAGAAAATAATCCTGCCTATATCAGTGCTGTTGATATCATAAAACTTCCACTATCATCAATCTTCTAAACCTATGCAGGATTTGTTGCTGAACTATGTAAGATTGTATATCAGCTTTTGGCACTTACATTCTACCTGCCTTGGCTTGTAGAAGTCCATAACTACTTCTGTGAGCAGGGACATAATATAAATGTCTATTTCTCCATCCTGAGCTGTATGCTTTTTTGGGCACTAGTTGTCACTTGTCCAATATAACCAAGTTGATAATTATAATCTGGGTTTCATTCAGAGTTTCTGACAGTGTAATCTCTTAATATTGAAAAGAAAGTGTTCTGGAAAATCAGTCGCATGTCAGATATCTAAAGACTAAAGAGTAGTTTGTACCTTGACAAATTTCTATTCTTTTATAGCAAATCACTCTTAATTATTACTCAATTGATTTCATCAAGTCTTTTCATTGTATGATGTCTGACCATATGGCATGGGATTGTATGATGTCTCAACATATGCAAAGACATAAATTTTAAAAAGTCAATCCAAAATAAATAAATAAATAAAAACTTGGAAATTTTTTCATAGAACATGAGTGTGTGGTGATCTTAGAATGCACCTTTATTTACAGTTCTGTAACCTTTTCATAATATACTTTACATTATCTGCAACCCAAAAATCTCATATTATTATGGTCCTCCCAAAATACATCCACTCCTTGATTTGCTTAATACTTGTTAGCTTGAATTTCTGATGATGGTACTTGGTGCAGACTATCTTCTCCTAATCCCAGGACATATATTGGTTCTGGCAAAGTTGCTGAAATCAAGAGTGCAATTCATGCATTGGAAGTTGAAACAGTAATATCTGATGATGAGCTTTCACCAGGGTATTCTGCTTTATCCTAGATTCTGCCTCATGGAGAGTTGACTTCGTGTTTATCCAGCTAGCTAAAATTTCTAGAGTCAAAACATATTAAATTTGGAGAAAGATGTAAAAATAAGTTTGTTGCATATTAATGGTGATCATCTATCGCTTTCACATTGAGTAGTATGCCCCCTGTTTGTCTGCTTTTTTATCCGTTATTGGACCTGGTTGTTGGACTTCTGCCCTTGCTTTATAAAATAATGCCTTTTCAGATTGCTATGGCCAATTGCTGGGAAGACCATTTTCGATCCTTGCTTAATCTATTACTGCCAGTTTCTAGTTCGGTGTGCCATCTGCGTTGGAAGCACATGGTTCGATCTGGTTGTTGGTACCATTTGCTATATATGGTACCCTACTGGGAGTTTTGCATGGTATTATGCTGTTGTTGCATGAAAATTTTATCTTCCCCTCTCTCGCTCTATCATACACGCACAGAGAGCGGTGCGGGCACACACACACTCACACCACACACAAAGAGAGAGAGAGAGAGAGTAATAAAAAATGAAATTCATATTTGTAGCTCAAGCAGAGCTCTCCTTGATCTTCTCCTTTTTTTTTAGTGCTATTTAATTTGGGATGAATTGCTCTTCTCTTTCTAAATGAAAGCGACTTGCTAAAAGTTTAGGCAACTACGCAATTTGGAAAAAGCATTTGGTGGAGATGTTAGAGTTTGTGACCGCACTGCCCTTATCTTGGATATTTTCAACCAGCGAGCAGCAACTCATGAAGCAGCCTTACAGGCATATTTCTTTTCTCTTTGTTTCTCATTATTTACTACTGCAATTGCATCCTAGACAATGCATTCACCACCTAGTTTGTTTTCACCCTTATCTTTGTTGATTTCACTTGTTATTGGCCAGAGTAATGGAAGTCAATCATCATCTACATACTCAAAAACTAGTCAATTTGTCAGGTTTCATTCGCACAAATGGAATATCAATTACCACGGTTAACAAGAATGTGGACTCACCTTGAGCGTCAGGCTGGAGGTCAGGTGAAGGGAATGGGTGAGAAACAAATTGAAGTAGACAAGCGTATATTACGTACTCAAGTAAGTAGCTAGTTGAAGTACCTAAACATCACATCTATCATGAAGCTGTTAGTGGATGCATCTTGACCAATGGGCAGTTTCAGTGACCTCATGTGGTGGTGTTTTCTCTACAGATTGGTGTTTTGAAGAAAGAACTAGAATCTGTTAGGAAACATAGAAAGCAGTATCGTAATCGGCGAACTTCTGTTCCTGTACCTGTTGTAGCTCTTGTAAGTGAGGTCCTTTTATTTCAATTACCTGAGTTGTTTTTACAGTTACGAAGCACTTTGATAACATTAACTGGATTTAAAATATTTTAGGTCGGGTATACTAATGCTGGGAAAAGTACCCTTTTGAATAGACTGACAGGAGCTGATGTTCTTGCCGAGGATCGGTTGTTTGCAACCCTGGATCCAACAACTAGAAGGGTACAGGTCAGATTTATGCTTAAAACCAAACAAAAATATCTGACATCTTATTGATGTAACTTGAAGCTGCTTCTCTTCCTTCTTTTTATAGATGTGTGTGCTATAAATATTTCTATCTAGACTATAATTTGCTTTGTCTGCTGTTTACGATGAAATACTTTTGGTGCAACAAATATCTGACCACTGAAGAGTTCTCCATGTGAGATCAGATAAATAAATTTAATAATCTGGCTAGATCATGATATGGATGATGGGATATAAGAAAGTTTTATTCCTGATAGAACACATGCTTACTCTATGCTTATTGTACAGATGAAGAATGGGAAGGAATTTCTCCTCACAGATACTGTTGGTTTCATCCAAAAATTACCAACTATGCTGGTAAGAAGTATCAGTTAAGCCCATCATGACCTTGTTTCTGTCAGTGCGATTGTGATTGTGATTGATTCTTGCAGTATAAGCTATCCCTGTTGGTTTAATTTGCCTTTACAGTTGAAAGAGGACTTGTTTAATGCAATTAAAACAGACTGGTTTAATGCAAAGCTCGCTTACTTTATATTGTTGATTTAAAGATTGCTGCCTTTAGAGCAACATTGGAGGAAATTGCAGAATCGTCTCTTTTGGTGCATGTGGTGGACATTAGGTATACCTTGCAGCCTGTTATCACATTATGGCAATAGCCTACTATACTGTCTTACTGACATTTGTTGTTCTCAGCCATCCTCTGGCACAGCAACAGGTAGATGCTGTGGACAAAGTTCTTTCAGAGCTAGATGTATCTTCCATTCCAAAGTTAATGGTCTGGAATAAGGTACATGAAAGATTTTCCATCTCTCTTTTGATGTTCGCATAATTCTTTGTTTGCATTAGTTCATCAACAATGGAATATTAGGCTCCTTTCAGTTCTAACTTCTAGGTTATCTTTATGCTAAGGATAAGATGGTCAATGGGGATTGTGATATGCTTTCTTTTCATAGCGAGTTTGTTTTTGTGCTTCTATTACCTTAACAGATACTTTTTGACATTATGAGAAGAACCTTCCATTTATAAGGAAAAGTATGTCCTAACGACATGTGATAAAAAGCTTGTTGCTGCAGTTATCTGGCTCATCTACTTCTTTTTGCAGGTTGATAAAACTATCAATCCTGAACAGATCAAGTCCAAAGCAAGAAGGAGAGAAGACGTGATTTGTATATCTGCATTGACGGGTGATGGTTTACAGGAATTCTGTGATACTGTTCAGGAAAAGTTGAAGGTAGTTGATTTTTGAAGCTCACTGTGCATAATGACTTAAGGACATTATTGACTATGCTGTTGGAGTAATGGGTTAAGAAATAAAGTTACAAAATTACAGGATTCTATGGTCTGGGTAGAAGCCTTAGTCCCATTTGACAAGGGAGAGCTCCTCAGCACTATACATCAGGTTGGAATGGTAGAAGAAACAGTGAGTATCATCTGCATTCTTTCTTGTTGTGTCTGTTTGTAGTTTCAAATACTTGATGCCACAGAACTAGTCTAAAGAGTGATCTTTTGTTAAAATTGGATTTCTTGCATCCTAGATGCTCAAGTATACCTGTTTATGCAAATAAACTCATTTATGCAACTAATAGAAAGCCCTTTCTATCTAGTTAAACTGCTGCTCTCGATCTTCCTAGGCCTAAGATCCTAAGTCCATCTTATTTTCTACTTTCAGTATTCTCTTCCTTTTAATAACGATGGTTACCATGGCTTTTGACCCATTGTTCCATTAACAACTATTATTTCTTCTAAACAAAACCATTTCTCATGTATTCTCCTCTCAGTTACCACAATAACGATTGGAAAATTTTACCAATTCCTATCTTGTCTGTGCTGTAGCATGGAGAGTAGGGGATTGCAATGTGTGAATTGAATAGAATAAAATGAGCTTTGAGGAAGATATTGCTTGGAAATCAGATTTAACCAATAAAATTTACAATTTTTGACATTGTACGTATGGTTTTTTCTATTGGGGGAACTTCACAAGTTGGAGCAATGATTTCTTCATTTTATGCTGGCCAACAGGCTAAGCTCTCTTTGACAAATGGATTCTGTAAATGCCTTTTTTGTTAAATATTGTAAAGGAGAAAACTTTTCCTTCTCTTTCTATTCTGACTTCAGGAATGGCCTGGAAATTGGGACTTTTCAGCATCTATTTTACATGAAGTTTCCTATAAGAAAGATATTAGTTAAATCTCATATTTATGCAACGTTTCATGTACGTTGCATACAATGAATGGGTTTTGCTATTTGGTTGGTGAATTTGATGTGAATCAATTCGTCTTTGAGGTTACAAGTAATGCTAATAACAGGAATGAAGGAGCAGCTTTGTTTGATGCGTTAAAGCAGATGATATTTACCTAGTGGGGGAAATCTGTGGTATCATATCTTCTAAAGGAAATATTGGGCCATCAGAACCATGGTCACAGCTCTTCTATGTATTATGTATGTTTATATAGCAACAAGCGTTTGAGTGACGGCAAAAAAATAAATAAATAAATAAAGTCTACCTATTTTACCAATACTCTCTATCGGAGGTGTGCCACATAAGAAGCGGTCCTTCAAGTGATCTCAAATGTGGTCTGGTCCCAATTCTTACGTTATACATCTTTAGTGGAGAGTGTTGCTAAGTTCAGGTAGACCCTTGATCTACCAATCTGTTACTCCTGAGTGGAATGTGCTAACTATTGTTTATTTTATTATGATGTACATGTTACCTTGTGCTGCTAATGTTCACCCATTTTGTGTATTTCCTCAATCGTCCAGGAGCATCGAGAAAATGGAACATTGGTCAAGGCACACGTACCCTTACGGTTTGCAAGGCTTCTCACACCCATGAGACAGCTATGTTTGTCGTAGTTCAAAAATGTAAATGTTCTTCACATTTCCGTGTATTCATTCCATTGGATGGTTAGCTTCTCATTGTATGGAAGGGATTTTTCTGCGCAAGTTTGCCCAGGATTGTACAGCATTAGAAGTTTACAAGAGCAGTGGAAACTATGAAATTACATGAATGCACAGGTGTACATTGTGCAATTGTCTTTTTGGGCGGTCTGAATTATTCTTCCACATTCTGGTGAACAAAGGGATATATCCACATCAATATATGGCAATTCCATTGACTTCTTCTAAAGATTCAATAAGCCATGAGCGATACTCGTACCTGAACCCATGTTCATTTTTAATTTAATTCTACGGTCGTTCTTCAAGAGACAGTAGAAGTATATTCAAAATGACATGGTATACGTTGTGTCAAATCCGAACTTAGTCGCTTGAGAAACAATTCCCAAACAAGGTGAACAAAAGGTCTAGCAAACATTAATTTACATATGCACACAAGAATGTCAAACCATTCACACACATACTACCTATGTTAACTAGATGAATCAAATAATATCTACTGTGTCATATTTTGGATGATTAGCACCAGCATAACCTTAACGAGCAAGGTTTGGAAATAACTCGATGTAGTGTTCGGAATCATGGCGCACCACCTATTTTATATAATATGATGGGCCTGTAGACCCCTTGTGTGTGAAATATAAATACTATAGCTGTCTACTTGTCAACTTGAAAGGAACGACTTTGTTTCCCACTGCCATAACCTCTAATCATCTACTAAATTCAGGAGTATAATCAATCTACAATTTTCTAATCCATATCACTTCTCATTTATTGGCTCCACTATATCTTCTTTCTTGTTCACCAACCACCATTGGCCATATCTCTCTTATTTCGACGATTGCTTGGTTATCACAATGACATTTAGGCTTAGTCTAACCACATCATTCAAGGAGTTTGAGACCAGCTGCCACCCACAAGTACAAGTGGCCAAATTCCAACAATATGCACAAATTTTAGTAGTCCAATATTTATTAATTTGGTTATAATTATTTTGTTATGTACAAACAACATAGCCCTCGTTTTATTCTCTTGAAAAACCATTGTTGATTTCTGATATTCTTATTATCTTATAATAATAAATTAAATTATTCAATCCCAAATTCTTTTTAATTCATTATATTTTTACCTGTAAGTTTCTTCTAACTTTCAGCATTTTATTCAAGTTTCAAAAGTCTTAAGTTAATTAGCTAAGGACTTTCATGAACTAGAATTAGAATGATTAACTCAATATATAAGCATCTGCCTAAGGACGTCTACCGGTTGGGCATGAAGGAGGGTCAACCGACCCTACATCTATTTTGGTGCCTTTTATCTTATTCCTTATTTATCTCATTGTAGATCAAATTTTTGGATTTTACCTAATCATAATCCTTTTCTGTTTCTATAGATTTTTTTTTTTTTTTTTGTTAGTTAACTCTTGATTTGTTGACCTTGAACTTTTTAGGGTTTTTGTTCATGATTTACAAATTCTTTTACAAGTTTAAAACCATTAATCTATTATCTGGAAACCTAATTTATTAATTTTAATGTATTTTAACAAAAATCATAATTCTTGTATTGTTATGATTCCCTTTTCGAATTGTCTTACCAAAATCTTTATTTAATTCATAATCCTTAGGGGTGGAATTACTTCTTTAAGAGTATTTCCATCTTTTCCTTCTCCTTTCTCGGATTCTTACGGAAGGGATTTTTGAACAGGGGATGAAGAGGGTTAACGTGCCCATTATTTATTTATTTATTGTGTTTTATGGACATATGTTTTGTTTTTTTTTAATGATATTTCTTAAGACCTAGGTCTAGTATTTACAATCTACATGCTCAAGTTTTATACAAATATGGAGACCTTTTCCAAAAAATGATACAGCGCATGAAAACAATATTATGATTATGATATAGTGAAGATATATGTGAAGTATGTACCTTTACTTTTTAATAATTTTTACACCGAAGGCGTATATATTAAGAATTATAACGAAGGTACATGAATTGTATGCACTATTAGTATACCAAAGGCATAGCAACTTGCTACATCTTCAAAATACCATTTATATAAACCCAAATCCACATAGCCTAACCTTATTTTTACCACACTAAAAATTTGAAACTTCTAAAATACAGAGGAAGCACAAGGTTGAAGTACTTGTTTATTTTTTTTGCGCTAATGTACTTCTAAAATAGGTAATAATTCATAATTTACATTCATGAATTTTTTTTTTTATTTTAATAATAATCCATACTATATTAGTTTTTTTTTTAAAATATTTATGTATTACGTATATTAAGTAATCATAAATATATCGTAAGTTATCAAATTTATTGATATTTTATGAAAAATTCTTATATTTTGCTTATATTAAGGCATTTTTTATAGTTTGATAGATAAGTTGTACGAATACGGGTATAAAAAATTCTAATATGTATATTGAAATTGATATATTTTCTTTTGGGTGCTTGCAATGTATTGGGTAGAATTAATGAGTTGAACTTAGGTAATGCGCTAAGCAGTTTAACAAGATGGCATTGTGTATTTGTTAAGATGTTGCTTGGTGTATAAATAAAGTTTTTTATGTTATCTAAATCTTTGGTTCATTGTAGTATTACTAGAGTGAAAATGGTAGATTACGTGAAAGTTTTGTGTATGTGCATAGAAACATTGTGATGGGTAACTCGGGGCTAGAGTATGATAAGGAGCCCATTAAAAAGATTAAGATTAGGAAAAATTTGAGCTTCTCTCATTTCATTTAGAGAATTTGTAGATACATCAGAGTTGACCTAAGTGGTGTTGAAATTGTGCATAAGCATCCCTTTTTTCCATGATGTTGTAGTTGCTTACAAGTAGATGGTTATTAGAGATAATAAAAATGTTGAGAATTTTATTGAGATGGTCAAAGTCTTTTAAAGAACAAAATATTCAAGAAGTATACATAAGGCATAACGGGGAATCAAATGTTCGGGTTGAGCATGAAATACATGAGTCAAACAATCTAATCATCTCGATACCCCATGCACAGTCTATGATGACCGGTGTAGAGTAGATGAACGTAAATACGTCAAATGAACCATACGTGGATTTCATCGAGTACAAGCACGTTAAGCACGTTAATATCACATAAAAGTAGCTTGACAAAGGATTAGGTCCTATTTTGAACATGAAGAGTTTTATGATTCATATGTGAAGAGAATGCACATGGACATGAATGTCGACGATAATGGGCATGAGGAGGTAGTTGGGGATGGTGATGAGGATCATATTGGACTTAAATATGACGATTGTGCGGGTTGCGAGGATTTGGGAGAACCCTAGGTGAGACCAGATGTTGTTAGCAATAATGTGCTGGTCTGACTACTATGTGAAGACGGCCTAAGTAGGCCCCATCATCCCACTCGTGTAGTAATGTCCAACAATCAATTTAAGGACTTTCTACAAATAAATAAATCAATGTACAAGCTTACGAGAAATCTTATTCCATTTTACAATAACTAGTACGACGGCAGCGAATACGTGGCATTTGAGAGAAACATTAACGAAATCTGTAGCAACATCGACAGTTCTAATGACTTAAGCGTTGACATGTATTTTAACACCAAGAAGGATCTCATAGACGTAGTGAAGTCGTTCCACATAAGGAACCACTATGATTTCCATGTCAAGATATCAAAACCAACTGTATATGCGATCTATTATAAGAAGAAGGAGAGGGATGTAAGTGGAGACTATGGGCTTGTTTGAAAAAGGTATAGGGTCTTTTCAAAATCATAATTATAGAGGGAATGCACACTTATGTGAACCCCATAATGAACTAGGACCACCTTAGACTCACATTAACATCATGGCTAGGCTATTCATTAATAGTACACGAAATAATCTCGATGTGAAGATATCAGATCTTGTAGCTAATGTACAAAATATGTACGGATATACAGTAAGTAATAGGAGGGTTTTTGAGGCCAAGAGGAAGGCAATTGAGACGATATACAATAATTGGGAGAAGTTATATAATGAGTTGTTAAGGCTATTAAATGTAATGAAGGTAAACAATATGGGAACACAGGTGGATTGGGGTTGGAGTAGCTTGCTGAAGTCAAGTGAGTCTCAGTTTAAGTAGGTTTTCAAGACATTCGAGCCATGTATGAGAGCCTTTAAATATTGTCGGTCTCTTGTATATGTCAATGGCACATTTTTATACGGCAAGTATGGACATAAGTTGTTAGTAGCATATAACATGGATGGAGACAATTCATATTTCCATTGGCCTGTGCTTTAGTTGACACAGAATCGATAGAAACTTAAGGGTGGTTCTTGCGAAAGCTTAAAGTCCATGTAGGTGGTTAGAAGGTGAAAACCTTATATCTTATCTTCGACAAGGCATTTGGCATCGATTCCACATATAGAGAACCATTAGTAAGGTGGTAGTCTTTGTTTGCAGTTTAGAGATATTGCATTCGGCATGTTGCTAATAATTTCAATACGGCCCACAAAAACCAATTTTGCAAGAAACTTGTTCGGTTTGCAGGTGTTCAAGCATAAGAAAGGAAATTCAAATGCTTCATGAAGCAGTTAGGAAAAATTAAGGAGGACGCTCTCATATGCTTTGATAATATGGATATGGATAGGTGGATAGTTGCATATGATGAATATTACCATTTTTGATACATGACATTAAACATTGTCAAGAGTTATGACTTTATTTTGAAATTGGCACATGGATTATCTATTACTGCATTAGTCAAGAAGATATTTTAAGACTGTATTACTTAATGAGAGGAAAGACATAAGGATGCTAGAGAGGTAATCGAATCTAGCAATATTTACATTGACTACGCTTTGTAGATGTATAAAATCTGGAGAGGGTGAGCTAGTGTACATAAAGTCATGTAATTCAGCTTTCAAAATAGTCTTGTTGAGATTTTGACTAGTAATCAAATGAAGAGTACATGCTTAAAAGGAGGAGGAATGGTGGCTTTATAGGTCACACATCTACATGTCAAAAGTAACAAATATATAGGATTCTATACTCTCACGCATGTGCTATTGCAGTGAGTATGAGGGTAGACAATAAATCAGCAATAAGGCCATGGTATATGTAGGCAAACTAGATAGTGTTACTAATCTCATTTCTACCTTCTTGGTGATGAGCTAAACTAGTTACAAGTTAGCTTCCCTTATCTCTACTCGAACATTGACCTATTATGCAAGAAAGGTAAACCTAGACATACGCAATATCATATGGAGATAAACATTAGGGAACGATCAGATAAAACCGGATGCAGCACATGTAGGCAAGAAGGACATAATAAGAGGAGGTGTCTAGAGATTAATAGGGTTGATAAATATTACTTTTCCATCTAGGAGTTATGTTACACTTTATGCATAAGCATAAACAAATGCACATTATTATGTCTACTAACCATGTTCATTTATGTTTGTAGGATAGAAGGAGCAGGGACATATCAATCCATGCATACTTAAGAGGCAAGCCAACCACTGTTCACAGGTCATTTGGGAGGACAAGGTCAGTAATAACATTCTCATGTACTTCTAATTTTTCATAAATATTATATTACTTACTAACTTCATTGATCATTTATAAAAGAGGTTGCCTATGCACTACGAGTACGATGGATTGAGATGCCCTTACGTAAAGAAAAGCGGGATATTCTCATATATTTTAAGGTAGAGCCTTACATACGAAAGGCTGGTTTCTAGGGAGTTGCATAGCTTCCATTTATTATATTAGACTAGCATTTGATCATGACTTTAGTTGAGAGATGGAGGCTCGACACATATACATTCCACCTACCTACCAAAGAGGCGACCATTACATTACAGGATGTAGAGGTCCAACTCGAGCTCCTGGTAAAGGGGTTTGCAGTGGCGGGTTGGATCGAGATGGATGATGTAAGGGAAAGGTTGTTGGGCATCAAGCCTACTTAGATGAAGAGAGCTTGTACGTCTCTTACATAGATGCGAGAGTACTTTTGGATACTTCTCTATAGGGAAGATGACAAGACGGTTCGACAGTACGTACATATATACATACTTAAATTGATTGAGGGATTTATCCTTGTGGATAAATCATCCAGTCTTATTCATCTCATGTTCCTACCATTATTGGAGGACTTCTCTGTAGCTAGGCAATTCAGTAGGGAGAGTACTTGCTTAGCATGGTTATATTAACAGCTGTGCTTTGCCTCCTCCTTTGATGCACATGAGCTTGGTAGGGCTACAATTCTTTTATAAGTTTGGGCTTAGGATAGAGTTCCACATGTCGGCTCACTTAGTTGATACAGTTTTATTATCGATCAAGATAGGCCATTGGCGGCTAGATCAAGAGTAGTGTGGGATACTACTTAGCATCCTATATATGTAGTGGATGTGTACTGTACAATGTTTGACCTGCAAACGATGTAATAAGTATGATATGATAACTTTTTCTCTTTCCAATCCTTCTATCACACCTAAGTACTAACCTTCATTATCTCATGATTTTTTTTTCCCTAAGGTTATTTGAGAGCTGTACATAGAGGAGCTACTATAGTTGTTGTCGCATTTCTACATTGTTGGGTGATACATTTGGATTGCCCGGTTGCCACTTATATGTTTCTACATCGAGTAATGTTTTCTTAACCTTATCATTTGGTAGTTTGTTGGATACCAATACCCTCCATAGGATGTAGACACCTTTGTATAACTCCACCAACTAAACCTCTTGGGTAAGATGGATGTTGACTTGATCAACATGCATGCTGCATACATTCAAGCTTGGAGTCATAGGTATAAATTCTTAGTACATATCTAAGGTCCTTATAGAGTTGAATAAAGTTATTAGTTGTGGTACAAACATATCACTTGGTGTTACAATATATATCAGGGAGCTATCATCAGTTGATTAGTAAGTGAATGTATAATTATCCATTTGTTTCTATACTCGTAAGTGCTTGCTATTATATATTCTAACACCTACATATCTATTTATTTTAGGTAGACTTCCTTAGGGATGTGTGGTTGGCACCTAACTATCTTATAGCGTTCGGTATTATAGATTGAGCATTATAGTTCATTGAGTAGTACATTGGCCTCATCCTCTACCTACATCATGAAAACATACAGCAGCTACCTCATGTAGACTATGACGAGGAGCAGGGATTACCTACAGACAAGGATATGATGGCTCCTTAGGCTTTGCTCATAAGTGGTGTATGAAGAGGTAGGGCTCGAGGTGGAGGCAACTCTTGATCTGTGGTATGCTCTTCGTGCACTACCTAAGAGCAAAGCTTGAGTTCGAGGAGGCAAGGCTCGATCCTAATGTAGTTGGAGAGACCACGATGATGATGTGCCACCACATAAGCGTCATTCCATAAATCTCAGCCAGATCAATATGGGATATCGTACATACCTCGGATCAAGAGTTGCCTCTAGCTCAAGAGTCGAATCCAACTTTAGGGTCAGATTTAGCTCTTATATGACTCCCAAGTTCCAACATCATCTTAATCTTACGACTTCACCAGCACCTTAAAAGCAGCGTTTTACCCTTACGTTGTCTTCCATGTGTGAGGGCATCATTCAACTATAGTCGACCCCTCTAATTGACTTAATCCCTCCTAAGGATCTTGATTTTGATGATCTATCACCTCAGCCTATGCAGTCACAAGACGACTGGAGGTGTTCACTTCTATCCCGTACCGTCAGGACCTTCGCATGATGTAAGTGACAGTAAATATGTTTTGTCTTTTTTTTTTATACCATTGTCTTGTCATTAAGATCTGACAATTTTTTGTATATATACTTATTATTTGAAACGTAGTTTTGCTTTCATTAAAGATCGCATTTTGTAGCATTCTTTTCTTGTCACAGCATTACAATTTTCAATTTTTTTTTATTGTAATCGATTCTTATGGTAAACAGATAATCATTTTGTAAACGGAGTTTTGTTCTACCTACTATCCTTATTGAGGCATCTTATCGACTATTAGTTTATGCAATCAACTTCTATAGTAAACTTATTACTTGGCTTGTAATGTGTAGATGGAAGTGAATGTTTCGATTGTTTGTTTTGTTTTGAAAGCGCATCTAGTATAAATGGAAAGTACGGAAGGCTTATGTATTACATGCGCCTTCAATAGAAATGATAAGTACCAAAGGTGCATGCAATGTAACAATTATCAAAATTCCTTTTCCATATTATTTTTTGAAAAAGAATTTGTATAAAACTCTTACATGCTCCATAACATCCGTGAGGCAAGCCATTACACAAAGTGGATCTCCTTTCCTTTCTTACTGTTTAGGTCTAATATAGCCATACCCTTTCAAGTCTTGCATCAAAATTTGGTATAGCACTTCTAAAGGAACTTGCTCAAAAACCCTAGAAGGGAAATCTTGTACTTACACAAGGGAGGCCATCCAATCAACAGTATTATTAGTCTCATGAGGTACCAATTTGTTCTTGCTCCCTTTGAATTGATAGATGTTTATCGTGCATAGTTAAATTACTTGAGTATATTTCGATTTAGGGCAATAATTAGTTAACAAATATTTCTCCACAGTTGTTGAATCCATTTTAATTTTAATTTTTACAAAGCCATTTTGAATACGATAAGTTGTTCCCAATAAATCCCCCATAGTTCTATGGTTACGTCTTGTCGGCCTAGGGTTTGTGTATAATCGAAAATCCACTTTCCTTGACTATCGTGGATCACTCCTCTTACTTATGCTTAGCAAATTCAATTATTAACTAAGTCATCTGAGTTTAGCTTAAGCCATTGGTGTAGAGGAGGAATCCATCTAAGAGATTTGATAGTTTTTTTTTTTTCTCTTTTTAGTAAGGCTTAGAGCTCATGACTAAGCCTTCTTTCTATACTGAAGGTATCCCAACCGATAGGGTCCAGGTTGAAAAGAACGCGATTTCATTCATTCCCTATGAACCGTAACATGAATTTAAAGATAAAGGCTGTAGGTGCAATTAGATTACTCACATCTGTTTTTGAAACATGACAATTTAACTTGGTCCATGTTAAAAGCTTCCCATTTACTCTAGGGTGTATTAGTTCAAAATTTTGCCAGAGCTTTACAACATGAGTAACTTTCTCACACTGGAGAAAAGCATGACTCAAATCTTCTTCTTGATAGTCACACCTATAATAGGAAGCCTTAATCTTGATAATTTGTTTCATTAAATTGTTTGTAGTAAGGAGGGAGTTATGTTGCAACCACCATAAGAATAGCTTAATTTTGGGATATATCAATTTCCATATCCATGACCAACTAATTTCATTGACTACATGTTTTGCTACTAGTTGATCATAGATATCGCTTAACTTTATTGACCCTCTGGTTAAGCTCAACACATCTTTTTGATCCTGTCGTCTTTGCAATATGATAGGGCCAATATTATTAACAATAACATCAAATATTTGCATAATAATAGCTTAATTTTGGGTGGATATATCGATTTCCATATCCATGACCAACTATTTTCATTGACTTCATGTTTTGCCAATAGTTGATCATAGATATCACTTAACTTTATTGACCGTTTGGTTGAGCTTAACACATCCTTTTGATCTTGTCATCTTTGCAATATGATAGGGCCAATATTATTAACAATAACATCAAATAGGGCAAAGCCTATTGAATCTTTATTACATATACATGGTTGCATCCATACATCAAACATTGTTAAGTGCCTTGCATTATAGTGTATTGGCCTTCCCTTGAATGAGTCTGCTAACAAGACAACCATTCCCATTTCTCCTACCAAAAACTAATGCTTCTTCCATCTCCCAAGGATGTATAGCCATTCTTCCTTACACATTCTGCACTTTGCCTCAATTCTCTAACCATTTGTGAGGCATTGACCAATTTCAAGGCATTATTATTAAATTGTAAATTCTTATGTTTAGATTTAGATAAGTTGAGCCCAAACAACATTTCTATTTTTAAATTCCCAATAACACTTGGTTACACATGTTTCATTCCTTTTCTCTATGTCAATGAAACTAAGTCCTCTTAGTTCCTTTGGCTTGATTATCTTGTCTCAACTTAACCAATGTGTCTTATTTGTTTCATTTATACCATTCCAAAGGAAATTTTTTACAATTTGATTTACTTTGCCAAGAATCTGTTTTGGGATTTTGGCAACTTGCATGTAATCTATAGGTAGAGCTTCCATAACTGATTTGATGAGAATTGTTCTTCCACACATGCTCAGTTATCAAGCTTTCCATCCCTAGGATACTATTCTTTGCTCTCCTATTTTGAACAGCTGCATGACAGTAAGAAGTGTTTCTCTCACCATCGTCATCCCTTTAGTGTGAGATTTTATTTTCCGGATCCATTCTTCTCTAACTAGTAATCTTTCAAGTTCTTCCTTCAAGTCCTTTTTTAGATCTACTAGATGGTTATGGGGGGCTTGAGCTAGCTTGTTGTCAATACCTTGTAACCTCCTTAGTATTCTCCTTTTCTGGAAGTGAGCTATTCCAAAGACTTTTCTGTTCCAATCTCTTAAAAAGTTTGGCAGAGGAGAAAGTAGAGTCAGCAGATTAAAGCTTAAAGCCTGCCAAACTTCCTCAATTAATCTTGAGCAGGGTTTGTCAAAGAACCAAATAGGTTGGAACCTAAATGGTCTTCGGTGTTTAGAAAATGTTGTAGTAGGATTTGTGAGTAGCAGCAGAGGGGTATGATCACTAAGCCACTGGGGGGGATGCAAGACTTTAGAATCTGGAAATAAACTCCTCCATACTTGGTTACACTAAGCTCGATCAAGCCTTCTATGTATTAGATGAGGAAGGCTTTGCTCATTCGTCCAAGTAAATGGTACTCCCACAAATCCCATATCCATTAAGCCACATTGGTTCATGCAAGTTGCATATATATGGGTTCTGTTCTTTGGAAAATTTCCACCCCAGCATTCATCCTTAGTTATAGCATCATTAAAATGCCCTATTACACACCATGGATTATTTTGCACTAATAATGCATGTGTTTTAAATTTTCCCATAAAATTAATTTTTAATGAATATTCGAAGAAGCATAAATCAAAGATAGGTAGCAACAATAGTTTGAGTTGCTAACCTTTGCCTGGATATGAATTTCCTGGAACGTTTTCTTGATAATGTGAATTTCCAAGACTTGTCTGTTCCAAAGAAGTAGAATGCTCGCATTGAATCCTCTTGCTTCAACACATGTGCATCCGTCCAGTGGTGATAGATATTGGAACATATAGGTTGCTGACTCTGACATTTTTGTTTCTAAGAAGGCTACCATGTCAGGCATAAATTTTGTTAATGCCTGAAAAATTTTATCTTGCTTTGAGCAGGAATTCAGACCACAAACATTCCAAACTATTATTCGGACTGGCCTCGGTAGAGTAAGATTATGCAGAATTCCGTCTTGTGTGATTGTTACGTTGTAGCAAATGTTTTCATTATTTTCAGCCATTGCTGCAGCAACCTCCATGACAAAATTACTAGGCAATTTTTTTTATTGTCCATCGATGCAAACACTTCCTCTGTATTAGGCAGCAGAAGTGGTATTGTTTGAGATTTCTTGAGAATGTATGCCGCTGGGAGTGTATACTCCGGTATCAGTAGAAGGTTGGTCCTGTAAATCTTGTTCACAACTATTTCGAGTGTTTTCTCCCATCTGTTCATTATCTTGAATGGGTGAAGATCTTCGAATGCCAATGCCACTGCTAGGAACACCACAAATTCTCTCTTGGTTCGAACTGATTGTCCCACTCTTGTCAACGTAAGTGTCCCTTCCAATTCTATGACTACTTCTCTTATTGTCCCTTCCAATTCTATGACTACTCTTATTGCTAGCAGATGCCCTCCACATGTATCATCACTCTCTCCATTTGATATTTCAAAATGGGTACATTAACCTATAACTTTTGTCTACCCAGGGCATTGCTGAGTCGGGATGACGTCAAGTGTACCTCCTTGTCCATTGTGTTAATTCTTTATAGCTAGGTGTTTGATGCTAGTAAGCCTTTACTTTGGAGTTGAATGAGATACTGGTGTTATAGGGACAGTTTTGAAGGTAAAATCGGCTTGATAAGTAGAGCTAATTTGTTCCATCTCCTTTCTCATTTGTTATAAGTTCATTTTCATGTACTTTCGAATCTTGATTGTCATTTTGCTCGTTAATTTCTATGTTCAAAGAGTCATGCATGCTTCTTGTAGGCGATTTTCTGACCCATTTTACAGTATTAGAGGTTCCTACTTCCGCCACCTGCCTTTCTTTAGACAAATTATCATGCGTGGAAACTTGAACTGATTTTGGCGGCTTAAACTCATGATTATTTTGAAGAAACAGTTTGCCTTTCGATTGTGACTTTTTTTTTTTCCTTTGGACAGTTGTCCACTCACCATAATCGTCATTTTTTCCATTGCTGAGGTCATCTTCCACCAGTGCACCATTACTTGAGCTTGTGCCACATGTCTCCAGTTCTACTTACTCATTACTTTGAGGTTGTTCTTGATGTTCTGGTAAGTTCTCGCAATTCCTAGTGGAGTTGTCTGATTGTTTAACATGCAGTGAATTTTCCTTCCCTTCCATTACATTTCCAGAATTCAAGGTCGAATGCTTCATAGGACAAATTGAGCTTAGATGCCCCATGCAACCGCAATTTAAACATAAGTTCTTAATTCCTTCCTTGTATGTAATATAAAATTCCACCTAAGATAATTTAATACACTAACGGCTCATTAAAGTTGATTTGGATACAATATCTAGCAAATTTTCCTCTCTTTGCATTGATTATACGAGAGTCAAGCTTTAAGACTGGACCTATTGATTCCCCTATAATATGCAAGTTTGAGGATCATAATATTCAAGGGGTAATTTAGGAATACGTACCCAGATAGCTACTGAATTATAAGTCGCTGTTGATGCCTGACGAATTGTTAAAAACCATCCGTTTATGAACCACGGACCATCACGAATTACTCTACTTAGGTCTTCAAATTCAAAGTTAATTGTGTAGTAACTAGAGCCCATAGCAAACGTAGAAAATTTTGAAGAAAATCGCCAAAGAAATTTAAGTTTTCTATATAGCATTTTATAGCAAAGAGACTGCCCATATAACGTTTGATAATCAAAGATTTTCTCCTTGGCTTATGCAGTCTTTTCTTGATAATCAATGGCACCGTAATTATTCTCTTAACTGGCTGACATTGTATTTGCTCTGCCATTTTCATTTGTTCCAGGATGCACTCAAAAGACAATTGATCAACTGTGGATGCAGCATCGTCCTCCTCAATTCGTTCATGTAAACTAAAATGCGCAACATAAGCGTTTGGAATGTTATGAAGGACTATATCTTTGTAGCATAATTTCTGTTTAGATGGTTCTGATGTTTTCTCCACTGGATTAGATTCTTGTTGTAACTGGTTTACTTTCTCCTGGTTCTAAGAATCTTTAGCTTGAATTTCAGCTTCAAGAGCTTCAACAGGTAACTGGTGAAGTAGAAAAAGGTTGAAGATTCCGTGGGGGTAAGGTTTTCCGTTAGAGCGGCTTATTCGAGAGCATCTTGAGAGTCTTTCTAGGAACTTTCCTATCTACTTTTATGGACAATGTTGTCCTCCGTATCTTTTACTTATTGAAACTATTATGATGCTTTCTTTACTTTATTGTCCTTTTTCTTCGTTATCCTTTTATTTGTAATATGTTAGGAGCTCATTTTCATAAGGTCACTTTTTTTTTTTAATCTTGTTTTATGTTGTTATTTAACGTTTTTCATATTGGGATCAATGTTAAGGAATCTCTACTAGCATATAAAGTCTTACTTTTTTATTTTTTAATTTTTTAAAATTATTATGCTTAAGATTGACATCACAATAATATGATTTAAAAGTTTAAATTTAGAAATGTGATACAAGCTTTATATTATTATTTGATACCTCTTCTATTCAGTAGTCTTATCAAGTTGATGATTTAATTAAATAAGGATTAAAGGGTGATGCATAAGACCTCCTTTTCTAATATCATATCATGATTAACAATGAAACACAAGGTATATAAATTTAATATAAGTTTTATATTTATTACTTAATAATTATTTTGGATGAATGGGTAAATGAAAAGCGTTTTAAAATATTGAATGATCAATTAAAACATAACACTCAAACTTAAGCCTTTTGTTTTATCCTTTTATTTCCCCCATCAATATAGTTTAAGATTTAGATTACTTACTTAGGATATCTTGAGATTTTGTGCCCAAATTCATGCACAATGGTTGGACCTCCATGGACTTCAAGTGGTAGCTTTTAGTTAATATGCGAATACAAATGATGAGTGAGTTTCGAAATATGTATGTACACATTCACTTAATAATTTTAAAGATTTAAAATCATTGTTGTCATGGTCTTGTAAATATAGTTAAAAAATCACAAGTAAAAAAAGTTAATTAAGAGTTTTGGCCTAATTCCAGGATTTTCACACTAAAAAATGTAATGGGTAATAGGAATTAAGCAATTGAGCTTTTAACTCAAGCCCGAGTTCGAGGCCTTGAAGGAATGACAAAGTAGATTCTTTCGTTCCATCTAATGCTAGAAGAGCCCGAGATAATCCTAACTATTGATCAACTCTACATACCGAGCCAAACAACTTTCTTTATGTCAATTATAGTATGTCGATTTGAGCCATACCCTGCTGACAGCTTAGCCAACGTTGTTGTCTACTTTACCATACCTGTGCCATCCACTTACTTGTCAATATGTGTACTGAGTGCCCCTAATCACATCTAAGTTAACATCACCTCGAAAGGAACTTTTGGTTAGCTCGACATCTTAGCTTGACAACAATTAAACTGATCATACGGTTTTGTCTATTTATGCTAGAAGCACCGCTACTATTTGCTAGCTACATGCTTAAACGACCACATGATGGAATTTACTACACCATTCGTTTGTTTTCTTGATTTTTCATTTATGTCCTTTTCTATCCCTTATATTTTATTTCTTTTAGATAATATCCTTTTTGTTTTTTCCATTTTCAGAAGGTTGCCCTAAATTATCGGGTATAAATACCCTTATACATTATAGCCGCAATAGTAATATGATATTGAATACACTATACTTTTCTCTTGCGTGAGCTACAATGCTTACTTCTACCTTAACTTTTATCCTATTCTTTGAGTAAGGTTAGATAGTGAGTGACTTTACTAAGCTACTCATATATCATATTGAGTTAGTTTGTGAGTTTATAGAGATTCCTTAGTACATCATATCTTCGGAATCATTCATGGGATTTTGCTTCTTTATTTTTTGTTCCATGCATTCCCATCCTCCTTTTAAGCTTCAATAAGCTTAGACCCTACCCTGATATAGCTGACCTTGTCTACTCTTGGTACAGCTTATCATCTTAGTATTAAAGTAAAGGTTCTTTTGGAAAAGTTACATTTCGAGCCTTGTTATTGCTATGTTATAAGTAGCGTTGGTTACGGTAGTATGTTGTGGTTGCAAAGAGGTTAGCTATAGTGTTTTAGTAGGTAGTGGAAGTTGTATTGTTGTTATGTGATAACTGCTGCAAAGTACTTTGTTTTACCCTATTTCGAGCCTTAAGAAATAGAGTAGGTTCCAATTGGCTTGTATTGTCCTTTAAATTAGCTGTCTGAGGTTAAGGTTTACTTAGATTTAAATATTTGAGCGGAGAAGTATACATATGTGGAGTAGATAGTTTGAAAACAGTGATTATTGTCTATGGGAACATTAAGACCTTGAGTTTATTGTTGAAGTTCCCTGTGGAAGCAATATGAAGTTGAGGAAGGAATGACTAATTTGAGTGTAAACGCTAGTATTGGAAACGATAATAGTGGTGTCGTCCATAATGGTTGACACCACCAAAATACTCCTAGAAGCATAGATGAATGAATAAGCAAAATGGATAACTTGATAGTTAACCTAATCAGAGCTGTTCATGCATTAGCTTTTTGACTTATTGATGTCACTCAGAATACCCCTTAAGCTGCCTAACTAATGAGAGGATAGGTTTCAATTTGATAAAATCAAGGTAGAGGAGTAGGAGACCCTATATAGAAGAGAATCAACTTAGGAAAAATGGATGAAGAAGACAAGGAGGAATATATTGAGGAAGAGGAGCGAGCTTTTGCACCTTGAGTTGTCAACCATGTGAACCTTTAGGTCTTGAGCTTCAATGGTTTTAGAGATGCTGATGACTACTTAGATTGGAAGGAAAAGGTAGACCGAGTATTTGACTATCATCAGTATAAGGATTACAAGAAGGTGAGAACTATTGCAGTAGAATTCTTAGGTTATGCCGCCATATGGTGGAGGAACTTCCATATCATGAGGAGGTGAAAAGGATGTAGAGAGGTTAGCACCTAGCCTAAGATGAAGAGGGCACTTAAAAATAGATTTGTACTAAATACTTATTTACAAGATACTTTTACTTGACTTTAAGAATTGAGGTAAGGGAGCCAAACTATTAATGAATATGTGAGGGAATTTTAGATGATCATGATTAGTTGTGAAGTTAATGAGCCATTAGCCTAGATAGTATCTAGGTTTCTTACTGAATTGAGGAATGATATCTGAGATATAGTAGAGCTTCAATGGTTTACTCAATTGAATGAGGCTATAAGAATAGCCCAACGTATGGAAAGATAAAGGAGAAGCAGACTGATCTAACCTTAGATTAGTCAACTTGCTCAAAGTGGTAAACTTTAGTAGGAGAGCTAAAGTTGTGACTAAGTAGAAGAGTTGCGCTGCCGACTAGGAATTTTCAAAGAGAACTTATGAGAAGGGACAAGGTTTGGACGAAAGACAAGCCAGATCAAGTGTTTTAAGTGTTAGGGATTTAAGCACATGGTTGCTCAATGACGGAATAGAGGAACTATGATTATTAGGGGTAATGCTCCAAAGATTGAAGTATATAGTACAGACGAGAAACACAAGAAGAAATGAGAGTTAGAAGGAGAAACTGAGCTTAATGGTCAGCTATTGAAGAGGATGTGTTTGCTGAGAACTTGAACAAACTAACCTTAGTTGTCAAACGTGCAATGAGCATTGAACCATCAGTTGAAGAAGAGCAATGTGAGAACTTATTTCACATCACCTGTAAGGTGAACAAACAGGTGTATGTGCTCATAATGGATAATGGAAGTTGTACTAATGTAACATCTGCCAACCTGATTAGGAAACTCAAATTACTAACCATAATACATTTGAAGCCATACAAGCTACATTGGTTAAATGAAAAAGGAGCACTATATGTTACTCAACAAGTGTTATTATTGATCTCAATTGGAAATTGCTCTGATAAAATCCTCTGTGAAGTGTTACCCATGTATGCATCTCATGTGTTGTTATACTGACCATGGCTTTTTAATCAAAGGGTCATTCATGATAGCTTTAGAAACACATGTATTTGAGAAAGATGGGAGAAAGATTACCTTGCACCCTATGACCCTAAGCCAAGTAAGAAGGATTCAAGCTAAATTAGCTCGAGGATTAAAGAAAGCTTTGGTTCTAAGCTAAGCTAATCTCTAAGAAGCCACCAAGTCTAACATGCTAACCTTCCTTTTGATTAGAAGACTATTAGAGTTGAAGGAGCAAATTGTGTAACCTAAAGAAGTTCAAAAGCTATTAGATGAATATGTTTACCTATTTCTTGAGTAGTTGCCTGAAGGGTTATCCCCTTTTCAAGGTATTGAACACTGCATTGACTTGATACCTGATGTAGGTTTTCCAAAAAAGCTTGCTTATAGCTCCATAGACAAGTTAACGAGCTACTAAAGAAAAGATAAATGAGAGAAAGCCTTAGCCCTTATGCTATTCCTACTTTACTTGTATTAAAGAAGGATGGTACTTGGTGAATGTATATGGATAGTAGGGTTGTGAATAAGATTGTAATCAAGTATAGGTACCCTATTTCGAGGTTAAAAGATATGCTAGATGTATTGAGTGATGATAGAGTGCTCAATAAGATCGACTTAAAGTCAGGATATCACCAGATTCACATGAGATAAGGTAATGAATGGAAAATTATGTTTAAGACTCGACATGATCTTTATGAATAGATGGTAATGCCTTTTGGCTTATCAAATACCTTGAGCACTTTTGTAAGGTTGATGAATCATGTGTTAAAAAATTTGATTGGAAAGTTTATCATAGTTTGCTTTTATGACATCCTTATATACAGTGCCAACCTACTAAGCCATTCATATTATCTCCGAGTTATATTTGATGTGCTCTAAGCCAAACGACTATTTGACAACTTGAAGAAGTGTTGTTTCTACTAGGAGGAAGTAGTTTTCCTAGGATATGTAGTTAGTGGAGGAGGCTTAAGAGTTGATAATGAGAAGATATGAGCAATTGTCGAATTATTGACCCCAACTGCTTGTGCTAAGGTGAGAAGTTTCCATGGACTGGAATCTTTCTACTGGCGATTCATTAAAGGTTTCAGTACCATTGTTGCACCTCTTACCGAGTTGAAAAAGAAGAACATTGACTTTAAGTAAGGAGAGAAAGAAGAGAGAAGTTTTGTTAAGGTGAAGAAGAGATCAACCAATGTACCTGTGTTAGCTTTGTCTGACTTTAAGAAGATATTTGAGCTTGTTATGTTGATGTAAGAAGGCCAACCTATTGCCTATCATAGTAAGAAGCTACAAGGACCTCAATTGAATTACTCAGTATATGACAAAGAACTCTTAACACTTATCTGAGTGCTCAAAGTATGGCAACATTATCTACTACTAAAAGAGTTTGTCATTATACCAATCATAAGCCCTTAAGGCATCTTAGAAGTCAGACTAAGCTATCAAAAAGACAAGCATGATGGGTCGAATTCTTGTACAGTTTCAGTTTTGTGATCAAGTACAAGCAAGGAAAAACTAATGTAGTTGTTGATGCTTTATCAAGAAGATATGTCCTTCTCTTTGAGCTATAAACTAGACTCTTGGGATTTGTAAGCATTAAAGAGTAATATCCTTAAGGCACCCATTTTGGTCCTGTACTTGAATGATGTGAAGAAGGAAGAACAGTGGATGATTGCTACGTAGGAAGATGGATATCTATTTTGGAGAGACAAGTTATGTGTGCCAACCTACTCACTAATGAGAGAAGCTCATTCTAGTGGACTTTCTAGACATTTTGGAAAAAGAAGAACATATAAATTGTTAAATGGTAGATTCTTTTGGCCTAAGATGCAGCGAGATGAGTATCGGATTATTGAGAACTATGTTACTTGCAAGAGGGAAAAAAAGTTGAGCTGAATAAGGGAAAGTAATGTCTTTACGCATCTTAACTCAATCTTGGGATGAATTGAGCATAGATTTTATCCTCGGATTACCTTAGACTTCTCGAGGCAAAGACTCTATTATGGTTATTGTAGACTGATTCAGTAAGATGGCACACTTTATACCCTACATTAAAACTAACAATGCTTCAACTATTTCTTCTTTGTTTTTGTAGGAAATAGTTCACTTATAAGGAGTTCTAAGGAGTGTAGTATCAAACAAAGACCTAAAGTTCTTAAGACATTTCTAGTGAACTCTTTAGTGTTGGATGGGAACCAAACTACTATTCAATACTTGCCATCCTCAAACCGATGGTCAGATAGAGGTCATTAATTGCACTTTACATTCACTACTCCTAGCTACAGTAGGGAAGAACTTAGCTGATTGGGATGTCTGTATGCCTATAGAGGAATTTTCTTACAATAGAATAGTATACAGCATCACCAAACAAATACCCTTTGAAGTTGTCTATGGCTTCAACTTAGAGTTACCCCTTGATCATACTTTAACACCCATGCTCAACCAAGAAGACCCTGAAGCAAAAGCTCGAATACAATCCTTTTAACAAGTTTATTAGAAGGTCACATGGTAAATTGATTAAGTTGCCAAGAAGTTAAGAGAGAAAGGCGAAGGATGGAAGACTAAGCAATTTCAACTTGGAAATCAAGTGTGGTTGCACTTAAGTAAGGAGAGATTTCCTAACAAAAGGAAGAATAAGTTGCCTACTTAAGTTGAAGGACCATTTAAGATACTCCAAAAGATAAACAACAATGCATATTAGTTAGAGCTACTAGAAGAATTTGGAGTAACTTACATATTTAACATAGCCAACCTTAGCCCTTATAGACCTAAAGAAGAACTAAATGAGGACTAAATATATTTTATCCCAAATCCTAATAACCCCAGTAGGGATTTTAGAAATCAAGCAACTGGGCCACTGACTCAAACCTGAGCTTGAGGCCTTAAAGGATTGATAAAGCAGATTCTATCATTTTAGCCAATGCTATAAGAGGTTAAGCTAATCCTAGCTATTGATCAACTCCACATGCCAAGCTAAATAGCTTCCTTTCTATCAATTACAGTCTGCTGATCTTAGCCATACCCTGTTGACAACTCAACCAACTTTACTATTTACTCTACCATACCTATGCCAACCACTTATTCGATAATACGTATGCCAAGTACCCCTGAGTGCATTTGAGCTAACATCACCTTAGAAGGATCTTCAAGTTTACTTAGCATCTCAACTCGACAATAATTGTACTGACCATACGATTTTTTCTGTTTTTGCTAGAAGCATCGCCATTGTTTGCTAATCGCATGCCCAAACGACCATGTGATGGAATTTGTTGCACCAATAATTTGTTTTCTTGATTTTTTGTTTATACCTTTTTTATTCCTTGTATTTTACTTCTTTTAAACAGTACCCTTTTTGTCTTTTCCATTTTTAGAAGGTTGCTCTAGATTATTAAGTATAAATTTCCTTATACATTGTAGCCATAATAGTAATATGATATTGAACATACTATACTTTTTCTCTTGCGTTGGCTATTATGCTAACTTCTACCTGAACTCTTATCCTATTCCTTGAGCAAGTTTAGGTGGTGAATAACCTCACCAACCTACTTCTGTGTCATGTCGGGTTAGTTCGTGAGTTTATGGAGATTCCTTAGTATATCATGTCTTTGGAATTGTTCATGGGATTTTGCTTCTTTATTTTCTGTTTCGCTTACTCCTATTCTCCTTTTCAAGCTTTCGGTAAGCTTGGACCCAACCCTAATACAACCAACCTTATCTACTCTTGTTACTATGGTCTCTTTCCATAATTTTATTAGTATCTGTGCCCTCAACTTGATGATATTATGATGTCTGTGTTAGAAAATGCCAACACCAAAGGATCTTAAGATGGCTTCTTCTCTCTTCTTTAGATGCATTTCCATGATAGCTTTGTGCAGGTGTCTAAGAAACAGATGCTTAATAACTAGACACGTACTTTAAGTATTAAAAGCTTTTGTTAGTTATTGATCTTTATCTCAAGGATTTTGCTTTTGTAAGGATGTGATGCATTGGTGTTGTTAGATGGTGCTTTGATAATTACTAGTGAAAAGAGGTCTCTACTCAACATGAACTCCTCTTATACTTCTTAAAATTAGGTTGTAGCAAATTGCTTCCCTCTTGGGGATAAGGTCGACCTAAAAATTAGGCTGATTTAGGAAAGATATTGAATGACTCCAATCTCTATTCTGGTTGTGCAATGGATTAAAAACACATGTTGCCTATTCAAGTGCCATTCTATTATTATCTGTCCATAAATAATTTTAATTTAGAGGTTATAATGCAATGTCTCTTATGCTGACCCAAAAATGTCAAAGTCCATGTCCCTTCTACAACTTGAATTAATAGAAAGCAAAAAACTTAGGGATATTTCTGAATGTATGATTGAGATGGAAATGATGAAAATAGAAGTTTGTAATTGTGTAATTTGCCCATATTGTTAGCTATGCTTGTGGTAACATAAATTGCACTCCAAAATTAGCTTCATTAGCCAAAACAAGATTGATGGCAACAATTATTGGTTATGTTATGTAATGGCTCTATCCTCTGTATTTCTAAAAATGTTACATGCAAAGTTGGTGTTAAGGAAATGATAATAGGATTAGCCACTTCATATGATAATTACCCAATATGTGTATAGTATCAATATTGAAGGTAGTAATCAGTAATTGTTGAAAGAAAATCATCTTAAGCCAATTTACTATCATCAATTAAGAATTCCTCATTCAAAAAATTGACTAGTAGGTCTTGTTTTCAAATATAGTCACTCAAAATAGCCCTTAGGGATTGTTTATCTCCTTGCATTATATCATCTATGTCTTTATTGGCTTCATGAATTGCCTCCATCACTTTGACATAATAATTTAGGTGTTCCACTTGATTAGGAAACTTCAGAGTAGGATTTTCCTCCATTAAAGTCTTTTTGCAACTATGTGCATAATTTTGCACCATATCTGCCTCTTTATTGAGATGATTGTCCCCAAGTAAGTGATCCATTTCCTTATAGATTTCTTTGCCATTATATTAGTCAACAATCTATTCCTCATTGTTGAATTTGGCACCTAATTGATTTATAAAATTAACTTTTGGAACATTTTCAACATCAATAATATGCGCTAGATCTGTAGTTGCATTTATATCATTTTTCTCCACTAATTGAACCAGATTTTAAGGACTTTCTTAGCCATTATGTTGCTAAACACTCTATAACTTGTACTTCTCAGATTTGACATAAGAAGTTGAGGAAAATTCTACATCTATTTGGTATTTCTTTAGATTATTTCATTTCCCTCTTTGTTTTTGAAAATATTACATTAGAATCTTGATATTATTATTCATTTCATGTAACGTGGTATCTAATTCTATCAAATCTTACATCCATACTATCCATGTACTTATCTCTTGAATCAAAACAATTTGCAATCAATTTTACCTATTCTTGCAAACTAATAACTCTATGAGTATAATATGCCATTTGCTGAAACTTCGAAAACTCAATGGAAGCACCAATCTTAAGCCGTTATAGGGAAGGCCCGACCTAATTCTCTTCACTTTTCAACCAAAACAACAAAATTCTAAATACCCTTATTTTAGGACACTCCACTGTCGATGCCTCTTAGGTATGTCTAACTCTTTCTTTATCTAATTCTTCGTCCTTTACTTTTCTTTCTTACTAAAAATCTACGGTTCAAAATTAAACCATATTGTGACTCCAAATCTAAAAATAAAAGCATATGTATAATGTGCTCATTATGATCTCTCTATTAATATGATTCTTGTTAAATTGTTGTAATTATCTCGCTCTAATGCTAGTTAGGTTTTGGTGTTGGTGTGAGGTATGAATGAGTTATGAACTTTCAAGAAGCTATATATCTCTAAGAAAACAACAAAGTGTTTTGAGAAATTGTGGATCTATATCCCTTTCATTCACTTTTCCACTATTTATACTAACTTGTACATTTAATGCTATACAGTTATAACTCATACCTTTTAAAGCCACTTTGTAACAATTCTTTAGTTATTGTTCACAACCTGCATATGTAGCTTTGTTTAGTTATTTTCTAAACTCCTCTTATACTTCTCAAAATTGGGTTGTAAAAAATTCCTTCTCGTTTTGAAAATTGACCTTGTCCTTAAGGTAGAACTGAAAATTGAACCAATTTAGGAAAAACACTAAATGGCTTCGATCTTTGTCTCGATTGTATAATGGGTTAAAAACACCTATTGCTTATCCAGGTGCCATTCTATTATTATTGATCTAAAAACAATTGTCATTTGGAGGTTGATTATGAGATGTCTCTTATGTTGACCTAAAAATGTTAGAGTCCATGTCCCTTCTACAACTTAAATTACTAGAAAGCAAAAAGCTTAGTGGTACTTCTAAAAGTATGATTGAGATGGAAATAATGAAAATAGAAGTCTATAATTGTGTAATTTGCCCATACTGTTCGGTTTGCTAGTGGTAACACAAATTGCACTCCAAAAATAGCTTTGTGAGCCAAAAGAAGATTGATGGCACCATATTTTCTGTTATGCTATGTATCGACTCTATCTCCATATTTCTAAATACGTTACATGCAAAGTTGGTACTGACCCCTTATCAAATTTTCCTAACAATCTTTCATTCTTATCCCAAACAAAAAATTTAGTAGGATTGTATGTCCATGTACCATCCCATATACTTTTAGTTATGAATGGCAATGATGAGAGGATTAGCCACTTCATATGATAGTTGCCCAATATTTGTATAATATCAATGTTGAAGGAATTAATAAGTTTTTGTTGAGAAAAATTATCTTAAGCCGATTTACTATCATTAATTAAGAATTCTCCATTCAAGAAATTGACCAATTGGTTTTGTTTTGAAATATAGTCACTCAAAATAGCCTTTGGTGATTCTTTGTCTTGTTGCATGATATCATTGCCCCATCACTTTGACACTATAATTAGGGTGAACCATTTGATTATGAAACTCCAAAGTAGGATTTTCCTTCATAAAAGTATTTTTGCAACTATGTGCATAATGCTGCACCATATTTGCCATTTTGCTGGGATTGTTGTCCTCAAGTGATCCATTTCTTCAAAAATTTCTTTGCTATTATATTGGTCAACAATCTACTCCTCATTGTTGAATTTGCCACCTAATTGATTTATGATATTAACTTTTTGAACATTTTCGGCAATAACAATGTGCACTAGATTTGTATTGCATTTATATCATTTTTCTACACTAATTGAACTACATTTTGAGGACTTTCTTGGCTATTATGTTGCTAATCCCTCTATAACTTATACTCATCAGATTTGACATAAGAAGACAAGGAAAATTCCACATCTACTTGGTATTTCTCCAAATTATTTTGATTTCCTCTTTGTTTTTGAAAATATTGTATTAGAATTTTGATTTTATAGTTCATTTTATGTGACATGGCATCCATTATATCAAATCTTGCATCCATACTATCCATGTACTTATCTCTTGAATGAGAATGATTTGCATTCAATTTTACTTGTTTTTGCAAACTTATAACCCTGTAAGTATAATCTGCCATTTGTTGAAACTTCAAAAACTCAATACTTCTCAATTGTATAGCTAGTGCAAATCATTAGAAGCCTTAATATTATGCTGTCTAAGTGTAGGTCCGACTTAATTCTCTTCAATTTTAAACCAAAACAACAAAATTATAAATAGCTTAATTCTAGAACACCCCACTACCGATGCCTTCTAGGAATGTCTCACTCTTTCTCCATCTATTTCTTTGTCCTTTACTTTTCTTCCTTGCTCGAAAACTAGTGTTCAAAATTATTTTAACACCAAATCTAAAAAAAAAAAGTAGATCTTCGATGTGCATTTTATGATCTCTCTATTGATATGATTCTTTTTAATTTATTGTAACTATCTTACTCTAATGCTAACTAAGGTTTGGTGTTTATGTGAGGTATGAATGGAGAAGAAGGTACGAATGGGTTTTGGACTTTTGAGATGTTACATATCTTTAGGAAAACAACATGGTGTGGTGAGAAATTGTGGATTTGTATCCCTTTCATTCACTTTCCTACTATTTATACTAGCTTGTACATTTGGTTGTATATAGTTGTAACTCTCACTTTCTATAACCACTTTGTAACAATTCTCTTGCTGCCCCCTTATCAAATTATCCTACCACTTTGTCGTTCTTATACCAAACAAAAAATTAGTAGGATCGTATGTCCATATACCGTCCCACATGCTGATAAGGATTTTGATCATAAAGTTTTGGAGACCTTCAACGAGCCTAAGGAGATTAATGTTCGAACTCCCTTATTAGCCTTGAAACTTCTCTAAGGGATTGATGGATTGGGCAATGGAGAAGCTCGAATTAGAGCCATATACACAAAAAGAGATCAGGGTGGCTTCAATTAGGTCGGGAAAGAAGTACGGAGCTTGAGAAGACTTTGTATAACCTCTATGAATTCAAATTCAAACATAGGCACAAGTAGTTAGGAGTTATCACACAAATAACCACCTAAGACTAGCCAAATGGTTACGCAAAGATTCTAAAGGCAACAATTGCTAAATGGTTACCACCCATCCTCTATAAATAAAGGTTGTCATGCTATAGTAATCTTCTTCAGAACTCTAATTCTCTAGACATTTAACTTTATCTTCCACTTTTGCACTTTCCTCAATCCAAATCTTACTTAGGCATTAGTGTGGCTATACTAAAGTTGCTTTGACCCTCCATAGCCCAATTTCTTCTCTTTTGCAAGCTTGAAATTAGTTAAGTGAACCAACTTTTCTTTCATCCAAATTTGACTATTAACACCATATACTATTAGTTTTGAATGGCAATGATGAGAAGTTTAGCCATTTCATATGATAGCTACCCAACATGTGTATAATATCAATACTAAAGGTCGTAATTAGTAATTGTTGAAAAAAATCCTCCTAGAGCCAATTTACTACCATCAAGAATTTGCCATTCAAGAATTTGACTAATTGGTCTTGTTTTCAAATATAGTCACTCAAAATAGCCCTTAGTGATTGTGTCTTCTTGCATCAAATCACTCGTATGTTTTTTTATTAGCTTGCTAAACTACCCCCATCACTTTGACATTGTAATCTAGGTGTACCACTTGATTATGAAACTCTAAAGTAAGATTTTCCTTCATTAAAGTCTTCTTGCAACTATGTACATGATTTTACACCATATTTGCCTCTTTATTGAGTTCATTGTCCTCAACTATGTGTTCCATTTCTTTAGAGATTATATTGGTCGACGATCTATTCCTCATTGTTAAATTTGCCACTTAATCGATCCATAACATTGATTTTTAGAACATTTTCATTAACAATATTGTACATCAAATCTATCACTAAATTGATATTGTTGATAGGGCTTTTTTAATGACTAAGCCATAGGCTTATATTAACTAGCTCATGACTTAAGCCCAACTCTAAAGGTACAGTTCGAGTACAATATCCACTTGCCTACTATAAATATAGAGGAAGACCCCTAGCTAAGGAGATCCCTACTTCTCATTCTCTCCCTTTTCATGTAACTTCACAGCTTAATCTTTAGACAAGAAGTCGACTTAAATATTAGAGTGGCCATGCTGGAGTACTCTTTAATTCCCTCAATAGCCATGATTTGTTTTATAGGTACCTGTATATCGGAATGAGAACCAACTATCAACAATTGGTGCTGTCTTCTAGAATGTCATTCTCCATTGCTACAATCTTTGATGATTTATTGAAATTTCATGGTGGTACATTTCTTCCTTTTATGGATTTTTTCAGGTCTGGTTCATTGTAGTTTTCTTCTCTTATTTTTGTCTCCATATTTGGTTTTATGTATGATGTTTTGATTTGAATACACGGTGTTTTTTTTTTCCCTAGTGTTCTTCAAAATCTGTCTATACTATGAAAGTTTAAAAACTACTGTATACCAATCGTTGTGTCATACAATGGAGGGGTTTAGACTTCATTTAGGTGAAAAGAATCAACATTTGTCATACGTTTTGGGACTAATTCTATAATATCCCTTAGCACAAAAGCATAAAATCTAATAAACCTCCTTTTTGGCCTTTTGAAACTTCTCCAAAACTGTCTATTGTGCTAATTGATTACCATAAATCATAATACTTAGATGGTGGTATGATTTTTTCTTTAGCACTAGCTTATGTTATTCTGATTCTGTTATAGCTAGATTCAAAACAATCACAAGATTATTTTTGCCAAAGAATTATTTGTGCCTACCTATTAAAACTAGGTAAAATATGAGCAAGGAATTAAGTTGCAAGAGTCTTTGATTCCTTCAAGATTTTCATTATTCTAGAGATAATAGACCTAGCTTCCTAAGGAACATACCTACATGATGCTCAAGAAGTAGTTTATGTGGTTAATAGGATGGAGTATATATGGAACCCAAGGTTATGTCTTTTACATGGATAACTTGATAGCGAATACCAATGAAATGTTAGAAGTAGATGGGCTTCTATTAAATTTCATGGACACACGTTCATATAAAAGAAAGAAAGAAGAAAATATGTACATAATCATAAATTTAATTCTTCATTAATTCTACACTTTTAAACATGCCTTCATGAGCTATTTATACCATTACAATTTACTAAAAGTAAAAATGATTAACTTAGATGATTAAATTTACACCACTAGTAATAATAGCAAAATCCAATCATCCAAGTACGTGTTATTACTTTCATAGGTTATCTCCTATATTTTTACATCTAAATGAGTTTTACATGTTGTTCAAGTTTAGTTTCCAACATCGTCCATAAACTTAACTTCTTTACAACTTTAGTCATCTCTCTAAACTGCAAATATCGATCTTATTTGAGGAGTTTTGTAAAAATATTAGCTATTTGATCAAGAGTTTTGATGTATTCTACCTTAACCTCCTTATTGGTAATGCAATCCCGAATAAAATGAAACCTTGCATCTATATGCTTGCTCCAATCATGAAATATTAGATTTTTAGCAAGAGTAATGGCTGATTTGTTTCCTACTAAAATTTTAGTCGCTTTTTCTTAAGCAAAATGAAGTTCACCTAGTAATCTCCTTAGCCATATTGCATGACATGTACCAACAGCTATAGTAACATGCTTTGATTCACATGTTGAGAATGTTACAATTAATTGTTTCTTTGAACACCATGAAATTGCATTTTCTCTAAAGAAAAATATAAACCCAATAGTACTCTTTTGGTCATCAATATTAGCAGCACAATCACTATCACAATATCCTTTTAAGTGAGCCTCATTCGAAGAAGTATAAAAAATGCCATAATCAAGAGTACCTTTTAAATATCAAAGAATTCTCTTTGCGGCTCACACGTGTTCTGTAAACCCCGCGAATTTAGCTTTCTAAGTATAGAAACAAACGTCTAAATTGTAGATGATTTCCCGAACTCAAAAGAGCCAGTAAGATTTAAAATCGATTAAAATCTCAATCCAAAACCTAAAGTGAATACGAAAAACCTTAAATCATCAATTGAATCCCTAACCTCGTACAAAGACCCTAAAACCTCGAACCTCATCAAAACCCTAAGATGACAATCGAAGATTTAATCGCGTAAGAATATATGAAACCTTAAATGTGTAAAAACATTAGAGATGGTGCTTTAAAGTAATAAGAACCCTAAAACTATAACTTTAAGGATATCAAAGCACTAATTCACCATAATTTACCCTAAAACCTTAAATGATAATATATCCTCCACATTTTGCCATGTTATCGGTAAACGACTAAAGATAACTCTCAATCATGCATAAACATTTAGAATACTTAAGTGATCTCTTAGAAACTAAGATAATGAATCATAGATTACATTTATGTCTTAAGTATGTGATTAGGATAGTCTTACTTAGAGTTAAGGTTATAGTTGAAGATTAGGTTACATGTAGTGAACTTTAATATCCGAATTAGTACTTTTTGCACTTGTTATCCAAAGTAGTTTATCAAATGAGATATATAGGCTATAAAGACCTAAAGTAAGATCTCATCAACAATGTTTACTAATCAATTCATCAAATACCTCATTTCCTTCATTTTTCCCTTAATTTCCCTTAATTACTACATTATGTGCACAAAATTGCACATACTTAAGGAATGTTGACCAAGATAATGCATGTTAACCAAAGTCAAAGGGTTGACCAAGTCAACACATGTTGACTAAAGTCAACACTTTGAAAAGTCAACAAAAGACCAAAAGATTAAGAAAATATCTATTCCTTCATGATGGCTTTTCTTATCTTCTCTTTTGATTTTTTCCTCTTCTCTTTCTCTTCAATTGTTGCCGTCCATACATCTCCCCTTGTAGACCCCACCATTCTTCTTCTTCCATAAGCAAAACAAAGACAAAAGAAACAAAACAAAAATCCTCCTCCATGCCGTGAGCTTTCCCCTTCCCTTTCACTTTCATTTCTTCACTTTTGCTTCCTTAAATCCAACACATCTAAAGGTATGTACTTAACTTACTTTATGTTGGTTTATGTTATTCATTAGTTAGTTAATTAGGTAGATTAGATAAGTAGTTAGGTGTTAGTGTTATCTTGAAGAAGAGGGAACAAAGTTCCCATCTTTAAATGTAGAAATCTAGGAATTATGAAGAAGAAGAAAGATATGCATGTGCATATGTCCTTAAGTATATGTATAAAAGGATATGCTAGAAGAATATATGCATAAATACCTTTGTACATAAGTATACAATATGTACATAACCTAAAATAAGGTATATACTAACTATACATACATATATCATGTCAAATATACTCTTAAAATACAAAAAGAATGAAATTGTGAAGCTTTCTTAAGGGGCTAGATAAGGCATACGAAAATACGTATAAAAAATACGTATGTCACCGTATGCGTATATGGGTATATGTATTAGTATATATATTAGTACATAAGTATACATATTAGTATGTTATGAGTATAGGTAGGTATATAACATATGTATATGTATAAGTACTTAATGATATATATATTTACATGTAATAAATGGATTACATAAGCTATGACATCATCAAAACATTACATAAGCCATGACCTCATCAATTGATTACATAAGTAATGATGTAAGCATAGGTTTATAAAAGAAGAAATAATAAGATTGCATAAGCATATAATATAGGTATATACATATACTTAGAAGCTAAAAATCCCTTAAACCTTGATACACTTCCTAGATTGAATTAAACTTAATCAAGTATGTAAATTAGTAGCACTAATGTAAAATTTCCTAAGTGTAAGAATCAAATAGCTAATTCAATCATTAAATCC
This sequence comes from Lumnitzera littorea, assembly GCA_024138015.1. Classification (NCBI taxonomy): domain Eukaryota; kingdom Viridiplantae; phylum Streptophyta; class Magnoliopsida; order Myrtales; family Combretaceae; genus Lumnitzera; species Lumnitzera littorea. Next base: position 88,032,493 of record JAMXBB010000012.1, read on the forward strand.
TAAACTAGGGCATAAACATAAGCAATAAGAATAATTAAACTTTAATAAGATAAAATATCAATAAATTTAGCCCATATCGTAAAACACGGGTCTTAATGTACAAAACGGACATTACCGTGTGAACGTGCGTCCGAAAACGATGAAAAACGACTATAAGTTCGCAAATATCGGAATTAGAACAAAAAAATTACAAAATACATAAAGGAAGCCTCATACCTTACTAATATAAGAAAATAGCTACTATTAATCTCATAGAATATGGTAACCCTATACACATTATACTCGGGTTACATTGGAAGAAACTAGATAAACTACAATAGACTTTTAGTTGACTAAGGAGTCTGAATTCTCAGAACACTTATAAGGTTTACCATTTTGATTTAGGCGTTCGATATCGAGTCCTGGAAACCCTAAAGGCTTGGAGAATGAGTAATAATCCAGGTGAGGGAATTCTGATGACCTGCTACTTGCTTGTACGTGTTATTTGTATGATGTTTTGTTGTTTGCTATTGCTTGTATGTTTGAATGACTGTTCTGTTTGTATGCCATCATCTATGTGATCACCTTTTTAAGTTGATAACTATAAATGTCTGACCTAAATAATCGGTTCTACTTGTCGCATGTCTATGACTTGGTAAAGGTATGAATGGAGAGTGCTAGCCTTGCAAAAATTTTAAGAAAAGTATTTTGGCAAAAGCTTTTCTAACCTTAAACAAATTTTTGCATGATCGCTGTAAGGGCTTGTGGAGCCATAAATAGTATTTTTAACGTTAAGGCAAAGTTAACATGGGTTCTCCAATTGATAGCGAGAGGACTTGCTTTATTGTACCTGAAAGGCCTTGGTTATTTTTGATTGCGAGAGGACTCACATGTTTATGCCCGAGGGGCCTTAGAGGGTGGATAGTCCTAGTTCGGACTCCCCCTATTTGGATTGAAATTCTTTTCTCGGCTAGGGTAATAGTCGAGTTTTGCCTAGTGGGGTAGTGCCCCTAGGTAGCCTCTGCGGGTAAGCTGAGGTGCCCTGTGTGGGTAAGTACAGGGGATAATTGAAGTGTGGACGACGTAATTCTACACCTTCCATAGTTCCGGACTCCTATGGATGTGTTGTTTGCATTCATCACGCTTGCATTCATTATGTATGTAGATAGCTTGTTTGCATGTGTGATAATAATGTGTGAAAACTTACCTGACCGGTGGTGGTGAGGAACGAACTCACTGGGCTGTTTTATGCTCATTCCCCCTTAGTTTTCTTTGCAGGTTTACATACGATGGGATTGGGATATGTCTCGAGTGCTGAGTGCGAGATGAAGATATGTACCTTAATATTAGAAGTAGCTGAGTACTTTTTAGTTGATACATAGACATCATTTGTAGAAAATATTTATTTATTAAATCTTACCATAATACTAGTATATCCTATCTTATTATTTAGTAGGGGATACCGATTCTCTGCGGTTCTAAGGAACCGTGGGATACCGGATATCCATAGTTATTTATAATTATATATTATGTCATGTTATAATAAATTAATTACTTAAAAATCATTAATCTTAGTGATTTATTATTTAGAGTCTTGCAATCTCTGATTTGCAAGACGGTTTTCATATCATGGGTGCACACATGTTATGGAAATTTTAGGTAATCTTACTAGGTCCCTTTTAGGGTCCTGACATGTTCTTCACTTGGACTCTCCATAAATCGACTTACTAATCCTACATCAAATAGTATATTAAGTCTAGTTTATGTCAAGTACCTTCGGTTTCCCACAAGGCTTTGAAATGTGGTTGAGTCAACTTTCCTTACTCCATCCTCCTTAGAGAGTTTTACCTTGCACTCCAGTGGGTATTCATGGGCTTGTAATCTATCATCTTAAACTTCTTCATAATCCTTTTTGCATACGACTCTTGTGAGATAAATATTCCATCACTCCATTGTTTTACTTCTATTCCTAAATAATATGACATAAGTCTCATACCACTCATCTCAAATTCTCGAGCCATTACCTTCTTAAATCCATCATACACTTGTGGATTATATCTTGTAAGAATGAGGTCATCCATATAAATGCAAACAAATAAAATATCATCTTTCTCCTTTTTAACATAAAGTGCATATTCATGAATGTACCTTGAAAAACCATTTTCTTGAAGATATTTGTCAAGACGATTATTCCATGCCTGTGACAGTTGTTTATGGCCATATAAAGCCTTCTTAAGCTTTAATACTTTATTTTCACTTCCCTTAACAACATACCCTGGGGTTGTTCAATCTATATTTACTCCTTAAGATAGCCATTTAGAAAAGCTGATTTCATGTCAAGTTGATGAATTTTCCAATGATTTTGAGCAGCAAGTGAAATTAATAGTCTAATAATCTTCATGTATGCTACAAGAGCAAAAACCTTTTCATAATCATACCTTGTTTTTGTGTATATCCTTTAGCAATAAGTCTAGCCTTGTATCTCTCTATTTCTCCTTTGACATTCCTCTTAGCTTTATATATGCATTTCACTCCAACAAGCTTATATCCACTTGGAAGTGAAACAAGTTCCTAAGTGTCATTCTTCTTTATTGAATGAACCTCTTCATTCATTGCTCCAATCCACTTTCCATCTTTACTTGCTTCTTCAAAATTCAAGGGTGCAACATTAGCTAAGAAAAATAGTAAATTTAGATCATTAAGCCTTTCGATTTCATTATAAATATCTAGAAGACTCCGAAATCTCCTTGGTTCATCAATTGAGCTTGATGAAGGTGAAGAGGTTGATGATGATGGAGTTGGTGAGGTTGGTAGAGTAGCATCAATTCTTTGGTTAACGTTTGGCTCTTTACCTTCAAAATAAGGTAAGAAATCATATGAACCTTTCTTTTGTGAACTCCAATCCAACAATTTTCCTTCATTAAATTTAGCATCTCTATTAGTTATAATTTTTCCATTTTGTGGATTATAACGTCTATATCCTTTTAAGTTTTCATCATAACAGATGAAAACAATTTTTTTGCTTCTATCATCAAGTTTAGATTTGTCCTTTTCTGGAACATGCATCTATGCTATTGATCTAAAAATTCGTAAGTGGGAAACATTCGGCTTTTGTTTACTCCATGCCTCTTGGGTAATCACATCTTTCAAACTCTTAGTTGGACAACAGTTTGAAAGATAAATAGCACAAGCAATTGCTTTAGCACAAAATTCTTTGGGCATAGTCTTACTCTTCAACAGAGCCTTTGCCATATTTAAGATTGTAAGGTTCTTCATTTCTACAACTCCATTTTGTTGAGGTAAACTTGGAACTGTTAAAAATCGATTAATCCTATGCAACTCACAAAAAACTTTAAACTCATTAGATGTAAATTCTCCTCCTTAGTCTATTCTTAAGGCTTTTATCTTATAATTACTTTCCTTTTCAATAGCTACTTTGAATTTTTTAAAGGAATCAAAAGCCTAAGATTTATTTTGTAAGAAATAAACCTAACTTTTTCTACTGTAATCATCAATAAATAATATAAAATAAGAACTTTTACCTAATGATGGAGGGTTAAATTAGCCTACACACATCCGTATGAATTAATTGAAGTGGTTTAGTTACTCTTGAAATATATTGTTTTAGGAAGCTTTTTCTTAGATGCTTTCTAAGTAAACAAGCTTAACAAAGTTGATTTGAATGGTCAATTATTAGAATTCCCTTCACTGGTTTCTTTTCTCCTAAAGCTTTTAAACCACCGAAATTTAAGTGGTCGAATCTCATGTGCCAAATCCATGATAAATCATCTACACAACTTTTCAAGTATATTGGTTCAATCGTTCATAGATCTAGTTTAAACATTTGATTTTTGGTCATATTGACCTTTGTGAGAAGGATACTATTTTGATCTTTTAGCCAAAGAATGCCATTTTCCATAAGTTGCCCAATACTCAGAATATTGCCTTTAATTTTGGAATGTAGTAGACATTATGAACAAGTTTATGACCTCAATGTTTTGTTTCAAATATGATGGTTCCTTTGCCTTTCATTTCCACTTTTGTATCATCTCCAAACTGTACTCACCAGTTACTTTGTTGTCAAGCTCTGCAAACTTGGTTCTATCATTGGTCATATGATTGCTTACTCCATTATCAAGATACCATATGCTCTTGCCTCCTATGATTTCTTCCTTGAAAGAAAGAAATAAGGTTATTTCTTTTGCATCTTCTACGTGCTCCACCAATTTTTTTCCTTTTGTGAGGCTATTAGTAAGACATTCCCAAGAATAATGGCCATATTTACCACAAGAACAACATTTTACATGGGAATTGTCTTTTCTTCTTTCATTATTTTTTCCATAAGTACTTCTTCCTCTTCCTCTTCCATGATTTCTTTGAAAACTTAGATTTCTATTTTCATTGGAAAGGTTTTGCTCACCTCTTCCACGACTACATCTTAGTCCAAAACCACAACCTCTTTGTAGTTGACTACGTCCTCTTCTCGTAAAAGAATCTCCTTCATGGACACGCAAAGATCCAATCAATTCATCAACTAACATGATGTCCAAATCCTTAGACTCTTCAATAACAATTGCTACAAGATTAAATTTTGCATTGAGAGAACATAAAATCTTCTTTACTACACAAACATTTGGTATGACTTTTCCAAGTCTTTTCATTTAGCACTGTCAACACTTTAGTGGTGTAATTTGTTATATTTTCACTCTCTTTCATTATGAGTGATTCAAACTCAACCATTAGAGTTTGAAAATGAACTTTCTTTATCTTGTCAACTCCCATTGCAGAGTTTTAAATAATCTCCCATGCCTTTTTAGACGTTGTGTTATTAGCGATTTTTTCAAACATGTCATCATTTAATCCTTGATGAATGATTGTAAGAGCACACCGATCTTTCTTTCTTTGCATTTGTAAAGTCTCTTTCTCAATTGGTGATAATGATGCTTGATCTTGAGGAACTTCATAGCCTTTCTCTACGATATCCCATATTCCTTTAGAGCCAAGAATTGCCTTCATTCTAATAGACCAATTCTCATAATTACTCTCGTTGAGTTGTGGATATTGAAAGGATAAAGATGCTCCTTTTGAAGCCATTTCTTATTTTCAAAGATTTGATACCATTTCGTTGGAAGTGGATGGGCTTATATTGAATTACATAGACACATGTTCATATAAAAGAAAGAAAGAAGAGGATATGTACGTAATCGTACATTTTATTCTTTATTAATTCTATGCTTATAAACATGGCTTCATGTGGTATTTATACTATTACAATTTTCTAAAAATAAGAATGATTAACCTAGATGATTAAATTTACACAACTACTGATAATGGCAAAATCCAATCATCCAAGTACACATTGTTACTTTTACAGGTTGTCTCCTATATTTTTGCATTTAAATGAGTTGTACAGGTTGTTCAAGTTTAGTTTCCAACATGAAACATCAGCTCAGCCACAAGATTTTTCCTCAGGATGGGTGAATATGGTTGTGCTCCAAATAGTATCGCTTATGGAGCTTTGATAAGTGGGCTATGTAAGGACTCAAAAGTTAAAAGAAATCGGCTGCCCTGTGATGTCAACATTGCAAAAGAGATGAATCTGCTACAGCATTATTGATCTTAGAGAGGCTAGAGAAAAAGCAATGGCCGAGATATTGGACAATCCAAGCTCAATGGAAGCCGTATAGCACCTACAGAGCTTAGTTTTGCCAATTCGGGCTTCTTACGCAGGTCATGCGATAGAGATCCGAACACCGTCAACTTGGTTGTGAGAGCGACATGTCATCATGCCGAGCCTCAGTGGCAACTAGGACCTGACTCAGTTTCTTCACGACCAAAGTAGCCGAGCTTGTTTTCACCATTGATAGCCAGGCTTTGGGTACTAATCCAAGAAGGCAAACCGAACTTCATGAAACGCTATAACTTTAAAATAGCAGGAACACAGAACACAGTTGGGCTTCGAGCGGATGAAATATTATCCGAATTTCTAGAGAAGAGCTTTAGACAATGGCTGCCAAGTCTGAGCTCCAAAGTTGTTTGTTATATGACTTTATTAATTAGGCCGAGTGGGGTATAGCTACCGAGCTTCGTAAGCATTTGGCCGAGCCTCCTAAACCCGAGCAATGGCAAGGCTGATCTAACGAAGCTTGTCTTCACACGGCCGACCTGTGGAATTTCACGAACAGCAGGGAGCGTCTCCTCCTTATGCTTGATCATACCTGAGCTTGACAAGTACAGTCTGAGCTCAGTAAAAATCCGAATAATTCTCCACATGCAAACACCGACCGAGCTCCACCAGACATAAAGTGGCCATCTCAAACTCCGAACATGCATTGCTAATCACGTAGAACTTCGAGCTCTTTAAGCATCAGTCCCAGCTTCAACTGACTCAATGTATCAGTTGCAAATTCCGAGTACCAGCGGCGAAGAACCAAGTGACTGAGTTCTCTTGTAACCGAGCTAACTGAATTTTACTCAACGCCAATAAAGAACGAAGACAGTGGATGCCACAGAGCTCAAAAAATCCTCAGACCTGATTCGCATGCAACATTGATTACTACGTCACTCATTCTAGAAAGTGTGTTCCTGAAATGGAGGAGAAACTCCGGAAATAAGTTGCACATTTTGGCTAAAAATACTGTATTGACACAACGCAAGTTTCCTGATATGAAAGTAGAGTTACCCCTATTAATTATCAGCTTGGAATGTCTACCTTATGCTATTCATAGGGAGCCTTTTAAGTATTATGTGAAAATTCAAAACTGAAAGTAGCTGCTCCAAGAGATGAATTTTTCATTGGCAGATTCTTAAAGTTCTCCCTTATTCGGATTTCACGGTGCCATCTGGAGTCGCCTCTAGCGTATTTATATTTCCTTCTTTACCGTGTTTTGGGGCTGTCCATAAAGGAGACAAGGGACAGGGTGGGTGAAACCCAAATAATGATTGGCCCCAGTGATAAATTTGCAAAATCGCACATTTATCTCCACTTAAAACACATACTCGTACATGTAATTTATGCTTTTATAGTGAATTGTAACTAAGAATCAACAAAATACATGTTTTTGGATCAATTGTGTAAGAAACTTAAAGCGGATCATATTGCAGTATAAATGGCTGTTGTGTGCTTAGAAGTTTCAATGCTAGTATGGATTGTTCTTACGTGATTGGAAGTTTTTGTGTGTTTTTCCGAGTCCATATTTGTCCATGTTTTATAAAAAGATAGATGCTCTACAGTTCGATTTGTGCACAAGCATTGCTTGAGATCTAATTTTCACCGCAGCCGAACCCTGGCTCGTTGGAAGAATCACCAACTGCAGAACTAGCACCAGCTTATTGGAAAGTCATGCACCAGCCATGGTCCTATATGAACAGCAACCGAGATTAGCAATTCGAACACCTACAGATGCAACTGATCTGAACTCAACAAGCAAACCCTTAGGCCAAGCTTCTGATGTTTACAAGAGAACCATGTTGAAAGCAGCAGCCGCAACATGAATTGAGTTAGAGAAGCTCCAAAACCATAACAGCAGCTATCCAAGCTTCAAACAAGAGGAAGTGAGCTTCAGAGCTTAGCAATAGATGCAGCAGCTGCCAATAATTCAATAGCGGATTTTAACTCGGTTTGAGAGCAGCTCCAGCTAAGCAAGCTTAAAAGGCCGAGAACTAAGTTTGCCAAGCTTCACGTCATAGCAGCCACACTCAATTGAACCAAGATTCAGAGCTGCAACATGTATACCAGGCCATGGATTGCAATTCGCACCAGAGTAACTGACATATGCTCCATGACTGAACCAAGCTCTCGAAACTCCACCAAGCAAGACCGTGCGCCCAAATAGCGCTCTACAAGTTCTGACCAAGCAAAATCAGCAGCTCATGTTTCATCTTTGAAATGCAATTTCCGTATGCTCGCTTAACATCCATCTTATTTGAACCGAGCTTTAAACTAAATTCAGGGCATGGACTTCAACTAAAGCAGCCTGTGTAACTACTTGAAACATCCGATCCAACAAGAACATCAGAAGGTCCCTGTCCAATTGGATAGCCAAAAGCCAAGCCATCCGAGCTCAAAAAGTGACAGCAGCTAAATGACTAACACCAAGCGTGTGGACTCCCAATAGCTGCTCACATTGAAGAAATGACAACAATGAGCTGATATTTATTTTTTGTCCAATCGAAAAATTTATTTTTCAATCCTGCAATTCATTTGAATCGAGTTGTTTCATCATATTGTGGACGTTCATATCAACTTATTAGTTCTTTTGGTTTGTTTAACAGCAGCTGCTGCAACTGGAGCCAGACCAACCGATACCCATGAAGAACCAATGACTCCACTCCATTCAGCAGCTGCAACATACCAACCGACAAGAACTGAGCTGAGCTGCACAATGTGTAGCTCACTTTGGAAAATTACAACAGCTGAGGCTGAGAATAGCAGTTGAAATTACAAGCCGAGCAGATTTGCTTCTTTTCAAGTGAAGACTGATCCGAGCAAGAAAATCCTAGCAAGTCCACACGATCAACAGCAGGATGTGAATTACACCAGACTTCATTCCACCTTGTTTTCATTTTGCGATGGACTTCCAACAAGTGGATGAGAGAATAAACAAATTATTTTTCTGTCTTATAATTCATTGTAGAAGCTTTGTTTTATGTTATTTTGGATGTTCACATTAGTTCCTAACTCTCTTTTTGTTGTTTGACTGGTTATATGTGCATTAATTGAGAGAGACGAGCTCTCAATTTGTATCAAGTTCTGGCCGAAACAGAGCAGCACATAACAGCTACAATTTTCAGATCAAAACCAATCTTCTCCAAGCAACATAGTTGAGATAAAATCGACCAAGTTGCAGCAGCAATCAAGCCGAGGAGTTTCCCCAAGTAACTCCAGCGAGAAGGCCCAAAAAAAGCAGCAGCCCCATTCAAATATAGAGATCAGCAGCTTGTGGTCCAAGTATTACATGCCACTATGCAGCAGCAAGTTGAACTCCAAGGCAGCTATCGACTTTTGTGGACCACAAAGCAATTTTCTGTATCAAGAACACTTAGAACGAGCCAAAGCACACACCAATAAGTTCACTCAATTAACGGCAGCAATGCAGCTCACGGCCAAGTAATTTCACAGCAGCTGTGTCCCCAAAATCTGCAGCAGACCCGAGCATTCAAAACAGCAGCAGCAACACACCTGATCTTCACCTGGCCAATGACTCCAAGCGACAGTAGCACGTGAGCTCCATAACAGAAAGTGGCAGGCTGTGAACTTGGTCTTTGAGCAGCCGCACTTTGTAACTCCACTTCACGAGCAGTAGCCAATTCAGCTGAGAACCAAGCATGCTAAATTCCATGCGTGACAGCAGCTAAACGTGCAACAATCAAGCACACCCGAAATCCATTCCAAGCAACGAACAGCAGCTGCAGCGAGCTTATACCGGACCAACCATGCCGAGAACCTCCAAGTTGCAGCAGCTACCGAGCAACCAAGAAGCAGCTCATGGCACACAACAACAGCAGCTGCAACACTCCTTGGATGCGTGCTGCAGAAAATTGCAGCAGTTCCATATACAAGCAGCAGCTGGCCGAATACTGTCCACTCACGCCTGAGCTCCACCAAGCCAAGAACAGCAGCTCCTGAAGATTACAACAGCGAGCAGCTAGCAAGAATCCGAGCAGCAAGGTCCAACACAGCAACTAACAGCCGAATGATCCTCTTGAACTATATATATAAAATTAAATCGCGAATATTCCTGCAAGTATACTGAGTCTGAATGAAGTAATAAAGGGTAAGTAAGGTACTAAATCTCTTGAGGACTAAAAAAGTACTTATCCTATGATAATTCTTATTAATATTTAGGCGATCAAAATTAAATTGTGAATTAACTAATTTAATAACTATCCTAAAATTGTCAAAAAGAAAATTATGATAAAATATCTAAAACCATACAATCAATTGAGAATGTGGGAAAAAGAGAATCCATCCTAGTTATGCAAATCAAATTGTCATAATGTTAAATAGATTAATAGCTATATGATCATTTAAGTAAAATTATTATGCCTTGAAATTAAGGATTTAAACCTTTAATTAATTAGTTAACTCTTGCATCTCCAATTAACAGTAAACTCTAAATTATAATCATACATTTCTCGATACTATGATTGACTAATGCTCTAAATTAACTATCTCTAATGTCTTAGTGAATAATTAACTCGAAATATTGTATTAATCCCTGCATAATTTCTAATTAATATAATTAACACCGCTCTCGCATTAGCTAATTGGTTTAATCAAGAATTTTTAATAAACCCTATATCAACTCTCATATCATTAGTATTTTTAACAATTATAACCAATACAATTGAAATCATAGAAATTACAATTATGAATTGTCCATGTATTTGTTAACCCTATAACATGAATACAATTATCATCTTAATTATTTAGGGTTTCATCAATTCCTACAATTAATACTTAGCCGACTATGGAAATTAAAATAAAAGTGCAAATAATTGAATTCATAAAGAAGTTCATAATTAGCAATAAGAATAAATCATACAATTGTATAAATAAAAATAGAATAGAGATCACTAATTCTGTAATTATAATGAGTAAACTTCAATTGCAAACTCCAAGGATGATTTCCATAGTAAAAGCGAAGTCTTCTCAATGATCTACGAATTTTGAAAGAAAAACTCTTTAAAAATAAAACCCAATTTCTTCTAAGACTCTCTAAGTTTAAAGAAAATGAAAAAGTTCCTAAAATATCAATCACATGGCTATTTATAGAGAAAACTAGGGTTGACTTTTGAATGGTTCTTTCTTCATGAAGGCCAACCATGAAGGCTAGAGGTGTAATGTTTAAGGCCAGCGGTGTAGAACTCTAAAGGCGCCCGTGTAAAGTATAGGCCTGCCAAAGGTCAGTTACCTTCAATTCCAACGTGTTGTGGCTCGATTTAAGCTTCATTCATTTGTGTAAAACCCCTCTAAATTGATTGTATTTCCACTCTGAATCGTCCAATACCTGAAATATCCAAATGAAAATACTTAAGTACCAATTCTTAATGATTTCTATAAAATCATATAAAATCAACAATAATTCTATCTAATTCACACATTAAAACATAAATAAAATATGTCTTTTTCAACTCCCCCACACTTGAATTTTTGCTTGTCCTCAAGCAAAATAAACAGAACTAAAGAAATCTATCATTTAACATACAAAATTTTCAATTGTAAATTTAAGCATTTGATATTTCATACTTTTAGACTCACTAATTTATAATGCCTACCATTCGAACCAAACCAAAATATGTGATTAAAGTATTACAATTGAAATTAATCAGCTACTCTAAAGAAAACAAAATTTTAATCTAAGTGTTTAACCTAAGAATTTTATTTCGAAAATAGATACTCAATTATTGAAGAAAAAATACCTATTTAAACTTCACAGTTGTTAATAGGTATATTATCCCTCTAATTATCTCAACAAACAATTTAACAAAGTAGTAAAAACATATGGCATTTGCTTTATCCCTAGGTTTTCTTCCTTTTTATTATAAGCCTAGATTTATTTCTTGAATTGCATTCAAAATTTCCATTTTCCATTCCCAATTTTCTTTTAGTTTAGATATTGACCTTGGCCTTTTCACTCTTTTTATTATAGTGAGTACATTGGGTTAGCACATCTCAGGCTCATTACCCAAGTGACAAGGTTTTAAAGAGACCCCTACGGACTCTTCCTCACTCTAACATTCAAGTTAAGATACTCTTAACTCAATTTCTTAAGTTATTGGAGTAAAGACTCTAATTTCATAACTTTTCAAATGGTTATTAAAATTTTTCAGACTTCTTTTATAAGAATCATTAAGTATAAAGCTTCACTTACCTCTTTCACTAAGTGTTAAAATATCATTAGAATAACTAAAAAAAAAAATGATATACTATATAACCTTACATAGAAGTGAACTTATTTACTTTTCACTTAAGGACTTGACCGACTTTTAAACTTTAAATTATAAGGCTAAAAACTAAATAAATTAGGTTCTTAAAGATTTAACTAATTAATTTTAATTAAGTACAAAAAACATAACAATGGTGAATAGGGCACCATAGTAACTTAATTATTTAAGCTAATTGCTATCAGATACTATCAATAATTTTTCTTTGTATAATCTCTAGATTCCAAACAAGAAATTCAAAATTTTAAAAAGATTAGCCTAAAAATTGCCGAATACTTAAGAACAAATAGAATCCAAGCTGATAAGAAAGTACAACCATCATGATATTTAATTTTATTCAAAATCCACTTCTTATATTTCCTTCCCTCTACTTTAGAATAGATAGTGTCCATACTATCTCTAATTCAATATATAAGAGAAAATAAAAATTCGCAATAATAGGAAATGAAAAATTAGTACTTCCTTATATTCAAATTCTCAAAAACAAGGAAAATTCCAATCATGATATCATTAAGAAGAGCTTCTAATTCAAATCAGACCTATCTCATCAAACACGAAGAAACACAAAAAAGCAAATATAGAATAAAAGTATGCTTAAAAGTATAGTGTAACAACAATTATCTAAAGTCTACCTACTCAGGTAAGTGCTAAAAAAACAGACTAATAATAAAGTAAATTTTCTTTTTCTAAAGGCCGACGACCTTAAGTTAACAATGGCAGGCCTTTAATTAATTTTTTTTTAGATAAAATAAAAATAAAAGTAAAAATAAAAAATTAATTTAGTTAGACACGGGTTGCTTCCTATGGAGCGCTTAGTTTATAGTCATTAGCCCGACTTTTCCGATCCTTACAATAGGTTCACGCTCGCCATGATAGTGGTGCTACTGTTCATGTTTTCCCCTTCAAAATAGTATTTGAAAAGGTGACTATTTACCTTGAAAGTTCGGTTGTCTCCTACCTTTAACTTAATTGTATCATAGGGAAAAACATTAACTATTTCAAATGGTCCAAACCGTTAAGATTTTAACTTACTTGAGAACAACTTTAGTTAAGAGTTGTATAATAACACTTTTTGACTAGGCACAAACTCCAGCTGTTGGATGTTCCTATCATACCATTGTTTAGCTCTCTCTTTATATATCCTAGCGTTTTCATAAGTTTCTTCTCTGATCTCATCTAACTAGTTCAATTAGAGCAACATCTTTTCACCTCTCCTCTGCCTAAGTACTACTCCTATAGCATAGTTATTGGCATCACACATCTACTCAAAAGGAAACTCCCAATCACGTGCAATAATCACTACAGTCGAAATAAGCTTCTCCTTCAATAGATTAAATGCCTATAAACAACTATCATACAAGGTAGAATCTTTTTCAAGTAAATTACAAAGAGGTTTCAAGATTTTAGAAAAGTCCTTAATAAATCTCCTATAGAAGTCAACATTCCTTAGGAAGCCCCTGACCCCTTTGACTAAAGTGGGTGGTGACGGCTTCTCTATTATCTATACTTTTACCCTGTTAATTTCAATTTCCTTTTTCGACATCTTATGACCTAAGCCTATTCTCTCTCTTACTATAAAATGGCAATTTTACCAATTCAGAAGTAGGTTAGTGTCCTTACACCTTTTAAGTACATAACCTAAATTAGTCAGACATGAGTTAAATAACTTCCCAAAGACCAAGAAGTCATTTGTAAATATTTCAATGAAATCTTCTAACATATAAAAAAATATAGACATCCATCTTTGAAAAGTAGTAGGTGCATTATAAAGACCAAAGGGTATCTCCTAAAGGTAAAAGTTTCATAAGGACATGTAAAGGTGGTTTTCTCTTGATCTTCAGGTGCTATATGAATTTGATTATAACTAGAATAACCATCTAAAAAAACAATAATAGTTATGCCTTGAAAGTTTTTCTAACATCTGGTCTATGAAAGGGAAGGGGAAGTGGTCTTTACAGGTGGCATCATTGAGTTTTCTATAATCTATACAAACTCTCCACCTAGTCACAATGCGAGTAGGAATTAACTTATTAGCCTCATTTTTAACCACAATTATACCACTTTTCTTTGGCACTACCTAAATGGAACTAACTCACTTACTATTTGAAATAAGGTAGAAAATACTTGCTCCTTGAGAGTTAGGTTAAGTTATCTTTGTGCTTGTACTATAGATTTGCACTCAGCCTCCAGCAATATCTTATGAGTGTAAATAAGGGATTAATCCCCTTGATATCAACAATGGTTCACCCAATGGCTTCTTTATGCTCTTTTAAAACTCCTAGAAGTTGTTCCTCCTCTAATCACCTATCGAAGAAAAGGAGATAGTTATTGGCAAAGTATTATTTGTTCTAAGATAAACATATTTTAAATGATTAGGTAAAGGTTTAAGTTCAAGCACCGAGGGTTATGTTAACGATGGGATTAGCTTCTTCTCACTGGTGCTTAGCTCCTCATAGTACTGAGCTTTAATTTCTAACACCTGTTCCTTACCTTCTTCCTTAGGCTTGTCATCATCGCTCCAATCATCCAGATCGTTAAGAACTGATTTCATGGTATCCAATCTTGCTTTCTCTTCTATAGACTCATAAGTAATCTCATTAATAATATCAATAATGTAACATGATTTATAACCATCAAATTTCTTTATGGCTTCATAAACATTAAAAGTTACTTAATTGTTTATAACTCTTAAAGTAAGCTAACCCTGTTCCATGTCTATCAATGCTTTACCTATTGTAAGAAACTATCTACCAAGGATCATAGGTACCTCTCTATCCTCTTTCATCTCCAAGACTATAAAGTCAACTGAGAAGATAAATTTGTCTACCTTAACCAAGACATTCTCTACAATACCCCTTGTGATACGGACTTGTAGATGAACACACAAAACCAATATCACGTGTAACTAAAAGGGTGGGTCCAAATCGCAAGATTGCTTGAAAAGTGAATGATAGTCGAAGGTTAAGCAAAGGGTTTCTGTGCACCAATGAAGGATATGACACAACAACGCCTCATATGAGCTCAGGTCACACTTGATATGACGTACAAGTATGGCTGGAGGTCACTCATCACTAATTCACACTTAGAAGGGCTAGATAGGAGTAGCTCAAGATTAAGAGGGACACTTAGATCAAGAGAGTGAAAAGTTCAGCAAATTCTCTGTATTCTGATATGATTTCAACTTTTACAGTATGATAGTATTTATATCGTCCCGTTAGAGCAAATCCTAAGTTATAGAAATTATAAAAGAATGGTCTTTATTTGCTAAAAACAAAAGAGAATAATTTATAAGGAAAATATGAAATCGTGCAAAAGAAGGAACATAGACATCCTATGTCAGAAAGGACAGTATGGATGTCAGTAAAGGATAGTGTGCGTGCGTTTTTACTGTGATTTTGATAGTATTGTGGTCCGGGTAGGGGTGGACCTCGGTTTAGGCTTGTTTAGCATCAAAAGAGCTAGATAGTGGTTGGTTCAGGGACGGCTCACATTGGGGTTGCCCTCGGATGGTTGGCTCCTAACAATTTTGCTTGGCTTTGACATAGTAGAGATTGCTACATTCAAATTTAGCACTTAGACTACGGTTTAGTGAAGGGTTCGATTAGGTATGCTAGTTGATCACCTCGGCAACATCTTGGATGGCATAGATAGCAAAGTAGCTTGACAGATTGGACTGAGACAAACATTACTCCTTAGCGCTTAACTTACCTTAAACAGCTCGACGGACTACCTAAGAGAGCCCTCAAGCTCGGGAGCATGTAATCGGTCCTTAATCCCTATCAACCCTTCTAGGTTGTTTGAGATTTAAGATCAAATTTGGTTCAGGTCCAATTTGCTCATCTTTGGGAGTATAAGGTTAGAGGTTGGCAATGTTGAAAGAGTATGAGACTCCGTATCCTTTAGGTAATTCGATCTTATAGGCATTAGGATTGATCTTTTCAAGCACTTTGAAAGGTTCGTTGGCTCTAAGAGATAACTTGCTCTTCCTTAACTTTAGGAATCATTCCTTACTAAGGTGTATCAAGACCAAATTGCCTAGTTGAAATTCTTTGTTCTTCCATCCTCGGCTTCACTTCTTAAGCTTAATAACAACTCAACCTAATTGTTCTACAACCTTCTAGTGCATAGTTTTGATGGCTTCAACTTTCTCGATGGCTGGTTAGTCATCATCATCAATTCTCAGTTGGGTGCTTGGTTTAATGGGAGCTTAGGGTTAAACCTATAGGCAACTTCGAATGGAGACATGCTTGTGACACTATGGGCGATTTGATTGTAGGCGAATTCGATGATTGGCAAACATAGATCTCGATTGGTAGAAATAGATCCCAATTGGCCATGTTTTGTTCAATAATGACCCATAACAAAGTTCCCACAGTTCGGTTGACAACTTTGGTCTACTCATCGGTCTGTGGATGGTAGGACGCACTATACAATAACTTGGTTCCCAATCGCCTCCAAAGTGTTTTCCAAAAGTGGCTCATGAACTTGAGGTCTCAATCTGAAACTACAGTTCTAGGCATACTGTGAAGCTTAATAACCTCCTATAAGAAAAGAAAAGAGATAGCCAAAGCATCATTAGTCTTAGAACAGGGTATGAAATGTACCATATTTCTAAATCGATCCACAACCACCATGATAGAGTCCTTTTCTCGGGACGTCTTCGGTAATCTTAACATGAAGTCCATACTTAGCTTGGACCATGGTTTAGTCGGGATCGGCAAGGGTTGGTAGTATCCTTGCTTGGCTTGATTCTTTGCTTTTTGGTAAGTCATACACTTTTCTAGCATGGATTGAACATCTCTCTTCATTCTTGGCTAAAAGAATCTGGAAGATAATACCTCATAAGTTCGGCGTTGGCTAAAGTATCTTGTCAATCCCCCTCTATGCACCTTGCACACTAGCAGTTCTTGTATGGAACAGGTTGGGATACATAGCCTCCTCTTCCTAAATAAGTATCTGTCCTCCTTATGATAGTCGTCCAGCGTCTATCCTTCCTCATAACGGGCTTAGATAGGTCCAAAGTGTGGGTCCTCAACATATAAATTCTTGATGGTCGAAAAACTAAGTAGCTTTGTCTGCAGTTCGATTAGGAGGGTATGTCATCTCAATAGGGCATCAGCCACTACATTGTTCTTTTCGTTCTTGTATTTTTTGACATAAGAAAAACTCTTCATGAACTCAACCTACTTGGCTTATCTCCAAGACAACTTCTGTTAGCTCTTTAGATATCTCAAGGATTCATGATTGGTATAGATCACGAATTCCTTGGGTAGTAAGTAGTGTTGCCATACCGTTAGGGTTTAGATTAAGGAGTAAAACTCCTTATTGTAGACAAAATAGTTGAGTGTGGTTCCTTAAAGTTTCTTGTTGAAGTAAGTAATAGGTTAGCTTTATTGCATTAGCATAACACCTATGCCTAGTCCGGACGCATCATACTCTATCTCAAATACTTTATCGAATCTTGGTAGAGCTAAGACAGGGGCTATAGTTAGCTTCTCCTTCACATCTTCAAAACTCCTTCTCTCTTTCTCACCCCATCTGAATTTCAACATTCTTCTTCGAGAGTTCGATGAGTAGGGCCACAATTATACTGAAATTTTTTATGAATCAACAATAAAATGATGCTAGGCCGAAGAAACTTCTCACGTCGGTAGAACAGGTTGGCTTGGGCCATTCTATAATCGCTCTTACCTTCTCCTCATCAACTTGGATGCTACCTTCGCTCACAATGAATCCTAAGAAGGTCACCTTGGATTGGTAGAAATCGCACTTCTTCATATTGGCGTAGAGTTGTTCAGCTCAGAGTTTTGTAAGCACTTGTTGAAGATGCTCTCGGTATGTCTCCAGGTCAGGACTGTATACTAGAATGTCGTGAAAATAAACCATGAAAAACCTTCTTAGTAACTCTCAGAGCACATGATTCATAAGTCACATGAATGTGCTTGGCACATTAGATAGCCCAAATGGCATTATAAGCCACTCATATAAACCATGTCGTGTCTTAAATGCGGTTTTCTACTCATCTCCTTTATGCATTTGGATGTAATGGTATCTAGATTTGAGATTGATCTTGGAGGACACTCTTGCTCTGCTTAACTCGTCTAGCGTATCATCAAGCTTGGGTGTAGGATACCTATACTTGATGGCAATTTGATTGATGGCTTGGTTATCTACATACATCCTCTAAGAGCCATCCTTCTTCGACATTAATAGGGTTGGCACAACACAGGCTCTCATGGACTCGTACACATACCCTTTCTTCAAGAGGTTGTCTACTTTCCTCTATAGCTCGACAGCCTGTTTAGGGTTCAGCCTATAGGTAGGCTTATTTGGTAGGGCGGCTCCTAACCGTAGGTCAATTGCATGCTCGAGACCTCGAATTGGGGGTAAGCCTTTTGGAAACAAGTTGGCAAAGTCCTTTAATAGGGTTTTTACCTTGGTTAATAGCTTTTCCTCCCCGAATCTCATCTCCAAAAGCCTTTTAATAAGTAGATGGGTTTGTCAATATCAAAGCTTCCTTCATCAAGGTTCGACTAAGCTGGAACTATATGATTTTTACCTGCTCAGTAGTCATATGACCTAATTTCAACCTTCTCCCTTTATGCTCTACAGAATATGTGTTCCTTTTGTCGTCATATATAACTCCTCGGTTAAACATCCATGGTCATTTAAGTAGAAGGTAGGACGCATTCATGGGCATCACATCACAAAGCACTTAATCTTGATACCTACCTATATAGATCAACATAAGTACTTGTTTGTTCACTTATAGGGCTCCCTTATCATTGAGCTAATGAAGCTTGTAAGGTTTTGGGTGGGACATGGCTGGCAATTTCAACTGTTAGACCATAAATGCAACAGCTGTATTAGTGCAGCTTCCACTATCAACAATAAGCACGCATAGTGATTCATTTACCTTGCACCCAATATGGAAGAGATTTTCTCTCTATTCATCTTTAGGTATAAGACTAACACTCATCGTCCTCTTCGACGCTAAAGCGGTCAGTATGAAGTTACCTTCCTTACTGTAGATGACTTCTTCATCGGACAACTTAGCTTGTCTATCCTCTTTCAGCTCCTCTACTTCTTCATTTGTATTGTTGACCTTTACAGTCGGCACCTCGCCTTTGATCACCATTGTTAGCTTATTTAGACACTGAGCAGCCATGTATCCAAATCCTTGGCATTTGAAACACTTTATCTCACTCATCTTCTTCCTTAAACTCTAGCCATTCTTAAACTTCCTCGGAGGTTCCTTCTCCTCTGCTCAAGTAGTTTGAGTAGGTTAGGTCTCAATGGCCTTACTTGGTTCTGTTCGTATAGGTCTGGTCAGAATAGGTCGGCTATTGCCAAGACGGTTGACGGGTGGTTGGAATCTTCTTGTTTGGTGCTTTTCTATCCTTTAGGTGGCTCGGATTACATCATTGAGCATTCTAACATCCAGGGTTTCCAAGATATCCCCAATCTTATACTTTAATCTACTAATGAATGAGACACAGTTCGGTCTTCTAGCTTTACGACTTTGCATCAGATCATTAGCATATAAAATTCTTTAACGTAAGCATCTACACTTGATCCTCTCTGCCTTAGTTCTTGTAGTCACTAGAAGGCATCCTACAGGTAATAGCTTAGTACAAACCTTCTCTACATAACTCTCTTCATATTATCCTAGCTCCTAATCTCTCATTCTCGTTGTCTTTCCCTTCTTCTAGTGGCTTGTAAGTTCTTCCACCATAAGGTAGCATAACTAGTGAACTTTAATACAGCAAGTCTAATATTTGCATTGTCAGGTACTTCGTGGCATTTAAACTACTTTTCAAACTTGTCTACCCAATCTAGGGTAGCCTTCAGCATCACCACTTTTAGAAAAACTTAAGATATGCATCCTGAGTCCTTCGACTCTAAGGGCCTGCACATTTCTTTCTTCAACTCTGTAGTACTCTTCTACAACATCATCTCCTTCAACTTCTTCTTCAATCTCTTCAAACGCTAATCTACGTCTAGCATCCTTACCAACTTCTTTAGCTCAAGGTGGTCAAGTTGGGGCATTAGCTCGACCAAATTGGCCATTGCCTCATTGTTGTTGCTCATGTTCCCTAATGGGGCTATTCCTAGCTCGCTGTCTGTCTTCTTGTATGACAGTCACTAAACTAGCTACTAAATTGGTAAGCCTAAGCCGATCCAAGCGGTCACCTACTAATTGAGGTAAGAAGTTTCCTTCCTATCCTTAATCATGTCGAGTGCTTCTTTCTTGGTTTCCCAAAGTTTCTTACACACTTGAATCCGATATTGATGTTTACTTTATAATGACAATTTCTTAACAAACAAATAGTCAACTACACTTTGTTTTGGCGTATCGAAAATAGGGGAAAACTTCTCACTACTAAACTTTAAAGCTAATAATAGAACCACTATCACACGAGAGTAGTGACAAACTATTAAAAGAACATTAGCAGAATCCAGTTTCGAACGTAGCTAAGCTTTGATACTAAGATGATACGGACACGTAGATGAACATATGAACTTGATATCATGCGTAATCAAAGATGGCTTGAAAAGTAAATGACAATTAATGGTTGAGCAGGGGGTTCCCGTGCAAAAGAGAATAATTTACAAGGAAAATATGAAATCGTGCAAAAGAAGGAATGTAGATGTCCTTTGTTAGAAAGGATAGTATAGATGTCAGTAAAGGATAATGCATGCGCGTTTTTACTGTAATTTTGACAGTATTATGGTTCGGGCAAAGGTAGACCTTAGTTTAGGCCTGTTCGGTGTTAGAAGGGGCTAGATAATGGTTGGTTTAGGGACGACTTACATTAGGGTTGGCTTTTAATGGTCGGCTCTTGTAAGTTCTGCTTGACCTCAGTACAGTAGAGATTGCTACATTCAGATTTGGCACTTAGACTACTGTTTAGTGGAGGTTTCGACTCAACATGTTGGTTAATCACTTCGGCAATATCTTGGATGGCATAGAGAGCAAAGTAGCTCGATAGCTCGAATTGGGGCAAGCATTACTCCTCGATGCTTAACTCACCTCGAATAGCTCGGTAGACCACTTGAGAGAGCCCTTGGGTTTGGGAGTATATAATCGGTCCTTAACTCCTATCAGCAAATTGCAAGGTGACATGGGTCTCCTTGGAATTTCTAAGTCCCAGCTTCCTGAAAATAAACAAAGGCATTAAATTTATACTTTCACCTGAGTCAATAAGAACTTTATCAAAATAAAAATTTCCTATTGTGCAAGGAACAATAAAACTCCCATAATCTCTTTGTTTTCTAGTCAAGTTGGATAAATTTTTTTGAAGGACCATAGAGTACTCCTTTATAAGCATCACCAATTCATTCCCATCAATCTTTCTCTTCTTAGTGAGTAAATCCTTCATGAATCTAACATATGAAGGCATCTATTGAAGTGCTTCTACAAAAGGAATGTTGATTTGTAGCTTCTTGAAAACATCAAGGAATTTAGTGAAATGGGTGTCAAGTTGTTGTTGCTTCAGTCTTCTTGAGAAAGGGATAGGAGGAATATACAGTTTCACTTCTAGTGACTTCTTCTTTGGTTCCTCTTCTACCTACTTCCCTTTTCCTTTCTTTGGACCCTCTTCCTCCTTCTCTTCAACTCGTTTGTCAACCGTTTCAACTTCTTTTCCACTCCTCAACGTAATAACATTGACACCGTTAGGATTCTCTTTGGTATTGCTAGGTAAAGACCCTGATGGTCTATTACTTAATTGTTGAGAGATCTGACTAATTTGATTTTCTAAATTCTGAATAGTAGCCTATTGATTCTATAACATGGTGTCAGTCTTTTGCATATAACTTAACATGAGCTCTTCCATTCTGGACTGATTTTATTGAGGTGGAGAATTTTTAGTAGGACTTTACTTTTAGAATCTAGGTGGTGGTTTAAATGCATTATTCTCATTTCTCCATGAGAAATTTGGATGATTGTGCCACCTTGGATTGTATTTGTTTGAATATGGTTCTCGATTATCTCATTGGAAATTGCTAACAAAGTTCACCTGCTCTCCACTAGTTAAAGCTGAAGGATTCCTGAATAGGCACTCAAGAGTTGAATGTGGTCCTGAATATAACTCACAAAAAGCAATAGGATTAGCATGAAAAGACTATACTAAGATGAGTTTACTTACTTGGGAAGTGAGAGCTGAAATCTGAGCTGTTAATTGAGATATAGTGTCGTTGTCATTAACCGATGCTACTCTTGACATACTTCTCTTGTTTTGCCAGTTATGTGCACTAGAGGCCATCTCTTCTATTAGTGCACTTGCTTCATTATAGGTCTTACTCATCAAAGCACCTTTAGCTGCAACATCTACTAAGGATCTCAATGTCTCATCTAGATTGAGATAGAAAATATCAATCACGAGATTGTCTGGCAAGTCATGATGTGGGCATTTTCTGATCGCCTTAAATCTCTCTCATGCCTCATAAAGTAACTCACCACTAAACTTGGTAAAGTTGGTGATATCGTTCCTTAGTTTTATAGTCTTAGCTAATAGGAAAAATCTTCTTAAAAACTTCGATGGGAGGTCAACCCAATTGGTAATCAACTCTTGTGATAGTGAATGGAACTAAGCTCTAGCTTTATCCCTTAGTGAAAAGGGAAAGAGCTATAATCTGATAACCTCGTCTGTAACGTTGTTCATCTTCTCTATATTACAATATTGAAGGACTCCTGCACTATGCTTGTCAGGACTTTCATTAGGATACCCTCTAAACTAATTTGTCTGAACCATTTGAATGAGAGACAGTTTCAACTCAAAGTTGTTGACCTGCATGGTAGGCCTTCTTATGGTAGAACCCATAACCATAATTACTATATAGTCCCGAAGTACTCACGGGACTCCTTATATTTGATTATTATCATCGTTGCCAGCTATCTCAACTTCTTGCACTTCTCTCCTTCTTCTGTTCTCTCTCCTCAATTGATGAAAAGTACACTTTATTTCAGAACTTATTGATAGAATTTTAGCACTTCTACTCCTGTGCATAAAACACTAGTAAGGAGAGCAAGAAATAACACAAGTCATTAAGTGCGCCTAAATTACCAACAAAACTAAAAGGTTTAGTATCTCTAATCCTTGGCAACGGTACCAAATACTTGATCCACTTATATATATATATATAGATATATATATATGTATATATATATATGTATATATATAGTTAAATTGTGAACACTCCAGCAAGTATATTAAGTCGGAATTAAGTAATAAAGAGTGAGTAAGGTAGTCGATCCCTTGAGGACAAAGAAAGTATTAATCCTATGATAGTTCTTATCAATATTTAAACAATCAAAATTAAATTGTGAATTAACCAATATAATAATTACATTAAAACTATCAAAAAGAAAATTATAATAAAATATCTAAAACTATGCAATCAATTGAGAATGTAGGAAAAATAAAATCTACCTTAGTTGTGCAAATCAAATTGTCATCATATTATATAGATTAAAAGTTATACGGTCATTCAAATGAAATTATCATGCCTTGAAATTAAGGATTTAAACCTCTAATTAATTAGTCAGCTTTTGCATCTCCAATTAACAGTAGACTCTAAATTACAATCATACATCTCTTGATACTATGATCGACTAATGCTTTAAATTAACTATCCCTAATGTCTTAGCGAATAATTAACTCGAAATATTGCATTAATCCTTGGATAATTTCTAATTAATCTAATTAACACCACTCCCGTATTAGCTAATCGGTTTAATTAAGAATTTCTAACAAACCCTACATTAACTCACGTATCATTAATGTTTCCAATAATTACAACCAATAGATAATTATAATTGAAATCATAGAAATTGCAATCATGAATCATCTATGTATTTATTAACCTTATAACATGAATACAATTATTATCTTAGCTATTTAGGGTTTCATCAATTCCCACAATTAAAACTTAGCTAACCATGGAAATTAAAATAAAAGCACAAATAATAATTGAATTCGCAAAGAAGTTCATAATTATCAGTAAGAATAAATCATAGAATTGCATAAACATAAATAGAATAGAGATCATTAATTCTGTAATTATAATGAGTAAACTTCAACTACAAACTTCAAGGATGATTTCCATAGCAAAAGCGAAGTTTTCTTAATGATCCACGAATTTTAAAAAGAAAACTCTTCAAAAATAAAACCCAACTTTTTCTAAGACTCTTTAATTTTAAAGAAGATGGAAAAGTTCCTAAAATATCAATTATATGGCTATTTATAGAGAAACTTAAGGTTGGCTTTTGAATGATTATTTCTTCATGAAGGCTGGCAGTATAATGTTCAAGGTCAGAGGCATAGAACTCCAAAGCCATCGGTGTAAAGTGTAGGCCAGCTGCCTTTAATTCCAACATGTTATAGCTCGATTCGGGCTTTATTTGTTTGTATAAAACTCCTTTAAATTAATCGTATTTTCACTCCAGATCCTTTAATACCTGAAATGTCTAAATGAAAATACTTAAATATCAATTTTTAATGATTTTTATAAAATTAATAATAATTATATCTAATTCGTATATTAAAATATGAATAAAATATACCATTATCACCGAATAACTGAGTAGCTAGCTGATATATCATCGTGAGAATAAAAAAAAAGGACAACTGGAGTGTGCTGAAACCATGTGCTGACTAGTTAAGGCCGTTAAGCCTTTCACACGTCGGCCTAATTGGAATTAAATGACATCAGGGGTTATATCTCCTTGTCCTATCTTGGTTGGGCTGTTTGTCCTTTTTGAGCCCACCATTATTTTGATTCAAAACAGTTCAGATAGCCAACATAAAGGGAAATAATACACGATCAAAGTGGGGTTGACTTTTCCTTATTTTCTATTCTGGGGCTTCTTATTGTAGGTGGGTTGTACGTAGAAGAAAAATTCTGAGGGAAGTTGAATACAGAGTTGAAAGGGGGAAGTATATATGGAGAGCAGCTTCGGACATATCGGAGAAGAGGGAGCGTAGTTGAGCAATTGGAGAATATAGGAGTAGCTTAGTATATTTTATTATTATTATTATTATTATTATAAAGTAGAAAATAACATTGTGTATAGAATATTTTGGAACAAAAATTTTGTTTTATTAAATTTATTATGTTTTCTTTAATTTCAAAACACTAAAACCCTTCTTCTAACTCACTAAAAGAATTCTCAAATGTCAAATATATCAAGTTATACTGATTTTGTATCAAAAGTCAGATTTGATTATACCAATTGAGGTGCTTTTTTTTTTTCTTATTATATTCAATTATTATATATTTTGATTCATTTGGGAATTGTGATGCGATTTGTGTTTAGTATATATTGAGTTTTGTATTAATGGATTTAATGAATTAATGTATTTTATATTAATATTGATTTTGATTTTAAGTAATTAGATATTTTTCTATTGTATTCATCATTTAGTTATTTAATGTTTGGCGACCAAAGGATATACGAAAGGGTTCTAATAACTCATGATGAATATAATTTGAATTTTTTAAAAAACTTATTATAAGAATATACAAATTTTAATTAAACTCATGAATTTATGTGTTGAATATGGTTGGAAATATAGTTCGAGTCATGGTGATGTACTTAAACCATATTTCTAACTAAAATATAATTCCGGTGTAAACAGATTACTATTTACTTGATAATTATAAATAAATTGCCTTAACAAGTGCATTTATGCTATAATGTGAATTCCGCTATTTTGAGAGATAGATGAATTCTAATAAGTTTAGTTAGATCCGGTTTAGTTAATTTCGAATATCGATTTAAGACATCATATTTATTCAAAGGAGAATAGGTTTTCAAATCCCAATTTGATTTTTTTTTTTCATTTTTATCTCTTAGATTTGGAGCCCTCATAATTTAACTAAGATATCTAGTTTAGCATTTAATTTGTTAATTAGTTTTTACTCATTTTTAATTTAATTACCAATTACTTAGCTTAGTAAAAAACTAAATTAATTTAATACTTAGCATCTAACTATCTAACTTCTTGTTGAATACGGTCTTGACTCCTATTTATACTACTTTCAGGATTTGGCTTATTTGTCGGTTCACACTCACGTCAAGCGACCTGGAAGCTTCATTTGACGAGCCGAAGTCCATGTTCATTACTGAAATTCATTGTCGAGCACAGGGAAATCAAAAGACAGCTACAACATGGCACAACGACAGGATCTTAACTTATGCCGAACTTCCACTAACCATACAACTCAGTTTCGAATTCATCTGTGCAGATCAAAGCATGAAGGAATGTGTTAGCAATCCAAACAATTAGATACTAAAATACCTTCCTCATCAGCTAAGTAAATGCTAAGCCTTTGTAGTGGATGGCATGCCGCATCAGCTAAGTAAATGCATAGCCCTTTTCACTCAATGGCCGAGATGTAGGCCGGGCTATACAAGACCACCTTAAATCCGATTTTCTATGCCGAGCTCAGAATCCGAGCAAAACTCGGGCTTTGGGCGCATCAAACCTTGGAGGCTTCAGGCGAGAGAATACCCGTCCATTATTGTTGAACAGAGAAAAGGAGAGCTCATGGCGGAGGCACCCTCCAACAACAGTGGCAATCGAGCTGAGTTGCATGTTAATTACGCGAGCACCCCTTGCGGACAGTGTCGAGCTTTCCTCTGCATCAAGTTGAGCACATGAGGCAGCAGCGACCTTAATTGTCGAATTGTAAACTTCAGCTCCTGAACAACACCGGGCTGCAATTTAGAACATCCAAACCCTATACAATGATGACTGAATCGGTTACTTCTCAGAACAGACGAAATCCGAGCCCAACTTTGTTTGTGGTCAAACAATGTACTTGGAGACCGACCGGAGTTCGAAATCAAAGCCGAGCAGAAACTTCGCCGAGCTCTCCTCGCACGTGACTGCAGCAGCAAGTAGATAGAGTCGTCTCTAAACAGTTTAACCAAACATGGTCCAAGCCTCATATTTACCCAGCTGTAAGCTGTCGAACACCAAAATGCTGAGTTTTCTGTCATGGTGAGCCTAGCAAAGCGAGTACAAGGGTGACTAACCCTAGTACTTAAGATGAATTATGATCAGCTAGTGAAAAAAGTATGGAAGTTTTTCACATGCTCCTGAGCTTCATTTACACCGAGTATAATGTCGAACCGAGCTCGGAGTTGCACTCTTCAAACTGTACCCGAGCTGAGTTTGCACAGATTTTACTAAAATAATCAAATTTCACTTCACATATTAGATTTTGTATACGGTATACCTATTCTGCGAATACGCTTGAAGCTTCTCCAGATGATTCTCACAAAAAGGTTTTACCATTAGGAGGCAAGAAGATGGTATAAGTGCCAATTCAAGATGGGCCAAAAAATTGCTGTTATCCATTCGACCTGCTCCTCACAACGACCGAGCTACACAGCCCCACCGAGCTCCTAGCTAACCATGAATATCGAGCTGCCGTATGGGAAATCCAAGCAATACATCGGTATTATGGAACGTCTGCTGCTATTAGATTCGCGATCCAAGCAGCAACAATGCCTAATTGGTGCTCCATTCGAGCTCCACATGCATCAGGCATGCGCAACTTACCCAAGCTACCTACAGAAAGCAGCCTCGATCACAAGCACCAGAGATCTAAGTCTGACAAGAGAACCGAGTTCCAAGCTGCAACATTAGCGGCCGAGTCGCATAACTGATAACTCACAGCTGCTCACTGACATAACCCGTATTGTCCATTACACGCCTAACCAAGCCATTTTTACTTGACTAATGGAGAGCCGCCGTAACGACAATCTTTCAACAGCTCTCTGGCGTCTCTAAATTTTAAGCTGTCCTGTGAAACATAAAAGCGGCCGAATAGTTCCTTGAACGAGTGCCAATTGGGGTTTTCAATTGCTGGCCGAGCTGTTCACTCATGCCTAGAACGTCCTTAATAAATGCGTATCTAAGCTGCTCCCCTTGGTGGACACAAGCTGCTCGTCAAGCTGATACAAACCCCCATCTCCTTTCAACGGAACTCCTCATGAACAGTCGGGCTACTCTCCGACAGCCTTGCTAAGTTGGGTAGTGTGAGCTTCGTAATATGGCGTAATTAGTCGAGCGAATAAATTATGATTTAGGTGAAACTAATTCAAATAACATAAAAAATTTATGAATAGACTCGAAATATCAATTAAAAATATCTTATTGATTTGGATTTCAAAAATATAATAAAAATAATAATAATATAGTTAAATAGTGTAATTTAATTATATTACGTATTATTTATTGTTATAGCATAGAATAGACTCCGATAGTACATAAACATTTAAGAGATAAATTATATGTATAATAAAATTATTGTGCAAAATAAAAATAAAAATACGTGTAGAATATACATATATATGTTGTACGTAATTATTATGTATATATATATATATATATATATATATATACACACACTAGTGATTAACTAAAATACTTAAATAATTATATTTTAGGTCAAATAAACTAAGTAAATTTATTAAAAAATTTAACAAGCCAATAAAACAACTAAGGTAGTTGGATTATATTCACTATAGGCATGTGGAAAGGAAATGGCCAGGTGTTGGTAAATTGGAGAGCTTAATCATGCAATTAGGATAGTATTTAAGTTTGAGATTTAGAGAAGAGAGAAATTAATTTATTTTGCACTTCCAAGATCTCCAAAAATTCAAGAAAACCTCTCTACCATATTTCATATACAAACTCAGATTTAGGAAAAAATAAGGTGGGGGATTTAACAGTTGAAGAAGGGAAATTGGGAAAATATGTAAAAATCAGGTACAATCTAAGATGGATTGAGTATGTATAGATAGGGAGATGCTGAGGACAAGTGGCCACTAGCAGGCAACAATGGACCCATTGTTTGGGTCGACCAATAAGGGTAGAGCTACCATTGGTAGCTAGAGCTTAAGATTCTATGAGTGTTGTTTATCATCTAATTTTTAAAAAATTATTAAAAATATAAAATTTCTTAGAAAATTTTAGAAAAACTTGTTCCTATATATTTTCATGTATAAAATTTATTAAAAATATTTTTTTCTAAAAATTTAATAGCTACAATACCTATTCTTAAGAAATTGACAAAACCGAATAATTTTCGATATTGAAATAAATAAGTCTAACGATATAGTTTCACCTTCAAAATTTTTCTATAAACTACCTTATATTTATATTGAATTGCTATGAAGAGATTTCCTATAAAACTATTTTCTAAATTTTTATTTAATTTTTTAGCCTTAAATTATGTTTAAAATAATGATTTTAATGAAAATAACCTACTTTTCCTAAGGACCTCACTTGGATTTTGAGTTTAGGTGATTAATAGAGTAATGATTGTACACTGGAGTTGATGGATTGGAATTTGCACATAGAAGTTGTGAACTTTGGGAGCATGTGATAATATGGTTGAGTTTTACAATATGTACTCTTATGAATGGGTGTTGTTATATAGGAGAAATGAAGCTCTAGTGAAATAGTGGAGTGTCCTAATGTTGAATATATTGTTAATATGTTTTTGGTAGTTAGTTTTGGGAAGGGAATGTACAATTCTAATGTTTATGAAAAGTGTGAACAGGGTTAAATGATAACTTAGAGGTTATTGAGTGAAAAATTCTATTAGGACCCAACTCAAAAGATAAGTCAAAGGGAGTTCTTGTGAGGAAATTAGAATAGGAGAAACTCAAAGGCAAAGTCAAAGGATAAACTCTTAAGGAATTTGAAGTTGACTGGGCTCAAAGGATAACTCAGAGGATATTCTTCCAAAAGATCTAAAAGTTGAGAAGACTATAAGGTTGGTTCAAAAGGTACCTTTGAAGGTACTTGAAGTGAAAATATATGAGTCTAAACACTTAGAAGTTGTTTCAAAAGGTAATTCATTGGAAATCTTGGGTAGTTATCAAACTTAGAGGATGATTCAAATGATAATATTGTTAAAACCTTAACTCTGATATAGTTTAGGGGATAACTCAAAAGCTTTCTAGTTTAAGAACTTTAAGGGTAATCTAGCTTAGAAATTAGCTCAAAGGGTATTTATGAAACAATCTAAGGTATTTACCAACCTTAGAGATTAACTCAAAGGTTGAATTGGTTGTGAACCTTAATACCTATGTGATGGTAGTGTAGATGCTTCTTTAGTTGAATACGTTGAAGGCGCGATGACTCAAGATGTAACTTCAAAGGTAATAAAGGTAAAATATACTTATAGCACTATATTAAACTTTCAATACTTAATGCATTAGACAATAAACTAGCAACTAAATCACTTAATACTTATATAGACACATAAATTAGTAATATTTCATAATTTTGATATAGAACAATGTATTAGATCGGGGTAAATATTGAAGGATCACTAATAAAGATAAGTTAGTGAGCGATTGAGTTTCAGGTAAGTGAGATTAATACTTCACTATACTTTGGAGTATTGTTTAAGAATACTTAGAGACCTTAGTATATATCTTGTTTGTGATTATAAGTTAGTAGCTTGTGTGTGTATAGCGAATGTGCTTGGATATTGTTTTGCTGTTATGGAGTGTTGGACTTTATGCATTAGTTACTTTATGGTATTGTGCTGATTGAATTGTATGAAAGTGCTTGATCACCTTAAGAGGCAAATAAACTCAAACTTGACCTAACTTCTAATTATACTTGCATTGCAACTCACTAGGAGAAACGAGTAGAATTTTCAAGTTAAATACGGACCACTCAATGAGGATAGTAGAAATAGTCATTTCCCTACCCTTATTCGAACTAAGTGATAGGAGAGAAGGTCGCAGCAAAGTTGGGCATAGTGGTTCGAAGGGAAGTCTCACATAAAGTGTGTTTCTCCAATACATAAGCCTCGGTTCAGTTCTAGTTTGCAAAGTGCATGATATTAAACACCTCAAAACTTAGATTAGAGTATGCTCAATTTCTTTGATCTCATGATGACCGGTCAACATCGTGCTTAGCATTTGCTTATGACGGGAATTAGGCTATTAGGCTTTTGACTTGCAGCTGAGCCTAAGGATTGGAAGGGCTGGCAAAGTAGATCATCCTACTCCAGTCGACTCCTACTGAAACCGAGTACCTCTTTATTAAGCTACTTTGCATGTTGAGTCGAATGACTACCCATCTCTCTAAAGTGTACCAAATAGTAGATTGCTAAGACAATAGCCAAACTATTTACAATTACTCACTTACGTTCGAACCGACCAACTGCTCAACATCACCCTTACCGAAAGACCAAGAGAGAGGCCTTGGATTGATCTTTAGCCACCTTGCTCGGATAAGCAATCTAATTGAACCCTTTTGTTTACACTGTCTAATAGCATTGCCAATATATCTTTGCCACATATACAAGACCACGTGTAGAATCTGCTACACTAATAATTGCTTTTCTTGAATATTCATTTTTACCCTCTTATATTCTTATATATCACTTCTTCAAGACGATACCCTTTTTTGTCTTTTCCCTTATTGACAAGTTTCCCTAATTTTTTAGTATAAATACCCTTGTACTTGTAGTCAGAAACATCATATTATCATCAATACAACTAAATATTCTTCCTTTTATAAACATTGTTTTGTTTACTCTCATTTTATTTTTATCCTAACCTTTCAATAAGGCTAGGTGGTGAGTAACCTTATCGAACCATCTTGTACGTCATATCAAGCTATGATGTGAGTTCTTAGAAGTTTCATTGGTGTGTCATATCCTTTAAAGCTATTCATGGGTTGTACTTACATTTCATTCACTTTTCGTTCTTTCACACATTCACTATTATCTCTTTAAGTTTTTGGCAAGCTTGAACCCATCCAATGATTGACCTTATTTGTCCTTGGTCATGGTACACATCATCTTGATATTAGAGTGAAGGTTTCACTTGAGTCGTAGTATATTTCGAAGTTTTGTCTATACTCTATTTTGCATGTATGAAATAGAGCAAGTTATTGTATTTGTTTAATTGCTATGTTTATTGGCTATTAAATTTCTAGTTTGTAGAAGTATTTACTAAAATACCTAATCGAAGAGTTTGAGATTCGAATCTTTAACGAGAAAATGTTAGCCCCAAGTATTAATATTGGTGCTGTAGATGACAACAATGGTGTTGTCTACCGTGGCCGACAGTCTTAGAGAACCCTTAAGTGCAGTGATGAAAGACTTAATGAGGTAGCTAACCTCTTAGTGGATTTAACCTGAGATATTCATGCATTAGCTTACCAACTTACTAAAACCATGCATAACACCTCATAAGCTTCACGACTTGTAAGAGGTCAGAACCTGACTCGATAAGTTCGAGGTGGAGGAGTAGGTGGACTAGTGAGGAGAAGGATTGACTTAGGAGACATGGGAGGAGAGGACGAGGAAGAGTATTATGAAGAAGAAGATCAAGCTCGAGCACCCAGAGCCTTTGACCATGTGAAGCTTTAAATTCTAAGCTTCAATGGATCTGAGAGTGCAGATGAGTACTTAGATTAGGAGGAGAAGGTGGAGCGTATGTTCAACTATTACCAATATGAGGACTACAAGAAAGTGAGAACTGCTGCTGTTGAGTTCTTTAGATATGTTGTCATGTGGTATAAAAATTTCTAAGTTATGAGAAGATAAGAAGCATATAAAGAGATTAATACTTGGCTAGAGATGAGGAGAATACTCAAAAACAAATTTGTATTGGATACTTATCTGTAAGATACTTTTACTTGGCTTCAAGAGTTGAGACAAGGAGGTCGATCTATTGACGAGTATGTCCAAGAATTTCAAATGCATATGATTTGCTGTGAAGTGGAGGAACCATTAGCATGAACAATCTTTAGGTTCCTTATTAGATTGAGGGGTGGCATTTGAGACATCGTGAAACTCTAATGATTTACCACAATAGATGAAACCATTAGAATATCCTAACAAGTAGAGAGGTAGAAAAGAAGCCGAGTAGCAACTAAATTGCCGACTAGCTAACCAAGACAGGGAAGTCACTAAGTTCAGTTAAGTATCAAGTCGATCCGAAGGGTGGATGTTCGAGCCGAGTAGAAGGGCCAACCTAATAGTGACGTGTTGACCAAAAGCCATGAGAAAAGGCAAGAATTTGGTAGGAAGACAAGTCAAATCAAGTGCTTCGAGTACCAAAGGTTTAAACATATGACTGCTCAATGCTCGAACTAAAGAATTATGGTCATCAAGGGAGACGTCTCGAAGTTAGAAGCAGAGAGTACTGATGAGAAACCTAAGGAGGAGAGCACTATTGAGAAAGAAGTTCCCTAAGAAAATGAACTCATTGAAGAGGATGTGTTTGCCAAAGACTTAGACCAATTGATCTTGGTTGGTCGACGTACAATGAACATAGACCCCTTACGTGAGGAGGTGTAGAGAGAGAATTTGTTTCACTTCACTTGTTAGGTGAATGATCAGGTATGTGCCCTTACTGTAGATAGTAATAGTTTCACCAATGTGGTATTAACCGATCTATTACAAAATTGAAGTTGTCAATTGTTTCACATTTGAGGCCATACAAGTTGCACTAGTTGAATGAGAAGGGAGCACTACATGTCACTCAACAAGTACTACTGCCGATCATTATCAGAAATTACTCTGACTAGATTCTCTCTAATGTATTACCCATGTTTGATTCCTACGTGTTGTTAAGCAGACTAGAGCTGTTTGACAGGAGAGTCATCTATGATGGATATTGGAATACATATACGTTTGAGAAGGAAAGTAGAAAGATCACACTAAACTTGATGCTGCTAAGTGAAGTTAATAAACTGTAGGCTAAACTTGCTCATAAATCGAAGAAAACTCTAATGATGAGTATAGCCGAGCTCCGTAAGGCCCTTAAAGCTGATGCAATGACCTTCATGTTGGTCAAGTGACTATTGAAGTTAAATGAGCGAGGTAAACTACCCTAATAAGTAACAAAGTTGCTAAAGGAGTATGTAGATTTGTCCTTAGAACAGTTACTAGAAGGACTACTCCCTATCCGAGGTATTGAACATTGCATTGACTTAATACTTAGTACTACCCTATCGAACAAGCTAACTTATCGGATGAGTCTCGAATAAGCTTTTAAGCTCTAACAACAAGTTAATGAATTATTAGAGAGAGGATATGTTAGGGAAAGTCTTAGCCCATGTGCTGTACCAGCACTTTTAGTGTTGAAAAAGGATGGAACTTGGCAAATATGTGTTAACAATCGAACAATGAACAAGATAACGATAAAGTATAGGTATCCTATCCCGAGGTAAGGAAATTTGTTAGATGAACTGAGTAGGACTAAGATCTTCAGCAAGATTGATTTGAAGTTTGGTTACCATCAAATTTACATGATGCCAGGAGATGAGTGGAAAACCACGTTCAAAACTTAGCATGGACTCTATGAGTAGATGGTCATGCCATTTAGCCTGTCGAATGCCTCGAGCACTTTTCATGAGGTTGATGAACCATGTGCTGAGACATCTAATAGGGAAGTGTGTTGCGTATATTTTGACGACATTCTTATGTACTGTGCTAACATATTGAGTTAATGTGAACATCTTCGAGCTATTCTGAATATCCTCCATGTCAAGAGATTATTTGACAACTTTAAGAAGTACAATTTTTGCTAGGAGGAAGTGGTATTCTTGGGCTACGTAGTAAGTGAAGGAGGTCTGCGAGTAGACAATGACAAGGTCCGAGTAATCGTCGAGTGGCCAACTCCTATTATTCGTGTCGAAATAAGAAGTTTCCATGAACTAACTTTATTCTACAAAAGATTCATTAGGAATTTCAATACCCTTACTACACCACTTATTGAGCTAACAAAGAAGAACACCAACTTTTAATGAGGAGAAAAGGAGGAGAGAAGTTTTGCCAAGATAAAGGAAAGGTTGGCCTCCGCCCCTATACTAGTTTTACTTAACTTCGAGAAAATATTTGAGCTGAAATGTGACGCATTAGGCATTAGAATAAGCATTATGCTAATGCAAGAAAGCTAACCAATTGCTTACCATGGTGAGAAGCTCAAGGGATCTCAACTAAACTACTCTATGTATGACAAAGAACTCTTAGCACTACAAGTATGGCAACATTATTTGTTACCAAGAGACTTTGTCATCTACACTGACCATGAGTCTCTAAGGTATCTCCGAAGTCAGACGAAGTTGTCAAAGCAACAAGAAAGGTGGGTTGAATTCCTTGAGGGGTTTAACATCATAATAAAATATAAATAAGGAAAGAGCAATGTAGTTGCAAATGCTCTTTCGAGAAGGCATGCACTCCTGAATAAATTGCAAACCAGATTGTTTGGGTTTGTGAGCATCAAAGAGTAGTACTCTGAGGATCCACACTTTTGACCCATCCTTGTGTGTTGTGTCAATTGAAGGACTATAGACGAGTACCATGTAGAAGATGGATACTTATTCTAAAGAGGGAAATTATGTGTGTCGACTTGTTCATTAAGGGAATTACTGATTAAGGAAGTCTACAGTGGCGGGCTCTCTAGGCATTTTGGGAAAAAAAGGACTTATAAACTATTGAATGGTTGTTTCTTTTAGCCGAGAATGAGGCGAGATGTGCATTGAGTTGTTGAAGGTTGTGCCATGTGCAAGAGGGCTAAGTGCTATGCTGAGCAATGGAAAGTAATGCCTTTACCTATTCCAATGAAACCATAGATTAAGTTAAGCATGGACTTTGTGCTTGAATTACTATGAATTGTCTAAAGCAAAGATTCTGTAATGGTTATCATAGATAGGTTTAACAAGATGGCACACTTTATGCCTTGCTCCAAAACTAATGATGCTTTGGCTATTGCTTCTCTTTTCCCATAAGAAATTTACAAGTTACACGGTATGCTGAGAAGTGGAGTATCAGATAGAGATTTAAAGTTTTTCAACCATTTCTAGAGAACTCTATGGAAACGGATGGGAACTAAATTGCTATTTAGTACTTCCTGTCATCCTCAAATGGATGGCCAAATAAAGGTAGTCAATCCTACTTTAGGATTGTTGCTCTAAGCTATAGTGGACAAGAACTTGGCTGATTGGAACGTCAACTTACTAGTGGTCGAATTCACTTACAACCGAACAGTACATAACACCACTAAGCAGATCCCCTTTGAGGTTATCTATGGTTTCAATCTCTAGTTGCCTCTCGATTACACGTCTATATTGAATTCAAGCAAGAAGACCTTAACATGAGAGCTCGAGCACAATCCCTTCAATACATCTACAACAAAGTCACTCGGTAGATTGACCAAGTCACGAAAAGAATGCAAGAGAAGGCCAAAGGTAGGATGGCTAAAAAATTCCAGCCAAGGGACTTGGTGTGGTTGTACCTCAATAAGGATAGGTTTTTGAATAAGAGGAGAAACAAACTATCTGCAAGAGCTGAAGAACCTTTCAGAATCCTCTAAAAGATCAATAACAATGCCTACAAGTTGGAGCTATTCGAAGACTATGAGGTTTCTAACACCTTTAACATTGTCAACCTCAATCCTTATTACCCTGATGGAGAGTTGATCAAAGACCATTCAAATTTGATTCCAAATCTAAATCAACCTAAAGGGAATGATGGAAATCAGGCTACTAAGTCTTTGACTTGCAGCTAAGCCCGAGGACTGGAAGGGTTGGCAAGCTAAATCCTCTTGCTCCAACTGACTCTTGCCAAAACCGAATATCTCTTTGCCAAGCCACTTTGCATGTCAAGTCGAATGATTACCCATCTCTCTAAAGTATGCCGAATAATAGATTATTGAGACAATAGCTAAACCATTCATGATTACTTACTCACGTCCAAGTCGACCAATTGCTCAACATCACCCTTATCAAGAGATTGAGAGGGAGACCCCAAATTGATCCTTAGCTACCCCTTTTCGAACAAGTAATCTAATTGTATTCTTTTGTTTGCACCCTTCAATAGCGTCACCAATGTAATGTATCTCTACCATGTGTACAAGACTACGCATAGAATATACCACATTAATCATTGCTTTTCTTGAATATTCATTTTTACCCTCTTATATTTTTGTACATTACTTCTTTAGGACGATACGCTTTTTTGTCTTTTCCCTTTTTAGCAAGTTGCCCTAACTTTCGGGTATAAATATCCTTGTACTTATAATTGGAAACATCAAATTATCATCAATATAATTGAATATTCTTCCTTTCATAAATATTATTTTGTTTACTTTTATTTTACTCTTATCCTAACCCTTAAGTAAGACTAAGTGGTGAGTGACCTTACCAGACCATCTCGTACGTCATATCGTATTATGCTGTGAGTCTTCGGAAGTTCCATTGGTACGTCATATCCTTTAGAGCTGTTCATGAGTTTTGCTTACATTTCATTCACTTTTCATTCTTTCACACATTCCCCATCATCTCTTTAAGCTTTCGGCAAGCTTGGACCCATCCAACGACCGACCTTATCTGTTCTTGGTCATAGTACGCATCATCTTAAACATGCATTGCATCTAATTAACCTTGCTTAAAAACCCTAGTTGCTTGATGTTAGATATGTGCTATTGTCTTTGTCTTACTTATTAAGCAAGTTGTTGCTCATTCTCCTATAGTTGTTTTGTAGGATTCCAATAGACTCAT
This sequence comes from Lumnitzera littorea, assembly GCA_024138015.1. Lineage (NCBI taxonomy): Eukaryota > Viridiplantae > Streptophyta > Magnoliopsida > Myrtales > Combretaceae > Lumnitzera > Lumnitzera littorea. The sequence goes on from JAMXBB010000012.1 coordinate 88,069,980, forward strand.
TAATATTACACTCAATTCCAAAAGACTAGAGAAGGGGCTCGAAGAGTGAGATTCAAGAATAATGGACTATGTTCTTAATTATTTGTTAAATTTACTAATTTAGTGACCCTCTAGTTTTCAATTGTGAATACTATTATTATGCTCTATAAACTTGTAACCATTTGTAAACCTTTTACTAATCTATCTATTTTCTTAGCTCAACTTACTTTTAGAAGCTTTGTTGAAATTGAGATTTTATACTCTAAATGATTTTTAAAGCTTAAATTTTCTTGGTCATTTGAGCCACAAGTTTATTTTTCAAAGCTATTTTGAAAAGTTGCATTAAAGGTTAATATCTATTAGACTCAGAATTGGATGGCTCAAAGTGGGGAAGTAATAAATACCTTGTATAAGCTATATCTACGTTAATGGCATTAGTGGCTAGCTTCTAGCTTAAGTTGGTTTATATAGTGAGACTGTTAAGATTCTCTAGTTTGAGGCGTGACAAATAACTTATATTGAACAAAGCTCTACACCAAAGTAAGTGTATAAATGGATTAAGAATTCTTCGAGTCAACTTCTAAAGTTCAAGTAGCTATGGAATTAAGATGTGTAATTGTATGTGTTAAGTGCAAACTTCGTGGGAAAGATAAAGAGTAGCACGTAGTTGATAACCTAAAACCATAACCCTTATAGTATGGTTGAGAAGAGCAAGCCCATAAAGGGTGAACCACATCAACTCCATTTAGCATTGTAACACATTATCATAAGTGCTAATTAAACTCTGCACAACAATTATGGCTTTTGCTACTAATGACAGTACACTAAGCCCCATTTACATGTTAACTCTCGTTCATGAAAGATGAGTAAAACTTCATTTCCACTATTAATAATTTGTCAGTTGTTTATTTTTAAAATATATACATTATGTTGTGCCTCGTACTGGTTAGTTGTTGGTATTCACGCTTAATTCTTGAATCATGTATGAGGTTATATTTATCTGCATGTTATTCCATGATCTAAACTTCAATAAGCTTGATAATGAAAACTATCGACTATTCAGCACTTGTAAATCTTAATAAGTTTATTTCTACCTCTTCTCAAGATGAGTACAAGAACTTAAAGAAAAACTTAGGTTAGAATAATTAATGGGCTACTCCTCAATAGCTCTAAACCCTATTTATAAAAGGTGACAAGCAAATCATATAAAGCACTAATCTTTAAGTCTTATACTTGACGAACAAAGGGAAATGGATATTTATGAATCTCTAAGTCCTAAGAAAGGATGAGAAGATGTGAAGCCTTAAGCTCTCTTAAGAGTGATAGGCATAATTGCTGTAAGTCTTAAGAAAGGATGATGAGCTATTTGAAAAGCCCTAAGTCATTAATTGATGACAGGTAAGATGCTCTTAGTCCAAAAATACCCCAAACGATGAGCTACTACAAACCTAATTACTTTAAGTCCAATGAATAGTTAGTAAGTTACTTGGAAGCCCTAAGCCATTGATTTGTGATGTGATGCATCTCCAGGGTCGTACATATGGAGAAGCACCACAACGAATGAATTGAAAAGGAAACATAAAAGAAACTAGCAAAACTTAGGCATGTACTGAATGGATTGACTCATCACTCAATCCTACTTGGCCTACAATTCGTCGAATATAATACACAGATCTAAATTGAAGGGCTACTACTCCTTACTAAAGGGAGTAGATAAGAGTTAAGAGATGATGAGAATACTAAAGTTGCTTAATTGAGTAATTTCTGTATTGAAAGGATATAAATTTTGCATATAAGGAAAGTAAGGGTTTATATACTTGCCCATTAGGATCATTCTATATGTATGAAAAGATAAAAGGGTATTTTATAATTAGGTTACATGAATCATACCAAAAAGGGCTAAAAATGACAAAGGATATTCAATACGAAAATGAAAGAGAATCATTCTAGAATGTTGTGTTAGGAGACACGTGTCGCTTGATGGTTCGATGTCAAGAACATTATATAAATAGATGAAAAAACAGAAAGTGTTGGTAGTCAAGGGCCGACCTGATCTGGATCAAGTTGAGGGCCAATCAGTCTGGTTAGGAAGTTAGCTAAATTGGAGTCAGGTGCTAGTGGTCGATTGGAGAGCTTAGCTCGGCTAGTCTTTCCTGGGTTACCTTCTAGATCAGGATTTCGCAGTTGGGTAGGAGCATGTCAGATACACGTGAGGATCTAATAGAAAGTTCAGCTGGAGGTCGGATCAGGATAGGAGTCCCCGTCTCAGCTATGGCTTAAAGTTAGTATTTTCTGTATGAGCCCTTGAAGTCTTCCAACTCGGCTCCTTGTGATTGATTCAGGGGGTTGATTCTTATCATCTGCTTAGGGCTTAGAAAGATTTATCCTCAAATCTAAAGCGGTTTTCGCTTATTCTTCTAGGGCGTTCATAGGGTCTTCTTTAGTTGGTTAGTAGGGAATCAAATCAGACATATTAAAGGTAGAGGAGACACCATAGTTATCAAGCAACTCGATCTAGTAGGCATTGCGGTTGATCTTCTTTAAGACCTTAAATGAACCATCAGCTGGGGGAGATTGTTTGTTTTATCTCAAGTGAAGGAATTGTTCTTAACTGAGATGTATTCATATTAGGTCTCCTAGCTAGAAAGAAATAGTTTGGCGGCTTCAGCTGCCAATCTCTTGTTGTCTCTTATTGAACTTGGTGATCTTCCTCATGATAGACTGGTATAGCTCATGTAATTCTTAGGCTTAGTCCACTTCAGATTGACTCCCTTCAGTAGCTATTGGGGTGTCGATCATATTTAGGGGAATGGTAGGGTTAAGGCCATAGATTACCTCGAATAGGGTCTTCCCAATAGTACTATGGACAGTCCGATTATATGCAAACTCCATAATGGGTAGGCACAAATCCCGATCCTTCAAGTTCCTTCCCACAATAGCTCTGAATAGATTATCTAGTGTCTTATTTACCACTTCAGTCTGGCCATCAATTTGAGGGTGGCTATTGGAATTGAATATAAGTTTAGTTCCAAGTATTCTCCAAAGGATCTTCTAAAAATAGCTCAAGAATTTTGTGTCCCGATCTAAGACTATAGTTTGTAATACTCCTTGTAGTCGGATAATCTCCTGCAAAAACAGATCAACAATATATAGAGCATCGTTAGTTCAATGGCATGGAATGAAGTGTGCCCTCTTGCTGAAACGGTCTACTACAAGAAAAATGGAATCTTTCCTTTGGGATGTATGGGGCAAACTTAGGACAAAGTCCATGTTGAGGTCGGCCCAAGATAAGGTGGGCATCGATAGAGGCATTTACACTCCATGGGGTTCTCTCTTCCCTTTAGCAAGTTTACACACTTTACAACTGCCAATTGCCTTATGGACATCATTAGCTAAACTTGGTTAGTAGAAGTTCTCCTTCAACAGCTTAGCTATCTTGACCTCCCCGAAATGTCCTGATAACCCTCTATTATGAGCTTCCCTGACCAATAGCTAACATATAAAGCAGTTTGGTATGTATAGCCTTCGGTCCTTGAATAGGCAACCATCCTTAAGATAATATCCCTTGACAGCAATTCCATCTCTATACCGTTCTATGATGGGGCCGAAATGAGGGTTATGAGCATACTATTCGGTAATGAGTGAGAATCCCAATAATTTAGTTTGCAAAGCGGTCAACAAGGTCTGCCATTATGATAAAGCATCGGCAATCACATTTACACTTCCTCTCTTATGTTAGATGACATATGAGAAACCCTCCATGAGTTCTAACCACTTGGCTTGCCTCTTTATGAACTCTAGAGAAATAACAAACTCTTGTGGTAACAAGTAGTGTTGCTAAACGGTAAGGGCTCAATAAAGAGGGTACAACTCTTTCTTATACACATAATAGTTCAGGGCAAGACCATAAAGCTTCTAACTGTGGTAGGTGATGAGTCGTCGCTCTTGCATCAGGACAACACCAATTCTAATTCCCGATGCATCACATTTTAATTCGAAGGGTTTGTCAAAATCGGGCAACAATAGGACAAGTGCTGAGGTGAGTTTTTCCTTGATTTCTCTAAAGCTCTATTCACTTCGATCGTTCCACCTGAATCCTTCACTCTTCTTTGTCAACTCAGTCAATGGGGTAGCTATTGTACTAAAATCCTTAATAAATCACCTGTAGAAAGAAGCTAAACCATGGAAACTTTGGACTTTAGTGACATTCTTTGGCGTTGGACATTCTAGAATAGCTCGAATCTTCTCCTCATTTACTCGAATTCCTTCCCTTAACACTACAAATCCTAGAAAAATCACCTCACTCTGGCAGAACGTACACTTCTTCATATTCCCATACAACTTTTCAACTCGCAAAAGGTCAAATATTTCACAAAGATGTTGAACATGGTCATTCAGGTCAACATTGTATATTAATATGTCATCAAAGTACATGGCCACACATCTTTCAAGTACAGGGCACATCACATGATTCATTAATCTCATAAATATACTCAGCACATTTGTAAGTTTGAATAGCATAACTAACCATTCATAAATTCCGTGCCTAGTCTTAAAGGCAGTTAGATTGAAATTTGGACCAATTTGGGAAAAACACTAAATGACTCCAGTCTCTATTCTAGTTGTGCAATGGAGTTTGCCTATTCAAGTGCTATTTTATTGTTATTTATTTAGAAGCAATTGTAACTTAGTGATGTGTCACCAGGGTTGAACATATAGAGGCTACACTATAACGAATAGTAACAAGAAAATAAAAAGGCGTTTCATAAATTTGGGTAGCTACTTAGTTGGATATGACTCACTGACTAGATCTTATATGGCCTACAATTTGTCAGATATGACTCTTTGGTCCGAACTATGGGGTCACTTACCACTACTCCTTACTAAAAGGAATAGATAAGAGTTAAACATAAGAGCAAACACTATGGTTGCTTAGAAAAAAAAAAAAGGAAACTTGTAATAATTAATGATAGTGAAGATGTTGTTTGTGTACAAGGAAGTGAGGTATTTATATGACCTTTGTTGATGGCCAGAGTTCACCCTAAAATATTACTCGACCATTCAGCTAACGAGAAGGCAATTAATTATATTCTCGACTGATGTCAACAAAGACTCAAACCACTTGATGGGCCTTACAGCCTAGCCTGTTAATATGTTTGGTTTGAACTGAGGAATGTGGTGCAAATGATTATGATTTGATGCAATCTCATTATATAACCACTCACTATTCCTATATTTTAGACATGTGCTTAATTATAAGATCTCTATGTAGCTTACTACCACTAATTAATTGTTGTTTCAGACACCCAATGTTCACCTATAAATACAAAGAGAAAGCATTGTAAAAACTCTCTTTAGATTCTTAACTCTATATTCAGCCACTTATTTTTCTCTCAAACACTTATTGACTTAGGCATTGGAATGGCCACATTGGACTAATCCTAATACCATTTAGCCTTTTGTATTTTTTGCAGGAGCAAAGTCTTAGCTTGAAATCATCTAACAACATTTGGTGCAATTTGTTTTTCATTACACATCTACATGGCAAAGATGCAAATGACAAAAAGTGCAAGTGCTAGTTCTTCATCTTATCACCAAGCGGGGGTAAGTAGGCATACTGACGAATAGTACTTAGCTAATTTGGAGCAACTTTGCTTCGAATTAACCAAAGAAAACCAAGAACTCAGCAAAAAACATGATGAGATCCTTAACCTTCTCCATAAAAATTTCTACCTAAATCAAAACCAAGAGCACAGTGATAAAAATGTTGAGAATAGTGGTGATTCAATCTATTCTCCTAAAATATCGAAAAAGAAGGCTGAAGTTACACTTAAACCTTTGCCCCTTACTCTTAAAGGAAAGTGATAAAGGAAAACAACCATAGTAGGTTCACCATGCAAGACCCTCACATGTTAGCACCCTTGTTATGACAAGTAAACAATTCCAAATAAAGAAGAGTCCTTTCATCCTTGAAATTTTAGACGAAGTAATACCACGGCACATCAAGCTACTATAATTTGAGACTTATGATGGAACAAGAGACCCTGAAGATCATCTTGAATATTATTACACCTTGGCTAAGCTTCACGACTTAAGTAATGTCGTGGTTAGCCAAGCTTTTTCCTCAACATTGAGGAGCACAGCTAGTACATGGTTTAAACATTTGAAGCCAAACATAATCTCGTGTTTTAAAGATTTGGCATAAGTATTCTTGCAACACTTCCTTTCAAGTAAGCTTTCGATTAAGGATTCTTCTATCCTTAACAACATAAAACAAAAATCAAACAAATCTATCAACAATTATTTGGCCAAGTTCATGGTCAAGATGGTCCAAATCTTGGAGCTAGACATGAGTGTTGCTCTTAACACAATTGTTGATGGTGTTAAACCCAACAAAAAATAAGCCGAAAAATTTTGTTGAGTTTAAGGCCAAGGCCATGTCTTACATCTACCAGGAAGACAATATTAAAGCTCGTTTAGAGGCCGATTAAGGTAGAGGAGACTAGAAAGGCGATAAGAAGAAGAGTGCAAAAGATTAACTTAGAAAAAATGATGATTAGTGTTTCAAAGGATATAATGCTAAGAAAAAGAGGCCACGCATCCCTACATATTCTATTCATACGCCACTTAATTGCTCAAAAAAGGATGAGGGGAAATCCTTCAAGATGAAATTCTAATAAATATTGCAATTTCTATTACAATAGAGGCCATAATACTGATGAGTGTATCCAACTCAAGAATGCGATTGAAGATGCAATCCAACAAGGGTATTTGAGCAAGTTTCTCACACATGATGCCAAGTATATTGAGTGACCAACTCAAAGGAGACATGATGAGCAGGAGAATATCACGCAGCCTTCTTAGGTCGGGAAAGATGCAAGAGATGGAAGTAGTAGCAGAGCACCAAATGATATAATATATACTATTGTCGGCGGACCTTCCACCTTAAGCCAGTCCAGCTCTTTGAGCTCGACTAACACCATACATTATATTTATAATGTACAAGGTAAGAAGGTTAAGGTCAACAATTTAAGTCCATTCATGGGAGAAGATTTCAAAGGTGTTCAAAGGCTCCATGATGACACACTTGTAATTAGTGCAAAAATTGCTAACTTTGAGGTCAAAAAGATTCATATTGACACTATAAGTTCGATAGATTTCATTTTTCAACGTACTTTTGATTAGATGAGGCCAAAAATCAAAGCGTAATTGAGATCTTATGACTACGATTTTTATGCTTTCAATAATCAACCTATTCGAGTCAATGGAGTAATTTCTCTCCCAATCCAGATTAGAGATGACAAACACATTATGAGGACAAGGTGGACTTCTTTGTTGTCAAGTGTTGGTCCCCATATAATATGACCATAGGTCAGCCATGTCAACATTTATTTGGCATTATCCCTTCCACTATGCATCTCAAGGTCAAATTTTTCACTCCCACTGGAGTTTGTGTATGTAAAGGGGACCAACAGTGAGCAAGATCCTTGTATATAAAGATATTGTGCCAAGAAGAAACTTTTCAAGTTGAAACTTGTTCAAAAAAAAAAATCAATCGACATAGAAAATGCTGAGGAAGAGATTGAAAATATTTTGTTAGGAAATGATCTTAGGAAGATGATAAAAATAGGGAAACCTTTTCTAGTAAACATTTACCAAAGTTTGATCAACTTTTTATAGGATAATGCCGATGTGTTTGTATGGTCTCCCTCAGTAATGACAGGCATCCCTAGAGATGTTAAAATTTCAAACCGATCATAATGCAAAGGTGATTCTATAGAGGAAAAGGTATTTCATTCCTAAACCGGTGGCAGCCATAGAAGAAGAGGTCTAAAAGCTACTAAAAGCAAGGTTCATAAGGGAAAAGCCTTGTCCAACTTAGCTAGCTAATTGTGCTAGTTAAGAAGTCTAATAACAAATGGCGTATGTGCATAGACTTTATGGATTTGAATAAGGCATGTCCCAAAGATTGCTTCCCCTTGCCAAGAATAAATCAAATGGCTGACTCAACTATTAAACATGCCTTACTATCTTTTATGGATGGGTTTTCCAACTACAATCATATCAAAATGGATGAGGAAGATGAGGTTCACACATCATTTATCACCAACTTTAGGACGTACTATTACATGGTGATGCCCTTTGGGCTAAAAATGCTAGTGCAACCTATCAATGGCTTATCACCAAGATGTTTAAGCCTTAGATTCACTGTAACATCGAAGTATATGTTGAAGATATGATAGTGAAAAGCACGATAGAAAATTGGCATCTTGCTGATCTTGTTGAGACATTCAGCACTCTAAGGAGATACAATATGAAGTTGAATCCACAAAAATGTGTTTTTGGTGCTACTTTAGGAAAATTTTTAGGTTATATGGTCACCTAGCATAGCATTGAAGCAAACCTAAGGAAGATTGATACAATTTAGAACATGAAGTCTCCTTACATAATCAAGGAAGCTCAGGAGCTAATTGGGTAGACAACCGCCCTAAATAGATTTGTGTTGAAAAGTATTAATAGATATGCGGAATTTTTTTAAATCTTAAAGAATTTGAAAGATTTCAGGTGGACGAATGAGTGTGAAAAAGCGTTTGACGAGTTGAAGGAGTTTCTCATGTCACCATCGATACTCTCGGCACCCTTTTCAGAAGAAAATTTGTATTTATATCTATTAGTTAGTAGCCAAGCACTTTCCTTTATCTTGGTTTGAGTAGAAGGCAAAGAGCATTGGCCGATTTATTATAGAAGACATGTTTTGTAAGGGCTAAAACACCAATATACAAAAATTGAGAAATATGTATTGGCGATGGTTCTCTCGGCAAGAAAGTTAAAGCCATACTTCGAGAAACATCAAATTATTGTCCTTATCAATAAGCTTTTACAACAAGCTTCACAATGACCAGATTCCTTAAGGAGGATGATGAAGTATGCTTTAGAGCTAAGTGCCTATGGTGTATAATATAAACCAAGAATAGCATTAAAAGCTCAAGTGTTGGCAGATTTTGTAGCTAAATTCATTAGTGAAGAGGATAGCATAGAGATGGTTGAGAAGCCAATATGGAATCTATATGTCAGTGGCTCTTCTACTAAAAAAGGATGTGGTGTGGGTCTCATTTTGCAAGGACCCCATACTGTGATAGTTAATTATGTTTTGAAGTTTGGGTTTCTAGCCAATAATAATGAAGTCGAGTATGAAGCCTTAATAACTAGACTCAAATTGGCGAAGGAAGTTGGTGCTGAGAAAGTTGAAATTTCTTCCGATTCACAACTTGTTATGAATCAAGTCAAAGGAAGTTATGTAGCAAAAGAAGAGGTAATGAGCAAGTACATGTTAATAGTACAAACACTTGTAGAAGAGTTTCTATCCTTTTCAATTGAGAAAATACTAAGAAGCAAAAACATTGCTGTCGACAAGTTATCAAAGTTAGCCAATATGGCACTCCCTAATTTAAATGACAAGCTCTTTATTGAGTATCTCCAAAATAAGAGCTTACAAACTGTTAAGCAGAGTTATGAGTTGGCTCCCTATCTAAAGGAGAAGTCTTCGATGGATCCAATCATAGACTACTTGAAAGATGTTGTCCTTCCTAATGATAGAAAAGATGCTTGAAAGTTGATTTATCAAACCACAAGTTATATGCTGATAGACGATTGCTTATACAAATGTGGCATTACCTAACCTTACCTTCGTTGCCTTCCATCGAAGGATGCATAATGAATACATTTCAAATTATACAGCAATATTTATAGCAACCATGTGAAGGGTTAAACACTGTATGTCCATGTTGCAACTTAGCTATTATTAGCCAACAATGAAGGAAGATGTAAGATTCTTTGTTCAGCAATGTCTGCAATACCGGAAACATGAAGCACTAAGCTATGCACCTTCTACTGAATTGCACAACCTAAACAGCCTTTAGCCTATCACCTAATGAGAATTAGACATGCTTAGACTATTTCCAAAGTCTACAGCCTAGCGACAATTCATCATAGTTGTCGTAGATTATTTTATAAAGTGGGCAGGGGTTGAAGTAGTGGCTATAATCACTAAATAGAAGGTCGAAGTTTTTGTTTTCAACTTTATTATATCAAGATTTGAGGTTTCATTTATGATAATCACTAATAATGGACCACAGTTTAACAATGATAAATTTCGGGCATGTTCTGTAAAACATGGTATTCATCTGAATTACACATCAGTGGCATATCTTTAGACCAATGGTTAAGTGGAAACCATTAATAAGATCATCTTGCATAGTTTGAAAAGGAAAGTTAACCAATTCTACGATAGTTGGGTTAATGAACTATCGAATGTTTTATGGGGGTATAGAACAACTTACGGGACTTTAACAAGAGAAATACCCTTTAGGTTGGCATATAGGTCAGAAGCTATACTTTCAATTGAATTTGATCTACCCAATCTTCATACATAGAACTTTGACATAATGGCCAATCAAGTCGATCTTATAGCTATTGGACATGATTGAAGAGATAGGATATGTTACAAGGCGAGAGTTGTTGTATATCAAAATAGAGCAACCAAATATTACAATCGAAAGGTGCAACACAAGGTATTTCGACTTGGAGATTTAGTTTATAGAAAATTAAAGCCAATTGGTGCGCGAGATAAATAAGACAAGCTTGACGCAAACTGGGAAGATCTTGTTAAGATCCAAGAAGTCATAAGTGAAGGGGCTTATCAACTAGAAAAGTTGGATGGGACAATTGTCCCTTGAGCATAGAATGCTGAGAATTTGAAGCTTTACTTTACTTAGTTCCTTTGATGTTATGGTTTATTTCTATTCTAAACTTTGTAAGGTGATGGCTTATGTCATGTTTCAACTATGAAATGTTCATTTCAATTTTATGAGTATCGTTACTTCCCATCATTTTCATTCTCAATCATTGCATAATTAATGGATTAATAAAGTTCTAGATACATAGTGAATGAACTAATATTTAATGATTTTAGACCTATAATGGTTAACAAACTTAATAATTATTGACAAGTAACATCAATTCTTATTTAAAATATGTCAAGAAGCTAAAGAATGAACTCTGCTATGCCTATTAATAGGCAAGCTCACGGCTAAAAAAAAAAGGACTAGTTCATGTCTTATGCGACTAACGAATGTTATGTCTTCAAAAAGACATCTAATATGTGTGTGAAATAAAATGTGCCAAAAACTAATAACTTACATGTGAAATGAAACATGATAGAAACAAAGGGCTTAAAAGCCAAATATCACATTACAATAAATGGTCGGCATCTCAACCATATCTAGTCTATACAACATATACAAAAATAAAGTACAAATTAACAAAATCACAAGAACTCGAAACATTCTTGTTCTTTGATTTGGCGGAAGTGTTGTCTTGATCAGAAGAAGACGAGACCCTCTTAGAGTTTACGTCTTTTCTGACTTTAGGGGTTTTGGAGTAGGTAGATATCTCTTTACGACTGTAGGGGGTCTCCTTAGATGATCGTTCCTTATTACTGACAGGAGCTTCAACATTGGCTTTATCATTGTCACCCTACGTTTGAACCTCAATCTCCGCTTCTTGTTGACTTCTTTGTTGCCACTACTATCATCATTGTCATCAACATTAGCAAAATCCAATCATAGAAGGTCATAGTCAAGGTGAACTTTGAAAATCTCTTTTCTTGCCTGTTGGATCCCTTGTAGAAGCTTCTTCCTAAGCAATCTCTCATATTACCGACTAAGAGTCATGATTTCTAGTACCTCCTCCACTAAGGGCTTCTTTTTCACCGCCTCCTCTAATTTGGCAACATGAGACTAAAGCTTAGATTCGTTTATCTCCAACTCCTTTATTTTCATCCTTAGCCTATCCTCTTCATCACTCATTGAGCTAATTGTCTGACCTAATCCCTAATACTCCTCTTGTTTCTTGTGAAGCTCCTCCTTTAAGTCCTTAATATCCTTATACTACTCTTCGCTCTTGGCCACTTTATCGGCCAACAAGGAACAACTTCTTGACTGAAAGTTCTTCTTGATGTCTCCTGGCCTCCATCTTGGCCTTAATTCTCGTACTCTTGGCCACGACAGTTTAAGCCTTTGAGGAGTTATATGCCTCCTCAACCTTTTACAATTAGTTAACAAAGATAAACAAGTCATTTACTTCTCAATAGAGCAGCAAAATGTAAATATTATCTTCTTCATTTCTTTGTTGGCTTCATCTAGTGCCATCAAAACATAGTTGGTAATCTACACATAGACGAGATTATATCAGCAACAAAACATGAGCTATAAGTAAAAAGGTAATTGGTACTTACATCGTACAGCTTAGTGACAAAATGTCCTTTATTACAACTACCTACCCTATTAACATCTTTCTTTGCAATCTCCTTGTCCTTAAGGAGAATGACTTCTTCCATTAAGGCTAAAGATTTTGTCCTGTCATCCAAGGTTAAGTCAATGTGCAAGATGTTCTAACTCCAACATGTCATGAAGTAGTCACCCACCTTATGGTTAAGAATGAACTCAGAACCACTAATGCTGAGAGCCTTATTCCTCATAACTTCCTTTGTCCTCTCATCTAAGGCTTTGAATTTTTTGGATGGAGGTTGGTTAGCAAGCTCCTTCCTATTTCTTTTTTTGGCATTCCGCTTATTGTTTGTTTAACCTAATGGGCCTTCAACTGTCTTGTGAGGAATGACCTCAATGCTACCATTGCTATTGATTTCTTGGCACAAATCACCCAACACTTCCACTTAAGGAATGCTTTCCAAGGAAGGGATCATTTCAAGTTATGTGGCATTAGCGACTCTAGTCTATTCAGTCCCTTGACTCTTATCAGTAGGATAAGTTACCTTTTTCGGAGTAACAGCCTACTTCATGGCTTTCTTTTATGTGACCTTTTTTAGTGCAAGCAGTCGAGTAATAGGTGCTTTGATGCCTACATGTTTATTGAGATTTAGTTTCTTAGCCTTTGCTTGGGCTAGCAATTTGGAAGGATCTATATCGCTTACACCCATATCTATAAAATGGATAAGACTATTAAAAATGGAAAAGAGAGACAAATTAATAACTTATGAGATTTGTGTTGAGTGAGACTCAAAGGCGACTATTCTCCCCTTAAGTCATGATAACAGCTTTCCTCTTGTAACTTTTTAGAAAAGATTGGTTCCCCATTTTCATATCATCTTACTATGCTCTCGACATCTTAGAAGAACATTTTATTCTTCCTTCTTTCTTGTATCTTTTTTGTAATAATGGCATCATTCGGCATCAATTCAATGCCTTTGGTATGGATGGGCTCAATCCATTAGGTCTAAAAATTCAAATCTTCATCCAATATAATAGACATAAACTTATCATGCCACTTATGGATTTTGGACTCCAATCCATCCATAAATTTCCAACCATGCCGAATGGCTACAAAATACCAACCGTCGGGTTGCCTCCTTATGATGAAGAAATATCTGAACAATTAGAGCATAGTCTTAACCTCAACCTCTACACAGATTATCACAAGTGCTGTAAGAAGTCTATAAGTATTCAGTGAAAACATACTTGACGCAACTTGGAAATAATTGATGAATTGTTTGATAAAAGTAGAAAATGGGAAGCACAATCTAAAATCGAGGTATTTTAAATATATATGAAACTCTTGCTCCCTCAAAAAATACACCCTCTCATTCTTCCTCGGCCTGCATAAATTCCATGTCTTAGGAAGACCTTACCAATATTTATTATACTTCAAGATAAGTGTCTTAATAGCATCACTCACCATTCCATCCGGAGAATCATTATTATAAATGACATTAATATATAAATACCTAGCTATAGATCATCCTTTCTTATCATCTGGATAGTTGTTTACTAGAAGAGCATTGATGTGAGCAAGTTTTTCCCATTGCTTCATTGTTCTATTTGCTGAGCTAATTAAAGAATACGTTGAATTGTTCCTTTTTTTGGGGATGAAAAGTAGCTTCAGTCTCAATTGCCTTAGAATCTAAAAGTACAAGTTGACAAAAGAACCATACCTAATTGAGGCTATACGAAAGACAAACTAGATGAAAGTTTAGAAGATGAAGATGAGATGTTGAAAGCAAATGAGAACTTTGATAGTAGATACAAATGAAACTAAAGTGAAGAAATCTTTTATCAATATGGAAAAATCCTTTACATATGAACAGTTTCTCCTCGTAATCCTAACACACTTCTAATGGGAATGCAATTCTGATTAAACGATCAAGTATAGATTAATGACATGTGTTATGAGTTAGAAATGTGACAATTATCGCATTACTAACAGTTATTAGTCCCTGCACTGTAATGATGGCTAACAAGATAGCTATCACTCCTACTACCATAGAATAGTGAATAAATCAAAAAATTAAAAGGTTACAACCTTTCATTTAAGATACAATCAGTCACATTTTAAAATGAAGATCAAACCTTCCAATATCACTCGACATCTGGAAAACTCATTTTCTTCTTAGCCATCCAATCGCCTAAACTGAGCATTAAGCTTTATTTACTCCCATAATCAAGTTCTCGAACACAGGAGTTGAGGGGCAAATGTTGATGGTCAAATTTCACCTTAAAATATTACTCAACCATTTGTTAAACAAGAAAGAGACTAATTCTACTCTCGGTTAATGCTAACTAAACTCGGTCCACTTGATGGGCCTTAGAGCTCAACCAGTTAATATATCCAGTTTGAACTTAAGAAAGTGACAAGAATGGTTATGATCTAGTACGATGTAATTACATAGCCACCCACTATTCCTATATTTTAGGCATGTGCTTGATTACAAGATCTCCACGTAACCCACTACCATTGATTAACTGCTGTTTCAAATACCCAATGTTCACCTATAAATACAAAGAGAAAGCATTATAAGAACTCTCTTAAGATCTTTAACTTTATATTCAGTCACTTGTAGGAACAAAGTCCCACCCTGAAATCATCCAACAACAACCTTAACTAGGGTTACACTAAATGAGGAAAATATGAAAATGAATAACGTACAAAAGATTCCAAAAACATTCTCAAAAGGGTAAAAATGGAAAATAATACATTGTATGAAAAAGTAGATAATCACTATGGAACATTGTGCCAGAAGACATGTGTCATCAAGTGATGGGTGATTTGTACAAAGGCAGGTCTTATTGGTGAAAAGTTAGGGCAGTCCTGTAGTTGTAAGAATAAATTTGAGGGGCATTGGGGAGAAGGCTTGAGAACTAGGCAGATTTAGTCCAGTTTAGGTCAGAGCTTGGACATTGATAGATATTCAGATTCTCTCCAGGTCAAATACCTTGGCAACTCAACTTAGATAGATGCCTGAAGTTGGTCAGCTCATTTGCTACCGAGATCATGGTAAGAGCTTGGTAATAGGTATGGTTGACTAGCAAATCGGTACATCTACTTGGTAGCTTGGTTAGCTCGGCGTGCTTATCCTTCAACTCTGTTCGGATAGGACAGTATGGTACTTGGTTGGTAATGGAATCTTCTCCTCTGAGTAATTTAGGGGCTAGGATGTGATGAGTAAGTCTTAATAGTCTCCTAGCTCGGCTTCTAGTGATTAGTTTGGGGAATTGACTCCTATCATTTAGAGGTCGATTGTGTGATGTCTTTGATGCTAACTTAAAAACGTTAAAGTCCATGTCCCTTCCACAACTTACATTAATAGAAAGTAAAAGGTTTACTAGTACATTTAGAAATATGATTAAGATCGCAATGATGAAAATAGAAGTATCTAATTACGTAATTTGCCCATATTGTCAACTATGCTGGTGGTAATATAAATTTTACTCCAAACATAGCTTTATCAACCAAAACATGATTGATGGCACCCATTTCTTGTTCTATAATGTAATGACTCTATCCTTTGTATTTCTAAAAGTGTTATATGCAAAGTTTGTTCTAGTTGCTTATTGAATTTTCCTAACACTATGTCATTCTTATCCTAAACCAAAAATTTAGTAGAATTGTATATCCATGTACCATCCCGTATACTCTTAATTTTGAATGGAAATGATGAGAAGATTAGCCAGTTCATATGATACTTGCCTAATATTTGTATAATATCAATGCTTAATGGTGGTAATCAATAATTGTTGAAGAAAATCCTTCTAAGCCAATTTACTACCATCAATTAAGAATTTCTCATTTAAGAATTTGATGGATTGGTCTTGCTTTGAAATATAGTCACTCAAAATAGCTCTTGATAATTTTTTGTCTTCTTGTATTAGATCACCTATGTCTTTTTTATTGGCTTCATGAATTGTCCCCAACACTTTGATATTGTAATCTAAGTATACCACTTGATTATGAAACTCCAAAGTAGGATTTTCCTTCATTAAAGTCATCTTGCAATTGTGTGCATAATTCTACACTATATCTTTCTCTTTATTGAGATCGTTGTCCTCAATTAAGTGATCTAAGTCTTCAAAGATTATATTGGTCAAAAATCTACTCCTCATCATTGTGTAGCTATTTTTTCCCTTTACCTATGCATTATAGGTCAAAGTGTGATTATCACTTCAAATATCTACTCATTGTAATTGAATATCACAACACAGTAGCTTGACTACTTTATGCCACTTATCAAACTTTCTTTCTGTAAATTTTACCAAGACTTTACCTATGCCCATTTCTATAGATATCTCCATCTTTCACTTATTAAAGTAATTGTTGACAATTATAGAATGTCTTCTTGACTAATATGGTGATTGGCAAGTTCCTAGCATCCTTTAAGACATTATTGTAACTATCTGCAATTTTTGTAGGCCTATGACCAAAACGGGCACTGTCATTGTATGATAAGGTATATATTTTCAATGCAAGTCTCTAAAGTATGTTCTAGTGTGGACTCATCATGTGAGCCTCATCATAGTACCTATGGAACTTACAAAATTGCTCCTGAAATGCTGCCTTTTTTAGTAAGTGATAATATGAATTTAGCATACATTTTATAAGATTAATTTGTGTTATTTTAGAGATTAACTTAGTAGATTGCGCAATATTTTGATCTTAATCCATTTAAACTTCGTTTTTAGGGACTCCGTGAGCATTTTATGAAGTTTTGATGACTTTTACAACATTTAGAGCTTAATTTAGATACAAGTATTGATTATGGATTGAAGTAGACAAGAATTGAGCAAAGAACAAGGCCCAATGAAGACTACAATCGGGGACTACAGTTGTAGTCTCCACCTATGTTCCTTATATCTCACAATTTTATCAATTTTCAAGATTTCAAGCAAAGTGCAAGTTCATGCTTACACTCCACAACTGTATACCTAGCCTATAGACATGCTATGATGTATGAATCTTCTATTTTTGTTAGGTTTTCTTTGTAAACCTAAGCCCATTCTCTATATATAGATACTTAGGCTAAGGGTTTCAGAGAAAGCCCCCTTGGGTAGAGTTGTAGACTAAAATTGTATTATGGGTCTCTTAAACAGCTTCTTCTTTTCTTTAATTGATGTTGCTCTTTTGAATATTCTTAGTAAATTGTTATTGAAATATAGTTCTTCTTGCAATAACTTCTATTTCAACCTACAATTTTGTTCTTTGATGATCCAATTACACCGATTTTATTGTCATCAATTAGTAATTATTCGAGTTGCTAAATTAATGTATGAGTTTATTGTAGAGATGCAAGTCTAGCAGTAAATAGATAAGCATAATTAGAGAGGATTAGGATTGACTAAACCATTTAGCAATTCATTTCTTCTGGATTAGGGTAACCTAGGCCAACTTAATAGCAAGATCCATGTTCTAAATGCAATCCTGTGGTGCTCTATTTATAAGCAATTCAAATAGAAAGGGTCTTAGGTTTTGGAAGTGGCCAAAGACACAAGTCCAACCAATTCAAAATCTGAATTCCATAGAATAGGAGAATAGGATTAGGCATCTCTATGGTTTAAGGAATAATTTAGATTAAGCGGTTGCATAGAACTAAAGAGTAGATAACTACAATTTACTAAGGATTATGTATTATTTTTCTTAATTGAATTATGCTTGATTTAGTTTAGTTTTGCTTATTTAGTCTTGTTCTTATTTATTTTATCATTCCTATTTCAATTATTGTCTTATATTCATCTTTCCCATTTAATTATTGTCGAGTCTAATTTTTCGATTTTCTATTTAAAATTGAATTCCCCATTTCTTGATTAATACTAAACCATAACCCATTTAATATTAATCCTCGATTAAAGAAATTGAGAAATTCCGATTTTTTATTGAAAATAATTTTTGGAGTCGCCACCCAACCAGAGTTAGGAAAAAGAAAAGGAACCGTAATCAATTAGATAGATTAATTACAATTTGGCTACTGATTTTTTATTTCAATTTGAATGAAGAACTAAAGGGTTCTAGATTCGGGAGTTAACCTATTAAACCCTAATTGGTACCACTATCTATTTATCGAAATTAGGATTATTCTTTCAATTATAATATTTAAAAAATAAATAAATAAATAATTAAAAGAAAAAAAAAGAACCTAAGTTTCTACATATTTTAACATCGCCCCGAAGGTGCCTACGTACTCGCTAGTCGGGATCAGACGATCGTAGTTCTTTCTGAAAACTATAATGTGTTGGTTCTTTTTATAAAAAAAAATGATTGATTGAATTTGCGTTTTTATTAACCATTTTATTTTTATTAAGAAAAATCCCTAGAAGCCTAATTTTTATTCCTAATTATAGAAACCTAAAAACCTAATTTTTGAAAAGTCTCAAATTAAGATTTTTATTTAAAAACAACTAAGTGATATTTTTTTTTATTTTCAAGAAAAACCCTAAAGACCTAAAAATGCAATTTTTATGAAACATACAATGTTCTACATGATGGATCTTTTATATAGAAAATATGCTTAAAACATAAAAAAGAAAAAAAATTCCTAATAATAGAAAAGACATCTAAACCATAGAAAAGATATCTAAATCATAGAAAAAATGTCTAAACTATAGAAACTATGAAAAAGATATTTAAACCATAGAAAAAAAAAATCTAAATGATAGAAAAGATGTCTAAATGATAGAAAAGAAACCTAAACAATGGAAATAATATATAAACTATAGAAAAGAAGCCTAAATTATGGAAAAGATGTCTAACCACAGAAAAGACGTCTAAACCATGGAAAATAAGCCTAAACTATGGAAAAGATATTTCACCGTAAAAAAAAAGTTAATTAAAGATTTTTTTTTATTTTATGAATATCAAAATGATTTTTTTATCTAGAAAACCCTAACATGCTTAATGCAATTTTTCTAAATTAATACCATATGCAAAGAACGAGATTTTGTAAAATATAAGATTTTATAAAAATATTATTTTGAAAATATGAAATCTAAAAAGAAAAATAATAAAAGATAAATAAACTAAAACTTAACTTAACATATGTTCGCTAGACACTAATGCTATAAGTAATTACTAACAATTAAAGACGTGATAAAAAAAAAAAATTAGTACAAGTCTTAAAAATAACTACGCATATACTAAGTGAGATAAAAATAAATAAATAAGACAACCTATAGACAATAATTAAAAACCATTATTACGTACCTGCAAGGCAAAGTATGTAAAGCTAATGAAATGGAACATATTAGATTTCCGGTCCTATCGCGCGCACAATTATAGAATTGGTCTAAGAAGTGGGTTCGAGAGTGTTTTTAACAAATGTGTAATTGTTCTTCTTTGACTTGCACCATGGAACCCTTATTTATAAAACTTGAAAACAAATCTTTTGAATCGAATCGAATCGAATCGAATTGAATCGAATAGAATCTAAATCGATAAAGATCTAAAATAGATTCGAATCTTACAAATCTTGATTTTATTGGATTTAACGTCATTGTATCAGATTTGCTTTTTTTCGACAACTTTTTAGTCAAGATTCTATCAAATTAATTTTTTTGAATTTCTTTATATTTTAGTTTTTTCTTCTTTTTTTTTCCAACAATTTTCTATCTTTTTTTTCATTTTTTATCATTTTTCAATTTTTTATTATTTTCTAAATTACAACCCTAAAAACAAAAATTATAACTACTATGGGCAAAAATCGAGTATCTACAGCTGCCCCTCTTTGTGGTGAAGTTTGCCTCTTTGTGGTGAAGCTTGAATAAAACTTTGCCACAAAGACAAATGTGACACCGTTTTTGCCTTAAGACGACTCTATCCTAAAGAACGCTAAGACAT
Organism: Lumnitzera littorea; assembly: GCA_024138015.1. Classification (NCBI taxonomy): domain Eukaryota; kingdom Viridiplantae; phylum Streptophyta; class Magnoliopsida; order Myrtales; family Combretaceae; genus Lumnitzera; species Lumnitzera littorea. The sequence goes on from JAMXBB010000012.1 coordinate 88,090,134, forward strand.
TTAACAACGATAAGTTTGAAATGAAGAATAACGAGGATAGTGCCCTTGTGGGCTGATAAGAACCCTAAAAAGAATAATGAGATCTTGGTCGTGCCCTAATGAGCTGACTAACCAAGGCGGTCAAAGCGCCCTTTGAGCTAGCTAAGACCTAAAGACAAGGAAACTTGGTCGTGCCCTAATAAGCTGATTAACTAAGGTGGTCAAAGCACCCTTTGAGCTGGCTAAGACCTAAAGATGAGAAAACTTGGTCATGCCCTAATAAGCTAACTAACCAAGGCGGTCAAAGCGCCCTTTGAGCTAGCTAAGACCTAAAGACAAAGAAACTTGGTCATGCCCTAATGAGCTAACTAACCAAGGCGATCAAAGCACCCTTTGAGCTGGCTAAGACCTAAAGATGAGAAAACTTGGTCATGACCTAATAAGCTGACTAACCAAGCGGTCAAAGCGCCCTTTGAGCTGGCTAAGACCTAAAAACAAGGAAAACTTGGTTGTGCCCTAATAAGCTGACTAACCAAGGCGGTCAAAGTGCCCTTTGAGCTGGCTAAGACCTAAAGAAGAGAAAACTTAAATTGAGATAGCGCTTCTTGAGCTTGCTAAATCCCTTGAAGAAATTTTGAGTCGAGTAACGTTCTATGAGTTATACTAATGGGAGTTTAAGAAACTCTAGATTAAGACTACGCTTTACGAGCTGGCTAGCTCCTTAGGAGATTATAAATTGGGACTACGTTTTGGGAGCCAGCTGGAAGCTTAAGAAACTTTAGATTAGGACTGCATTCTATGAGTTGGCTAGATCCCTAAATGAGAATATGAATCTGGATAAGCTCCATAAGCTGACTGAAGCACTAAAGAAGATATGGATAGGAACAGTGCTCTATGAACTGGCTATATCCTGGAGAAAATGGATAAAGGGTAAGCACCCTTTAGACTCGCTTAAACTCTATTGACAGTTGAAAGTAAAACTAAGAAACATAGCCGACTTGAAAAAACTCTTGATTTGAGAAATTTACAAACGAGGAATTTGGTGAAAACTGTTTATAATATGAATTGAAAATTTGACTACTATGGATGTAATGGACTAGAAAATGAATGGAAAAACTTGTAACAAGCCTCCACTTTCTCTCTCTCCTTTTCATGTCTTTTCATTTTCTTTTTTCCTTCTTTTTCCTTGAAAGTTTGCTAACGGATACAAATTCCTATTTAAAAGGCAAACGCTACAATCATGTAGGGTATCTCATATCCACCTTAGTTTGTAACCTAGACAATGAGCTTCTTGGATAGGCCTTAAACATTCATTTCGTAAGGAAAAGGTAACCCACGATTAGTTTAGTCAAGGAAGACTTCCTTACGTACTCTTGGTCTGAATTTCACTCTTGATTACTATTCTAGAAATTATAATCCAGTTTGTAAGTGATACGCTCTGATCAATCTGTTAGGTCTTTTTGGGTTCAGTATTGTAAATTGGGCTTTTGGTCAAATGGTTTCAAAAGAAGTTAATTGAGAGGGCCTATTTTGAAAGAAGTGCTTTCGTCCAACCCGGGGGGTACAAGTCAAGAACCCTTAGGAATGAACTAGATGTGCGCTTACCCCAGTTTCAAAAATAATTTTTATCTTAGATAAATCATTCTTCAAAATTGGAAGAGCTTTGAGTAGGGAGGTAATGTGGATGGGAAGGTCTTGTGTTTGAGAATTGAGTGGATAGAAGGGGTTAATGTTCATGATTTAGAGTGTGATTTTGAATTGAATATGGAGTTTTTGGTTTCTAGTTGAAAACATGATCTTGAATGAATATGAGGTTTTATGTTTTTGGTTAGGAATGTGATTCAAGGCCTTTTGTTTTTAGAGTAACTTGGGCTTTCTTTGATTGGGGATTTTCTCAAGCCCGATATTTGGGTATTTCTTCATTTTCCTTTTTCCTATTTTTTTTCTTTTCTTTTTTTTCTTTTTTTGTTTTTTCTTTTTTCATTTCATTTCTTTCTTTTCACTCCCCAAAAATAACTATCTCTTTTGTCAAGCTTTTGTCTCTAAATGAATTAAGGGCCAGAATCTATAGGTTTAGAGTGCATTGACATAAGTAAGGTATGTATGGCCTTTGAGGTGTTTGGAGAAATGTTAGCTCTTCTTCAAAGGGAACAATTTATCAAAAACAAAAATTATCCTTGAATTGTTATTACTGGGGTAAGCTCAAATCAGTTTTATCCTTTTCTCCTAATTAATAACCCTAACCTCCGAATTGTCCCACTATAGGGTGGTTCTTGATAGGGTTTACATTTGAAGTGACTCTAGATCAGTCTAATGGGGTTATCAAAGGGTAATTGTGTTTGGGATTTGACAACGAATACCTAACTTCATTCCGGTCTGCGTATCAAATTCAAAATGAACCTCCTTTAAGGAATGAGTCCAAAATATTCTCACCATGATATTTCTTAACTCTTAAAGTGTTTAAAGGTTAGTGTATAAGATATAGCTCGCTTCTTTTCATTTAAAACTTTTTAAAAGTGAGTTACCAATTCCTTACATAAGGATTGATTGACCTTAGGGTATTGACCTTACTCCCCAATTCCTTAGAACATGCCCCAGTTGTGAAATTTCAAAGACTAAATGCCCCATGCCCTAGACTTATAGGTCTTAACGCCCTTAAGCTTCCATATCTGATTTTGGGTTAGGTTCTTTAGAGTTCGAATGGGCTGGAATTGACAACTTTTGAAGTGGAAGGGACTAATGAATTGCCCTTTTTATTTGTACCGGGGATCAAGCTTAAGATAATGTTTCATGGCTTTATGTTTTGACTCAGTTCATGGTTGGACTTGATAGGTCAAGCCTTAAGTTTGTTCAACTATCTTGATGGGCTAGGGCTCGGATTTGGTTGGTTATTTTCTTGAGCCAAGCGGGTCTGTTTAGGTTATCTACCTTAATGGGCCAAGTAATTGTGTTTGTCCTGAACCCTCTAAGGATTTGTAACCGTTAGCAAATTTTTTTCTTTTTCTTTTCTTTCCTTTCCTTCTTTTTTCTTTCTTTTCTCTTTCTTTCTTTGTTTTTTTTTTCTTTTTTTTTTTTAAAGAGAGAGAGGAAAAGTTAAGGCTTTTGTATTACAAAGACCAAAAGACCGAGTGATTGAATTGTAAATGGAGGGTTGCTTTACTAGAATTCTATATGCAAACTTAGAACAACATTACTAAGGGTATATTTACAAATGAGGAATTCTAAAGGAAAAAATAAATAAATAAATAAAAATAAAAATAAAAATCTAAATCATATTTATTCTAAATGATAAAGGCTAAGGAGTCAATTTATCCAAAAGAATGAATATTTCTAACTGGTAAAATACTAAGCAAAACGGTAACTACTTGAAATTATTTTATAGGTTTGATTCTTTTTGTTTTGTTTTCTTTCTTTTTTTATTATTTTTATTTATTTACTTTGCAAAGGTTGAGCTCAACTGATGTGGGCCCAAATGAAAAGTGATAGATATGAGCCCTAATAGATGTACTAAGGTCTGCAACTAGGTAATATTTATAAGGCTCTTCTATAGGGGCAAGATGAGTCCAATCTTATTCGTAATAAATTCTTACTTATTTGGGCTAAAAAGTTAGAACCATATCTAGAGTATCTTTTAAGGTTAATGAGGCGAGTAGACGTGGATTTGTTTGGAAGCCCCTTGACTTGATCTAGCCATAGTTATGTAAAAAAAAAAAAAATCAAAATTACAATCATCACCTAATCCAAACTTTACATAGAATTATTACAAATTATTTACGGAGAAATATTACAATTATAACTTCACAACTGCCCTTAACCATTTAGGTTCGCCACATCATAAGTTCTTGTGATTTTTTTTTTCTAAAATGTTTTCATGTGATACAACGGGTGGGTCCTAAAGGTCCTCAAGTTCTGCAACCATCGCATTTTTTTCAAAGCAACGGTTCTGTGGTTACATTTGAACTTGAGTGGGGTAGCCTGATCGGCCTCGGAAGGTGGTTACCCCACAACATTCGAAACTTACACAATAGCTCCTCTTCTAAGGTCTTAAGACGACTTAGTTCTGACCGTGTCTACCATACGTTTATGATGTAGAAAAACAGAATAAAAATAAACCCCCCAAATTACCCCCTTAAATAAACTGCAACAATAAAAAAAATGTTAGCAAAAGATAAATAAATAAAATAAACAAATACATAAAATAACATACCTAAGTTCTTTTTTTATTATTTTTATTATTTCATCTTTTTATTTATTTTTTTTAAAATAATCCTATTTTCGGCAACTTCTAGTAGCTAGCCTTCTAGGATCCCTAGTGGAGTCGCCAAACTGTCGAGCCTGATTTTTGATTTTCTATTTATTTCAAATTAATTTCTTATTTTCCGATTAATATTAAACCCTAACTCATTTAATATTAATTATCGACTAAAGAAATCGAGAAATTGAGAAATTCCAGTTTTTTATTGAAAATAATTTTTGGAGTCACTACCTGACTAAAGTTGGGAAAAAGAAAAGAAATCGTAATCAATTGGGTAGATTGATTACGATTTGACTACCGGTTTTTTATTTCAATTTGAATGAAGAACTAGAGGGTTCCGAGTTCGAGGGCTAACCTATTAAATCCTAACGGGTATCACTATCTATTTACCGAAATTAGGATTATTCTTTCAATTATAATATTTAAAAAAAAAAATAAATAATTAAAAAAAAAAAACCTAAGTTTTTGCATATTTTATCGTCACCCCGAAGGTACTTACGTACTCGCCAGTCGAGATCAGATAATCGTAGTTCTTTCCGAAAACTATAATGTGTTGGTTCTTTTTATAAAAAAAAATGATTGGTTGAATTTGCGTTTCTATTAACCATTTTATTTTTATTAAGAAAAATCCCTAGAAGCCTAATTTTTATTTCTAATTATAAAAACCTAAAAACCTAATTTTTGAAAAGTCTCAAATTAAGATTTTTATTTAAAAGCAACTAAGTGATATATTTTTTTTTATTTTCAAGAAAAACCTTAAAGACCTAAAAATGCAATTTTTATGAAACATACAATATTCTACATGATGAATCTTTTATATAGAAAATATGCTTAAAACATAAAAAAGAAAAAAAAATCCCTAATAATAGAAATGACATCTAAACCATAGAAAATACATCTAAATCATAGAAAAAATGTCTAAACCATAGAAACTATGAAAAAGATATTTAAACCATAGAAAAAAAAATCTAAATGATAAAAATGATGTCTGAATCATAGAAAAGAAACCTAAACAATGGAAATGATATATAAACTATAGAAAAGAAGCTTAAATTATGGGAAAGATGTTTAACCACAGAAAAGATGTCTAAACCATGAAAAAGATGTTTAAATCATGGAAAAGATATCTAAACTATGGAAAAGGCATCTAAACTATGGAAAATAAGCCTAAACTATGGAAAAGATGTCTTGTCGTAAAAAAGAAGTCAATTAAAGATTTTTTTTTATTTTATGAATATCAAAATAATTTTTTTATCTAAAAAACCCTAACATGCCTAATGCAATTTTTCTAAATTAATACTATATGTAAAGAACGAGATTTTGTAAAATATAAGATTTTATAAAAATATTGTTTTGAAAATATGAAATCTAAAAAGAAAAATAATAAAAAATAAATAAACTAAAACTTAACTTAACATATGTTCACTAGACACTAATGCTATAAGTAATTACTAACAATTAAAGACATGATAAAAAAAAAAAAATTAGTACAAGTTTTAAAAATAACTACGTATATACTAAGTGAGATAAAAATAAATAAATAAGACAACCTATAGACAATAATTAAAAACCACTATTACGTACCTGCAAGGTAAAGTATGCAAAGTTGATGAAATGGAACATATTGGATTTCCAGTCCTATCGCGCACACAATTATATAATTGGTCTAAGAAGTGGGTTCGAGCGTGTTTTTAACAAATGTGTAATTGTTCTTCTTTAGCTTGCACCATGAAACCCTTATTTATAAAACTCGAAAACAAATCTTTTGAATCGAATCGAATCGAATCAAATCTAAATCGATAAAGATCTAAAATAAATTCAAATCTTACAAATCTTGATTTTATTGGATTTAACGTCATCGTATCAGATTTTCTTTTTTTCGACAACTTTTTATTCAAGATTCTATCAAATTAATTTTTTCGAATTTTTTTATTTTTTAGTTTTTTTTTCTTTTTTTTTCCAACAATTTTCTATCATTTTTATCATTTTTCAATTTTTTATTATTTTCTAAATTACAACCCTAAAAACAAAAATTATAACTATTATGGGCAAAAATCAAGTGTCTACAATTATAATTATCTCCATATTGTCAAGTTAGATAATTAGAGATTTTAGGGTAAATTGCTAGTAACTTAGATTCTCACTTGCATAGTTCCAAATGGGATCGACACTGTAACTCACATTTATTTTTACTACATTATAAGTTGACTAAGTGCACTTGTTTGATGTGCTTAATCAAGTTTTGGGTATTGTTGTAGGGAAACAAAAAGACTACCTTTATTTTAATATTCTTATAATAATCCTCCTTGTAATTCTTTTGGAATTTCTTTATTAGCATTCTTTTTAATAGGTTAAGTATGTAGATATTAGTCAAGGAATCGTATAAAGGGGAAGAATTCAATCATTAAGCCAATAACGTAAAACAACATCGTTCCTTAGGAAGTATCCTAAGTTTAGTTTGGTTAATTTCAATTTTCAATTATATTTGTTAGGTTGATCACTTATCTTATTATTTTATGATGAGCCAATTTAAGTATCGAGCTTTGAATATTAGTTAGTGTTCCTGCTTGAACAATTTAATCTCATCTAAAAACAGTTATTGGATTCATTTATGTGATGGTAAAAAAATAAAGTTGTCATTCAATCAAGGTGCTATTTAATTCGTTTTTGTGTTTCAATTCATTTTAGCTTTGAGTTTTTCTAAAATAATTATAGAAATCAAGTCAAATGAATCAAAATTGCATGAATTCAAGACTTGGAGAAGAAACGATTAAGGTCCACAGCCATTTAGATGAACCATGTTCCCGACGTAACTCATTTCGACAAAAAAAAAATTAAGAAAATACAAACAAGAGGACCACGGGCAAGGACCATGCCCATGGTCAAACTAGGTATGCAAAAAATAAAAACCAAATGGACTAGGTCGAAGTACATGGCCATAGACCATGCCCATGGTGTTATGACCTTGAAGATGGTTTAGTAGTGACAGGTTACCATGTATTGATAAGAAGTAACTATTTATATAGTTGAATTACTTGTTAATTATTTCTAATAAGCACATGAAGCGTCAACACTAGAATATCTACAGAGTATCAACACTAAAATTACAAACTTAATAAAAATAAGTCATAAGTCTTTTGAATAAAATATATTATAACTAGCTTAACATATTTCTTTTCTAATTACATAATTTAATTCCCTTGCTTGCTCTTCCCCAATCTTACTCTTAAGCCCTTAGTTCTCACTAAAGGTCTAAATCTTCTAAGATAGACCTAGTATGGTTCCTTTAGGAAATCAAAACTATTAGGGTGTAAACTATAGTCAACTTAATGAGTTACCTACTGATACCATCTTTTCAAGAAAGTTAATTAATTAAGTAAATGGTATGTAATCAATCAAATATATGCAATAATATACATGACCATCTGGTATTTGGTGTGTAGTCTAGGGCATATTTCCCCCTCCCCTAGTTGACCTTAGGTTAAGGATTCATAGTTCCACCAGTGTCCATGCATCTAATTTAACATAAAGGTCACGTGGCACAACATCCTTGGCCGCTATAAAATAGCTGCAAAACTTTAATTCTCGGCAAACTAATACCCATGCTATCATAGTAATCAAGAGGTGATGCCCCTTGATTGGTTCTAAGAGAACCAAATGGATAACATTCTCCTTGACTTTACGAGAGAATCATTCTCTCATTTATCTAAGAGAACCAACAAATGTTCAACCTAGAATTAACATAATCTCCAAAAAGATGGATCTTCCAATTAGCCAAAAGAACCAAAAGAAATATTCATAAAGGCCATATAAATAAGTCACAAGAGAAGTGTCACGACTCGAGAGGGCTAGTCGTGGTAATCGTCATATACCGTACAAAGGATTGCAAATTGAATTCACTTATAATCGATGACCCTTTTATATGATACACAAGGCTACAACTACTACTAACTACGAAGAGTGCACAAGTTTAAGCAATATCATTTCATGATAAATAATAATATTATAAAAACATAACACATGGTCTATTTGTATAAAAGCTTGCAACTATAAAGTCTGAAACATATCTTAAGTTAAACTAGTATAACAATTACATATTCAGATCTATAAACTATCAAAAATACTCTTTAATCATATCCAGCTCCCACACTGACCCCGTGTAGAAAGTTAACCTCGGGTATGTGACGGCCTAACTCCACAAAACGATCGGCCTGCAAGAGAAGACTACAAGGGTATAAGCTAACTAGCTTAGTGAGATAATTTCCCTCAACCATACAGCAATCAAGTTATATAATAGTTAAGTTCAACCAAATGAATGCATGACAAACAGTATGCCAAACAATTACATGCAAGTGACTAGGTGCTGCATGCAACTCAGATTTAACGCCTTCCAAAGTCAGGGTTGGAGATTCATCGGTATAGTCAGATCTGGGTATTATATTAGAACTTATTTCATAACGAAACTCTGCGTTTTGTACTCAAAAGGTAATGGTACATCCATTATCAGTTTTATCAAAACGAGTTCTACATATGATTGTGAGTAGGTTCATGTAGCCCTCACTCACCCCTAAACGAAAGCCTCTAGACTTGACCCTTAGCTAGGTGGTTGGCGCCTCCAACGCTTAGTCATCCCGGGGGCCAAGGTAAGGTCATATCACACGTGTGCATCGTATGAAATCTATCACAATCAATAATCAACCTACGTATGGCCTCTTGCTACCTCCGTGTAATGCAATTGCCGGAATTAATTATGTAATGCATGATTTATGCATGATCCAAGTTAACTTTTTTTTTTTTAATCGAATAAAATTAAGTCTTATTTATTCAGTGATCATTTTGAGTCACAAACAATTAATTCCTAGTGAATCTACTATGTAACAATCATTACATTATTGAAGTTTAAAGTAAATTCACCATCAACAACAATTATCATGCACAAGCATAACCTAACCCTATACATATTCGTTTATAGATCATAACTTATATTCACTAACTATAAACACAAACAATTATTGAATCATTAGGAAAAACTCACTTAGTTATGGTTAACTTAGGGGTCATAGTAATCTGGTGGCAACTCAAGGTTTATATCGAAATCACATGAGAATAATAGAAATTTGTAAGTTTGGGAATTTAAAGCTAACTAGTATCATAATTTGTAAGGTCAATTTCACTTAGTTACGTGAAATTGTCGATTCGAACTTTTTATTGAATCGCGTGTAACTTTTTCATTTTAACTCGGATCGTTATGAACTTATAGTCCATTTTGATCGTTTTTGAGCGTATTTTCTCGTAACGAGGTCCATTTTGGATGTTATGACTCGTAGTTTAAATTGTAATATAAAAATATCACAAAATTTACTTTTTAAGTTTAAAAATCATAAAATATTAATTTTCTCCTTTTCTTAATATATTTACAATGTAATAATTATTTAAACCATATATTTGATATTTTTATTATTTTGAGAATATTTTTTGAGATTTTATCTTTATTATGATTATTATTATTATTATTGCCATTATTATCTTTATTATTCTTATTTTCTTATTACTCATTTCCATTTTACGATATACACACACATATATATAGACTTATATTATATTTGATAAATTTACTTTAATGAGTAATTCCTAATTTACGGTATTATATATATACATATATATATCTACACCTTACATATTCATGAATTTAGTAAATATTATGTATCACATATGCTAATACATATTCGATATACTATATATATACTATATGGTATACATATAATAACATATACTACATATTATATATATTTAGTTACAAATATACAGGTATACATAAAAGATAGCTTATATGTATTCAAAATACTTGTATTTACTATACAAATATATCTCTATATACATATGAAAATAAGCTTGTATATTGTATATATATATATATATATACATAAATAAGTATTTCACGTATACATATATATGTATAGCTCTATAGTTATTTTGTAAAAATCCTTAATACATATTATATGTAATCTTATGGATCCATATGCATACCACATATCTTCTACTTATGCATACAGGTATATATCATGAAATATTTCATAAAATGCACCTTAATACTTAGTAGATACATAAACATACCATATAATATACATATATACTATACGACTACATATATATATATATATATATATATACTATAGTTATTTTATAAAATACTTAATGCTAATTATATGTATTCTTAAAAATACATAATACATAACCTTTCCATATAATATACCTATATACATACATGTATACATACATAGCCTTATACATACATATATAATTCAATCTAAGTATTTATGCATATATACATATACTAGCAATGTTATAAAAATGCTATACAAATGCTATACAAATACTATATTTATACATGTATATACTATATAATATACATCTATACTAGAAAAATAATTTACTTACCTATTGATTTTAATTTTTCTTCTTCTTTTCTTCTTCTTTTTCTCACATATTTGCTTCTAGAATTTTTTTTTTGTTTTCGGTTTTTGGCTTGAAATATTTCTTCCAAGATTTGTTTCTTCTCTTTATTTATATGTGCAGCAAATAAAAAAAATAATAAGCTAAATCCTATCCTAATCTTTGCATTTATGTAGATGGGACAAGTTAATTATCTTCAATTTTTTTTTCTTTTATTTTACACTCAACACATGGCAATTTAATTTAGTCACATGGGCTGCTTGTGCTAACTTTTGTTTCTTGTTTTGCAAGACATGGCAAATGGAGAAAAGAAGAAAAGAGAGAAAAGAGAAAAAAAAAAGAAAAAGAAAGAGAAGGAAAATAAAAATTAATAATAAATATATGTAATTTTTTGAAACATATAAATTATAAAAATACTCATCATAAATTAATTTTGAAATTTTTGTGAAATTTTATCAATTTAATTAGTACTCATTACAATTATAATTTTTACAAGTTATTGTAGCGATTTCGTTAAAATTTCACGTGAATAGGTGATTTAGTCGAAAATTGCAATCGACTATAATTATATCACTATCGAGTAATATTTAAGTATTTTATAGGTTTATAGTTATAGTTTTAGGGTTTCGAACAAATTCGGAGTCAATTTTGATTAATGGTGTATAAGTCAGTTTTAGAGTTTTAGTACACTATTTAGAGTTTCGATCAATTCCTAAAGTTTTGTTATCGATGTTATATTTGATTTATTAAATTTCATAATCTTTTATTGTTACTAGCCTTATCGACTTATTGTACAGTTTAGAATACTTGGACTTAAATTAGGGTTCAACTACTGATTTCCTAAGGTTTACAAGAAGGATCTCTTGATTGATCCCAAGAAGGCTCACTTGATTGATCCTAAGAAGGCTTAAATGAAATTTAGAAACAACACTTTTCTTGACTACTAAAATGATTAAAGAGTGATTAAATCTTTGATTGGCCTTTAGATGTATGCATGCCTAAAACATAAGAATGAACATGGCTTCGTCTAATGTATGTACATCCTCAAAGTCACTTAGTTTGCAATAAACAAGTAAGGTTTTAGCATTTCCATTCCCTGTGTGACAATGGTGGTGGTTATTGATATTATGCAACATGCTATGCATGACTGCTTTAGTATGCAAATTCCAATATGCTTAACTTTCATTTATTTTAGAGATCACACAATCATAAGAATCGAATCGAATCACATCACATCACAATCATCAATTATATTCTTGAGAATAATTCTTAAATGTCTTAATGAATAAATCAAACACATATGCCTCCTAAATACCCCAAGTAAGATCAGTCAATTATATAGAAATTAAAGGTGCAACTATACTACAATCACATACAAGTGATAATCACTATAGATACTCACCTAGCCATTTTCTATTCATTATAGTAATTCTCTAGGAGATCCAAATAGAAAGTACCCAAAAGAATAAAATTAGTTGAAAAACACACTTAATTACTAAACTTTTTGGCTTAATTTTTGTTCTGTGCTTTTTCTTTTATATGTCTTTTATTTTTCAAATTTTCCATGTTTAATAGTTCTTTTTCCATATCATGTATAAATGGTTCTTGTTTGCAGTTTGAATAGTTCATATGTCCATGAATATCCTTAGTTCTTGTTTCATAGTTTTTCGATCCTCGAATAGGATTCAAATCGTTACGATATTGAGATAATATGTCCATATGTCATATAAGAATGGAAATATGTCCATAAGGCCTAAGTTAGGGGAAATTTAATCAGACATGGTATGTAAGTTGTTTTTAAGACATGATTTTGTCCACTTTTCTTAGTATTCATCATTTTAATCTTTTGTTTTATGGAAACTCTTTTGGTTTCTTTCTTAAACTTGTTTTAAAATAAATAAAATGTTTAGGAAGCTTCTTTAAAATAAGTAAAGTGTTTAGAGAGACTTCCTTTCCTTTAATAATTTTGAAAATCAAGTTAAAGATTAGTCATAAAATAAAAGTATCACCCAATTTTAAACACTCATGAGAAGAAAATGTTTTTGAAAAGGACTCTTTGGATTAGAAAAGTTTAGGATTTGGATTAAAACAAGGCTTAAGCATGAATTTGGTAAAGCATCTTTTCTTTCGATAAAACATAAGAGTTTTTCTAATTCAACTTCAAGTTATTTTTTGTTTTGAAAGTAGAAAACTTCCCTTAATTCCTCAAAGGATTTTCTTAATGATTGAATAAAAGAAGTTGGAAAGGGTCTTTCCTTATCAAAATAGTTTATAAGAAAGTTAAAGCTTACCCTTAAGGTCTTGAGACTTAAAAAATGGAAGAAATGGTTTGTGAGTCTTGTTGGTAGGGCTTTAGTTGCAATAAGAAAAGGAAAGAGAAAAATGTTTGTTGGGTGAAATAGGAAAATAGATATAGTCCTAAAGGTTGGTGAGTCTTATTTATAGAAAAAGTTGGTTTAGCCTATCTCATAAGCTTTGTAATTTCTTATAAGAGTTAGACACACTTTGGTTTGCTTCTTACCTTCTTTTCAACACATGATGATTTTGGATGGAATGTTTAAAAATTGGATACATGAACACTCATTGTTGCTGCCACTTTATAATGTGAATGCACTACATTTCCTTCATGTTTTTTTATTTCATGCTATTTCCTTCATGTTTTTTATTTCACAAGTTGGAAAAAATCATCCACGACATCATCTTCCTTATAAGCTTTGTATTCTTTTGCTTTTTGTAATTACATGTTGACTTAGAAGTCCTCCCATCTTCTAGATGTGGTGCCATTATTAAAGCAATCTTAGGAAAACATTTTTCCCATTTGTTGATGCATTAAAATCTTCTATGTTATTGTCTTTAAGAATTTAAGTTATTCATTATTATAATTCGCTTTTGATGATTGAATCTTAATAAATAGTCTTGATCACATCATTCTTTCCTAGGTTGTTCTGTTAGAAAGTCCTAGCAATTTTTGTAAGATATTAGAATATAGTGGTTTCCTTATTCAAGTGGTGCCTACTTGTGGGGTTGAAATCAATTTCTTCACATGTTTATTCTTTCTTGATGTAATGGGAGTAATACCTCATTGCTTACATCATTGGTCAATTGCTTATTCAACTTTCCTTCTTCAATTCTTATCTTAAAAGACCAAGTCTTCTTAGTCTTTTACACATGTGATGATGTACATATATGTGGCACCATAGGTATGGAGTTAGGGTCTTGTTTATTTTTCTTTCATTTGTTTAATTTAAAGATCAATTTACTTGTCTTGTTAGTTTTTCTTGAGCCTTTTTAAATTAGTTGTTGACTTTCCAAATGTTTCTACTATTGACTAGTTAATAAAAGTGGTTCTTATCACTATTTATAGGTGTACTGATAAATCTTGATCATATCTTTGAAATCTCTCCCAATGATTTGAGCTTAGTTCTAGTATATCTTTAAATATTTTCTAGCAATTAATCTAACTTATACTAAAGTTTTCAAGGGTTTACATGCTTCCCCCCTTAAATAAATTTTGTCCTCATAACTTTAAATCGTACCTAATTTGTTCAAATAGTTGAAGATATCGTCGTCAAACTTCATCCTCTGCTTTCCAAGTGGCTTCTTCATCTCCATGATTACCCTATAATATCTTTACAAAACATATTTCTTTGTTCCGTAACTTTTGAATCTTTTGATCCAAAGTTTTGATGGGGTGCTCTTCATACGTCAAGTTAGGTTTTAACTTGATTAGTTCCAACTTAGTGACTCAATCTAGATTCGGTATGTGTTTCTATAGAATAGAAATGTGAAATACGTTATGGATACCAAATAAGCTTGAAGGTAAGGTGGGATGATATGCTTGATTACCCACTTTTTCTAAAATTTCAAAATGTCAAATATATCGTGGGCTTAATTTTCCTTGAGTTCTTACTTTATGAATACTCTTGATTGAGCTTATCTTCAGGTATACATGATCGCTAACTTTAAATTCCACATTTTGACTTTCAAGGTTAGCCCAAGTCTTTTGTTTATCTAGAGCTTCCTTCATCCTTTATTTAATAATAGCTATCTTGTTTACCTTTTCTTGTACCATATTTGGCCTTAAACCTATTGTTTCTATTCCATCCCAAAATAATGGTAATCTACACTTCCTACCATATAGAGCTTCATATAGAGGCATTTGTATGGTTGAATGGTGACTATTATTGTAGGAGAATTCTACTAAAGGAAGATGTCTACCCAACTACCCTTAAATTCCATGACATAAGCACGCAACATATCCTTCAACATCTGTATATTTCTTTTTAATTATCCATCTATTTGTTGATGGTATTTTGTACTAAAATGAAGTTTAGTGCCTAACTCTTTTTGTAGACTTATCCAAAATTTTGAATCAAATTTGAGATCTCTGTTAGAAACAATTTTAGCTAGTACAATATGCAGTCAAACTATTTCCTTAATATATATTCTTGCTAATTTTTTCAAAGGATAAGTCATATTGATCAAAAGAAAGTGAGCGGATTTGGTAAGTCGATCTACAACTACTAAAATGGCTTCATGTCCAACTGGAGTCCTAGGGAGAACACTTACAAAGTCCATGGTTATTTGATCCCATTTCCATTTAGGAATCGGTAAAGGTTATAACAATCTTCCTAGCCTTTGATGTTCTGCCTTAATCCTTTAACAAGTTTCACTCTTCGCTACGTATTCTGCAACATCTCTTTTCATTCCTTCCCACCAATAGTTCTACTTCAAATCTTAGTATATTTTAGTTCCTCATGGATGAAATGTATAGCTAGAATAGTGGGCTTCTTTTAAGATCTCCTTTCGTAACTCTTCATTTCCAAGTACACATAACCTTTTATCTTTCCATATGGACCTATTTTCTTTAATATTGAAATCAGGTTATTTTCCTTGTCATTTACTTGACTCGATTGATTTCATGATAGGGTCTTCTCGTTAAGCTTCCTTTATTTTACTTACCAGTGAGCTCGATTATCAAGTTTGCTAGTTCCATATTGGGGTCATGCTTATAGAATTCCAAATTCAATCTTTCAAACTCTTTAAAAAGTTCACTTTGTTTAGTAAGCAAAGATGCTACTTCTGCATAATTTTTCCAACTTAGTGCATCGGATATCGCATTTATCTTGTCTGGGAAGTAATTAATGGTTAGATTATAATCTTTAATTAGTTCTAACATCTTTTTTGCCTCACCTTTCTGACCATGTAAATAATGTCTCTAGATTTTTAGAGCAAAGACTACTGGAACAAGTTCTAAATCATGAGCGGGGTAATTCTACTCATGTAGTCATAATTTTCTAGATGCATAAGCAATTACTTTTCCATTCTACATTAATATACATCCTAGACCACTATGTAAATTGCTATACACTGCAAAAGGTTCATTACTATCAGGTAATACCAATATTGGTGTAGTGACCAAGCGTTGCTTTAATTCTCGAAAACTTTGTTCCCGATCATCATTCTAAATGAACTTCTCATTCTTCTATGTTAATTGAGTTAGGGGTTTGGAAATCTTTGAAAAGTCCTTGATAGATTTTCTATAATAACCAACTAACTCGAGAAAACCCCTTACTTCGGTAACAGTTTTTGGCCCTTTCCATTCCACAACTACTTTCATCTTTTTAGGATCTACTGATATTCCTTCACTAAATATCTTATGTCCTAAAAAAGATATCTTATTTAGCCAAAACTCGCACTTTGACAACTTAGCATACAATTGATTGCCTCGTAAAATTTATAACACCACTCTTGATTGTTCTTTATGTTGTTCTAAGGTAAACGAATAAATCAAAATATCATCAATAAAGACAATCATGCTTTTGCCTAATGAAAAGTGAAATGCCTAGTTCGTTAAATCCTTAAATGCTGTAAGAGCATTTGTCAATCCAAAGGGCATTACTAAGAACTCATAGTAACCATATTAAGTATAAAAAGCAATCTTAGACACGTCCTCTACTTTAATCCGTAATTGATGATATCTTAACCTTAGATCGATTTGAGAGAATGCACTTGCTCCTTGTAACTAATCAAATAAATCATTAATGCGGGGTAATGGGTATTTGTTTTTTATGGTTACTCAATTTAGCTCTTTATAGTCAATATAGAGTTGTAAGGAACCATCCTTCTTTTTTATAGACAACACATGAGCTCCCTGAGTGGATAAACTAGGTCATATAAATCTCTTATCAATAACTCCTATAATTGCTTCTTAAGTTCCTTGAGTTCAATAGAGGCAAATTTATATGGATCTTTAGAGATAGGTTCCATTCTTAGTATTTAAGTCAATCAAGAATTCTATCTCTCGTTTGGGTAGTAGTTTGGGCAATTCCTTAGGAAATACATTTGCAAATTCCTTTACTATCTGGATTTTACTAAGGTAAGGTTTATCCTTCTCTCCTTCTACAGCATAAGCTAAGCACCATTTCCATGTTAGGTGCTCACTACTTGTAATTGTATCTATTAAGCCCAATTCTTTTTGTTTCACTTTTATAGTTTCTCCCACAAAGGTCACTCTAGTTCCATCTAAAGAATTAAATGTTACCTCTTTTTTACGACAATTTACCGTTGCTTGCATAGACAACATCCAATTCATTCCTAATATTGCTTCATACTTCTTTATAGGAAGAATTATTAAATTTGCCTTTGATTTATGATCAAATATCCTAATAGAGTAGGATTCTAGTACTTTGTTAGTAATTATCACATTTCCTATTGGTGTTTTAGCTCTAAAATTGTTAGATAAGATAGTTTTGGTTGTCTTTAGCTATTCTATAATTCCTATTGCAATGAATAAATGTGTTGGTCTAGTGGTGAACAAGGTATACATAAGAGTATCATATATCATAATATTTCCTAAGAAAAGATTTGTATGTCTTTTAGAATTCATTATTATTTTGAGTAGTATTTATTTTATGTTTATTATTGTATATTGATTAGTGGTCATATACTAATAATTTTTTTTTAATAACTAACTTACTAACCTGCAACCAGTTCATTATCTTCTATATCATAGGCATCTAATGCAACAAATTCTACCTTATATTCACTCATGTCTTCATACATTACTTCCATGCTATAGACCTAAGCAAGTGCCTTTGAATTCATGGCTTAGTTTGCTCCTTGATTGGACTTGGCAATTGTTGGTCGCGTTACAGTTACACCAGGTTTCTAAGGTTCTAGGCAACTTATTGAAAAAGTTTGACTTTTTTGCAAATAAAACATGGATTATTCACCTTCTTTGGGCAATCAATTATCTTGTGATCTCTAACCCCACAAAAGTAACACTTGTTTCTCAATTGTGCACAATCTTTTGGATAGTGTCTTCTATTACACTTCCAGCATTGCACATTAATGCTTCCACCTACCTTTCCACTATGATTGGTCGATGGGGGATGCATGAATAGCCTCTTCCCTTTAGGATTTATGGTCCTCCTCTATGTTTCTTTTCCCCAGAATTATTCCCCTCCTTTTCAACCTTTCTTGTTCCCTTTTCTTTACACTATCTGAAACCCGAGCTTTTTCTATTAGCTCATTAAACGTACATACTTCAAACCCCTCTAACTTTTGTTACATCTCCGTCTCTAATCCATCTATGAATGCTTACATTTTCAACTCATCAATATTTTGGTATGATTCAAAAGCGAATTGTAATAGCATACTAAATTCACTTTCACATTGATCATTATTCCTTCCTCCTTGCATGATATGAAGGAATTTAGCACAATATTTGGCTTATAGGCTACTAGGGATGTAGTTTTTCAAAAACTCTCTTTTAAAAGTAGCTAAGGTTATTGGTTGTGGTAGGGATCTTCTCTTAGATCCCACCACATTTGAGCCCGTAGTTTCAAAATATATGTCTTGTAATTGACTTGCAAGTGAAGTGGAACTTCAAATGCATCAAACGATCATTCATTTTGGGAAATCCAGTCCTCTATCTTGTTAAGTTTCCCAAATGTTCCATCAAAATATTTGTTGCATTTGATAAATTCTATAACACACTCTGTTGTTGCCTTTGTGTTGGTGCCCCATCTTTATTGGGCAATGATCATCCTCTAGTACTATTAGGGGTTCTTTAGGTGCTAAAATTGGGGGTTATTATCTTACCTCAGCAAGATTTCTTAGGAGCTCAGTTTGCTAACGTTTTTCTTTTAATACATCATTAGACCTATCCTATGGTGGTACAAGATTACTTGTCCTTGAAGTTTTGGGTGCTTTGTTTTAGAGTTGACAACCTTGACATCTATTGCCATGTATAATAAAAAAAGTTTATCTAATTATTATAAAATTCATAAACATTATAATAAAACAATACTCATAGTAAGGTCTTGCATTACATAGGTCATTGAAGAGAGTAGATTACCTGTTTCCCATCATTATACATCATCAAACTTAACAAACTGATAACATTACAACATTGTTTATTCAGTATAGAAATAGTAAAATCACGTTACTTCTCTTGCAAGGCTTTTAGTTGCATCATCACTTAGAGATCCATCCACCATTGATTCTTCCTGCGTATTCAGGGGTGGCTACTTCACTTACCAGTATTATTGGTCTATCATCATCCGACCCTAAGGTAAAGTCGTCATTGTAACAAAAATTCAGCCATTTGTTAACATAATCAATGATAAGAATCAGGCTACTAGACATCTAACCCGCAACCAAGCCCAAGGTCTTGAAGGACTAACAAGGTGAATTCTCTTACTCTAATTGACTCCTACCGAGGCTAAGTTGATCCTTACTACTGGCTAATTCCTAATGACGAGTTGAGTAACTTCATGTCTCTCAAAAGTCATGTACTAACATGCCAAATGCTCTATTGACAACGTGGCCCCTCTCACACACTTGCTTGACTATAGCCAAACTAACCTCCAAATCTACAATATTAGTATTGAGAAGTCGAGAGCTTCAGCACATATCCATTGCCATTCCTTATCAAATGAGTCCACCTCAGATCAGTACCCCCATTCATTACCTCGATTCAGTAGAAATCAAGCTGATTGTGAGAATTGTCTTTTCTGCCAAAAAGTCATCCACTTATAGTGAACCACATGTCTGAACAGCCATGTGATAGAATTTCTCGTACAAAATACTCACTTTTGTTTTATTTTCCAATATGCCCTTCATTATTCCTTATATCTTACTCATTTTAGAGGCTACCCTTTTTGGTTTTTCCCATTTTAGGTAGGTTACCCTAGTTTTATGGATATAAATGCCCTTCATACATTTAGCCACACATCATCTTATCATTATCAATATACTAAATTTACTCGTTTTGTGAAGGTTGCTTCGGAGCTTGTTTACTTACTTCACACACTAATCCTAACCTTTAAGTAAAGCTAAGTGGCGAGTACCCTGACTGGACCAAGTTGTGCATCATATTAAGTTATACCATAAGTCGTTGGAAGTTTTACTAGTGCGTCACATCCTTTAGAGCTATTCATAAGTTTGCTTTTTTTTTTTTGTTCATTCACGAGCATTCTATCACTCATTTAGAGATTTTGGTACGCTCGAACCCATCCCAGTGACTGGCATTGCTTCTCCTTAGTCATGGTTCCACATCATTTAAGTTTTAGGGGTGGAAGGCTTAGATCAATATCTCCTTATGAAATGTACGAGGACTCTGGTATATATGGAATTGGATTATTTAGAGCATAGTTTTCAAAGCTTGGAGGGACAAGGGGTGTACTTGGTTCATGTTTAGGAAAATTATTCAGAAGACCAAATTGATCATAACTTAGAGGTGGAAAAATATTTGCCATATTGGGCAGATCATTGTACCAACTTTTCAAATAATATCCTTCCCATCCTAATTCATCATCTTGCTCCCTCTACTTGTTCCTAGAGCGTATAGATCAATTTCAACTTGAGGAGTTATACTCATGTAAGGGTGTTGTGAGTAGTAACTCTAGTCTTTTTCAATGTTGAACTTATCTAATTCGTAAGTTAGAGGATACCAGAAGGATAAGGGTTTTGGGATTTTAGGTTTAAGCATTGATAAGGGAGGTCCAGTTAGCCATGCTCCTTGTTCACAGATTTCCTCCCAACTCAGATTATCTATGATCAGGTTAATATGGTTTGCTCGAATGTCTTTTGCATAAACTAAGGTTAAGGTAATTGGTGTCAATACCTTAAAATCTAGAAGGTTGGGTTGCTTACTACCAGAGATTAGAAAGGTTATATCTTCAGTTGTTCCTCTTTGACCGTGCTAAACAACATAAATCTTGAGCCTATAGATGTATTCCATAGGGGTAATTTGTAAGATTGTGCTTTTATCCAACTTATCCATTACTCAATTGCATGTAAGGCTAAGTATACTTTTCCAATTTTTTTAGAATTTCATTAATGGAGTTCTCTACTCCATAAAGGGTGAGTTCTTCACATAATACACATAGTTTGAGGTAATAATCAACTAAAAGCTCTCCTTCAACAAGGGTGAAATTATCTTAGAAGTTGAAAGTAATAGCATAATCTGTTTATGACAAAGAAAAACACATTTTAGTAGTAAAACTTATGTTTACTCTACCCCTGATCCACCTACTCTCGTTTATATACTACATTTCATTATTTTAGTTGATTTTTAATATTTGAAATCTTTGCTCTAATACCAATAAAATCTTTCACGATCCTAAAGGTATTATAGTAGTAACAAACTGCCATGTACTAATTAGAAGTAACTATTTATATACTTTAATTACTTGCCAATTAATTCCAATAAGCACATGAAGTGTCAACACCAGAATATTTACAAAGTATCACAAACTTAATGGTATAAAATGAAGTTCAAATATTATTAATTAAATATAAAATTACAAAATTAATAAAGATAAGCCATAAATCTTTCAAATAAAACATATTACAACTAGATTAACAAATTTCTTTTCTATTACACAATTTAATTCCCTTGCTTGCTCTCTCCCAGTGTTGCTCCTAAGCCCTTAATTCTCACCAAAGGTCTAGATCTTCCAAGGTAAACTTAGTATGGTTCCTACAAGAAATCAAAGTTATTATGGTGTAAGCTATAGTTAGCTAAGTAAGTTACCCACTCATACCACCTTTCAAGGAAGTTTCCTATGTGTTGATGCACTGAAATCTTCCATGTTATTGGCTTTGAGAATTTGGTTAAGTTATTCATAATTATAATTTGTGTTTTATGATTGAATATTAATAAATAGTCTTGATTACAATGTTCTTTCCTAGGTTGTTTTGTTAAAAAGTCCTAAAAATGTTTGTAAGATACTAGAATCTAGTGGTTTTCTTATTCAAGTGGTGCCTACTTATGGGGTTGAAATCAATTTTTTCACATGTTTTTTCTTTCTTGATGTAATGGGAGTAATACCTCATTGTTTACATCTTTTGTCAATTGCTTATTCAACTTTCCTTCTTCAATTCTTATCTTGATAGACCAAGTCTTCTTAGTCGTTTACATATGTGATGATGCACATGTATGTGGCACCATAGGTATGTAGTTAAGGTCATGCTTATTTTTCTTTCATTGGTTTAATATAAAGATCAATTTACTTGTCTTGTTAGTTTTTCTTAAGCCTTTTTAAATTAGTTGTTTACTTTGGTTTACCAAAAGTTTCTACCATTAACTATTCAATAAAGGTGGTTCTTATCACTATTTATAGGTATGCTAGCAAATCTTGATCATATTTCTCAAATCTTTTTTAGCAAATTTTGTCTATCTTTAGTATATCTCTCAATATTTCCTAGCAATTGGCTAGCTTGTACTAAAGCTTTTAAGAGTTCATGTGTCCGATACAAATTCAAAGACCATGGGATAGACACTTAAGCTCCATTCTAAAACACACACATACTCTCTTTGTAAATGCCTATTTTCTCCCATTTCTCTCTCTACACACTCCCTAAATCTTCATGAAACTTGACAATCCAACACCATACACTATAAAATCAAGGTACGCACATCATCCTTCTTTAGTTAATTTCTTAAATTTGCGATTAAATTACATAAAAAATTGATTTTTGATGAGGGTTTCATGAAAAAGATCCTTGAATGCATGTGTAGAAATCTTGTTTTCTATGAGTGATTTAGGAAGATTAATGTGATGAAATATGTCTTCCATTCATTATTTATGAAAACTCCCTGAAAAATGCATGTTGTTGAGGATTATAGATGAGAAAGTGAGAGAAAGTTAAGGAAAGTGAGGGAAGACGAGAGAGAGTGACAATAGAGTGAAGGAAAGTGATAGAAATTATTATTGATATCATTCTTCCAATGTGATGTGCACAATTTATGTTAAAATTTGGAAAGTTGTTGTGATTAGAAATCATATATAATTAGAAGAAAAATCCATGAATTCTTAGAATTTTTTTTTAATTTTTTGATATAGATATATCTTAACATATGTCTTAAATTCATGTTAGAATTAAGAATTTGTTGTTAACAATTGCACTATTAGATTGTAAAAAATAAGTTTTCAAACAAGTGCATGTTAAATTGCTAAAGTTCATATTAACAGAGATTATGAAATTATAGGACTATTATTAATATTAACCTATAATTTCATTAATCTATGTATTTAGAAATTATGCTTTATTCTACAAAATTCGGCTACTTCGAGAGGTTCTCATACTACTAGTCTATTCAATGATGAATTGTAAATTGAATACTAGTGCTCATGATAATAGAGATTATGTATGAAAATAGAATTTGGTTTTCAAACTAATTATATAATTGCATTAATCCATGAATTGCCTAGATTAGCATTATACTATACAATCCTTTTGTTAATTCAATCTTTGCTATGTTGCTTAGATTAGGAAAATTAGCAATAGACTTGGAATAACATTTCTGTTTCATTAGACTCTTAAATTAGTTATTGTTTATATTACAAGTGAAGGTCCCAAAAGTAAGTAAGAGGAGGGTGAATTGATTACTTAGAAAATTTAAAACTTTTTCTTAGAACTTAATAAAATTGTCTCCTTGTTGATCACTCTCTTACCTTGGTTAATACATAAAAATAAATCAACCATGAAATTAAAGAGAGTAGAGTTGAGAAGATCAGGCGCAAGAAATATAGTGATTCGGCTTTATATCTATAGCACTTTTTCAGCTCCACTATTGGAGACAAAGTGTTCCCCACTAATATTGTTTCACTATCCACTTTAAATCAAAATAAATCACTGAGAAATCACAATGACCAAGTCCTTTACTTTGTCTCCCTAACTCATCCTTAGCTAAAGACAGATCTACAAAGTCTACAACCCACAACAAAGTTGCTCGCAATAATATTGATCTAATGAGGAATACAAAGAAATATTCTCTTATTTTTTTCCCTAAAAAACAATACAAGAAACAACAATATATGAACAAAATTTGCACGAGTGATTTCGTATGATTGTGAGATGAAATGCTTTCTTCTATGCTCATTGTTCTTCTTGTTATCTCTTTGAGATGAATATATAAATATTCTCCTATTTCCAACGGTCAGCTTCTTCTCTTCGATTGGTTTGATTGACTTGAAAATTCAACTCCAAAAATCTTGGAGATAAACTTATAGTACTGTTGAAAGTTTCCCTTGTATATTTGAATAGATGTCTGATATGTATGTCGGATATTTTAGAATAGCACTTGAGATAATATGATTTTGAAACTTGAACATCTAAAAAGAATCCCAACAATATTTGATCCCCATAACCTCCAACTTGAATTTGAAAAATCGTCCTAAAATATCTGTCACGTTTTCTCTTCATATGTTCCACCAATCAACCCATAAAATCTCCTCAAAACTCATCCCTTGGTATATCCTTACAAATCTCCAGTAATCCAATTAAATAAGTCCATTCTTTTATCTTTCCTGATTTGAATTTGGAAATAATAATCTCAGAATAATACGGCATGGTGTTGTTGACGAGATGAAGGCTTGAACAAATGTTGCCAAATTAACAACTCATGACTAAAGTTTCTGTTGAAAATTGAGGAAAACATCTCCACGTGTGCCGCTCCGTTAATTGCAAGAAAGTTAAAATTTGCTTCAGTAAACTTGGTAGTCACGAATAAATGAACTCCAATGCCACGTCAAATATTTTGTAAAACTTTGGTCTTCATATTAAAAAGAAAAAATACTGAATTCCTCAACATATTAACTTCATAAAGCTGACCACTTCGAAAATATAATAATCTGCTTCTAAACATTTACCATGAGTTGTCAAATACCTCGTAAAATATTGAAGTTGGTTTCCTCTTGAAGATTAAAGTGCTTGATAACCTCTGATCCGAGCACGTTCGAGCTTTCGTGTCTTTCTTATATTTCGGCATTTCAATTGAAAATGCTTGGACACATTACGAAGCCGTTCCACGATAATAAAATACTGGAGCAAATCGTACAATTAAAATATGGACATACGTTGAACCCCATATATTCGGCTGCCACATATTGATCGACAGATAATCATGTGCATATTCTTCTCACATATTGGCCATGTTGGAAAATAAATTTCTCCAATCACATCAAAGTTTCTGTATGAATCGCTCTTCAATTCATCAGAATTGAATCTATGAAAAGAATTCATAAGCTCCATCCGTCTTCATTATAATTTAATTTTATCCATATGAATATAATCTAACTTTAGTGGAACGCATCAAATATACTATCTAAATAAATTCGATAAGTGGAGTTAGATCTTTAATAAAATATATTCCAACTTACATCCTCAAATAAAATATACTATCTAACTTCATCTTAACAAATATTTAATTTTAACACTTAAATGGCCTACACACTTAACAAACACATTAGTAATCACATAGCACATGTTTTGTTATTCTTAAAACTTAATTAGAAGACTTAACAACAAGAAATGTGTTTTTTATCGAAATTGAATTCCTTTGTCTTTTTTATTGCAGAAAAATGCTTAGAGAAAAGCATACCACATGCAAAAACTTAGTCCCACTACTATGTATCCACACTAGCAATTTCGCCTCTTATGGCAATAGCAAAGATACTCTCGCTTGTCAAAGAAAGATTTCTACTTGACTACATACTTAAATTGGGAAGCACTAGCCCAAGTTGACTATGAAGCCAGAGTTAGACAATTGATCAAGTTTGGAGGATAAGACTAGCTGCTGACCATCAATGAGCTAGTATACAATGAGCTAACCTTAAAAGTGCTCAATACCTTCAAGTTAAGCACTGACAATCTCACTCGAGGTAGGCAAAAGACCATCCATTTCAAATGTTTTGGCAGTGAAGTAAGTATGCCAATTGATGATCTTGCGATACAAATAGGTCTTCATCTTGTGGATTATGTCATGGTGATCACGACTCAAAATGCACGATTTTTCTAACTTTAAAGCCTATATTTGTCCATAAATTCTTGCAAAGTTTAGTTAATTTTTCATGAAATTGGAGTTTATACAAAAAATGGATCAACTTGTGCAAAATTGTTAAAAATGCATGAAAGAGCATTGTTTTATTTTTAAATGAATTTAATGCATTTTTAATCCTATGTGTAGGCATACATGGGGCTACCATAGTCTTGGTAGGCCCCATCGGTTGATTAAGGAAGCCAAAGTGAAGGGTGCTAGTAAATTTAGCCTTTCTACCAACCTATCAGTATGCCCTAAAGCATCAGGGATAAGGTGACCTATTGACCGACTAATCGTTGGAGAGGTCAGTGTCACGAAGAGAATGTGCAGCGATAGATTCAACCATACTGAGCAATCGGTAGCTTCAGCACCAATCGACTAGTAAAAGAAATTAAGGTTAGGGTTTTTTTTACTAAAACCCTAATCCTCCTAAACACTATGTTTCATTAAACATGGAGACAACCTAGAGATGACATGTATCTATTGATCAATCGATAAACCTTTTCACCGATCAATCGATAGCTTAAATCTATTTATACTCGCATTTATAACTAGAACTGCAAGCCATGATTAGGTTTTAAACGTTTCTCAATATAGATTTGTGAGCTTCTTATTTGATTTATTATTCCATTGCCTTGTTTATGACATTAAGTGATTGTTTTATGATTTTAATGCACATTTATGTTAGTTTAATTAGTATTGACTAAAGTCTCTTCATATAATTTCTTGTTCATTTGTTCACACAATCTTTACTTATTCATTCATGGAGTTTTATGTTATTTTCCCATCTTTTATTGTTGTCATTATTGATATTATCTATGGCTAAGTAGATTTTAGAGGGTATGTGAATATTTAGATATTGTAGATAGTGTGATAGGAATCAAGCTACTAGGCCTTTCACCTATAGCCATGCTTAAGGACTAGAGGGACTAACAAGGTGAATCTTCTTACTCTAACCGACTCCTACTGAAGCCGAGTTACTCCGAGCTGCCGATCAACTCTTTATACTGAATCGTATGACTGCCCATCTCTTGGAAGTTATGTGTTAAGTTGTTGAATGCCAAGAAAGTTGGCAACCCTCGCATATTTACTTAGTTATGTCCAAACCGTCAAATTTCTCAACATCACCTTTGCTGAGAGGACAAGAGATGAACTCCAAACTAATCAGTCGCCCCTACTTAGATAAATAATTTACTCTTACTGTTTTGTCTGCATCCTCCAATAGCATTACTAATGCATCTCCGCTACATGTATAGGACCACGTGTAGAATCTGCTACACTAATCATTACTTTTCTTGAATATTCATTTTTGCCCTCTTGTATTCTTTTATATTACTTCTTTAAGACAATACCCTTTTTGTCTTTTTGTTTTTAAGCAAGTTTCCCTAACTTACAAGTATAAATACTCCTTATATTTGTAGTTATAAAGATCATATTTTCATCATACAACTGAATATTCCTCCTTTATGTAAACACTATCGTTTACTCTCATTTCACTCTTATCCTAACCCTTGAGCAAGGTTAGGTGGTGAGTAACGTCACTGGACCAATTCGTGCATCATATCAGATTGTGCTATTAGTCCTTAGAAGTTCCATCAGTATGTCATATCCTTTAAAGCTGTTCATGAGTTTTTGCTTACTTTTTCATTCACTTTCCCATTCTTTCATGCATTTCCCCATTGTCTCTTCAAGCTTTCGATAAGCTTAGACCCATCGAATGACCAACCTTATCTATTCTTGGTCACGGTTCACATCATATTGTAACCTTGTAGTTATGACATCAGTATGTGTGTTTAAATGGGATTTTGATGATTGGTATTGCATTTAGGCTTTTTGAGGTGTTTTTTTTTTTTTTTTTTTGTGTGAAATTTTCAATGGGTTTCCTTGTAATTATGAGATGAAGAGGAGATTAGTCCTAGGAAGTGCCTTCGAGAGTTTATTGAGTTGCATAATTATAAGACCGAGAGGAGATTAGTTGTGTAATTCTCAATTTAAGTCATTGAGTCAATGAAATACCAGTAATTGGCTCTTATACTTATGAGACAAAGAGGAGATTAGGTATTCTCCATTGAATTTACAATACATTATGCGGTCTTAGTGAGCTAAGACAAGTTATGAGACAAAGAGAAGATTGACTCCCTAATTCCTAAGACCAAATTACTTAATTCGTAATAGGAATTAAGTAATTTAGCTTATTGTATAGGGAAATGAGATCAAGACAAGATTTTCCACTACATAGTTTAGTAAGGTACCCTACTCAGGATTGAACTCAAGTGAGTTCTATTAAAACCCAATTAAAAACCATTCTTAATATCTTAACGGCATAGCTTCACCGCTACTTCAAAAACATATCACAAGCCCATGCTTTTAGAATTTGTGTTTGTTGTTAAATTTTATTCTCATTTAGTTGCATTTATTTTCAACTCACTGCTTCTTATTTGGTTAGCTTATATTATAGTAGAAGGTTAAAATTTAATACTTAACCAAACCCTTTTCCTTGAGAAAATAACCTAATGAATACTCACTAGTTTTATTACTACAAACAATCTGGCATGCTAGTCAATTAAGAGATTGACACTGTTTTGAAAATTTCTATTTATAAAGTATCTTTAAGTAAATTAGTTTTTATTCAATATTTGTATCATCTCATTAATGTTTGGCGTCATTGCCTAGGAAAAGGCAAGAGTGTTAATATTAGATTATTTGAGGACCCTAAGACTGAGCCCTAGTGTAGCTTTAGTATAGCTTAGTGTAGTTGGTAGCTTAGTTTAAAGTCTATTAAATTTAAGTAGTTTAGTTGTTAAAGTTGTAATCTTTATTTGTTTTCTTGTTCAATTAAGCTGATTTTATTCTTGTGTTGTCAAATTGAGCTTCTTTGAAAGTAAAGTTTGAAACTTTATCGTTGAATTTGTTAGAAAATTGGTAAATTTTTCCCTTGTTGATTTGTGTTGAGCTAAGAAGCAAGCTGTTTACATTTTCACATTAAAATTTGCAAGTTGCAGTTTGGCGGTGTGATTAGAGTGGAAAAAAGCAAACATTAGGTACGTAGATATGGTAGACAATAGAACACTCTAGGAATATTTGGTCCCATCTATCCGTGAAATAACTTTAATCTTCAACCCACCTAAAATTCAAATTGTGAACTTTAAGCTTAAACTTAAGTTGCTTAAATTTGTCTAAGATAGACAGTTTGAGGGAAATCTAAATGAACACATTTAAAAGTTTCACCAATTATGCTCAATAATCGAACATCAGGGAATTTTGGAGGATGCACTAAAATTGAGGTTGTTCCCCTTTTCTCTTCAAGGAAGTATAAGGAGTTGGTTTAATTGATTGAAGGGTTACGAAATCAACACTTAAGAGAAATTAACCTCTCATTTTCTTGCATATTTTTTTTCTACCGAACAAAGTTGCTACCCATTAACTTAAGATAATGACATTTACACAAAAGGAAAAAGAGCCTTTGAGTGAAGCTCCTTACCATGGGCTATCTAAGGAGCATCGACTACAGACTTTTTATAATGGACTCAATCATGAGGATGGATTATTGGTAGATACTACTATTAGAGGTAGTTTATTAAGTAAAACAAAGAATGAAGCATGAGACTTGCTTGAAGTGATAGCATAAAGTGATAGGAATCAAAGAGCTCATGCTCATATGAGATAGATTGCCAAGGAGTCAACTAAAGGAGAAATCAACCAACTAAAGGAACAAGTCAGAAGGCTGCAACCAAAATAAGGTTAGGTATGCTCACACAAAAGAGGTCAAACCAATTGAAGTTATTAGAGTATGTTAGTAAGATTCTGAGTAGTTAGTAGAAGTGTTCGATTATGTATTGTGCTATCCATCTATTGGAAAAATATTATAGTTTGTTAGATTTGAGTGTTTAAGGTGTTATTAGTGAATAGAGTAATGGTGCTCATGCTAGTTAAGGTCAAAATATTAGTAACACCCCTGGGTTAGCCAATGATAAATTAAACTGACTCACCAATCTTGTTAAGAGTCTGGTTACTGCAATGTAAGTTAATAGGCAATAACCACAGGATGTACCACATCATAACCCACCACAGAATGTTCCGAAGAGGTGTTAAGGCTAAGGTAACTTAGCCAACCGACCAATTCGACCCCATTAAGATAGAGGAGTAGCAAACTAAGTTGCTAGACGAAGCCTGGAGTTAGAAGAGATAGAGGAGAAGTTGATGAGGAAATAGATGTCGAAGAGTATGGAGAAGAAGAAGAGACTAAATATTATTAAGCACAAGAACGAGGACATCGAGCTCCTTAAGGACTTGACAATGTTAAGGCTTAAATCTCACCCTTCAGTAGAAGTGGAGATGCGAATGAATATTTGGAGTAGGAAGAGAAAATGGAGAAAGTGTTGTTGAACCTAGAAGTTCTTATTTGTGATTTTGAAGAGAACAAATCCATGCAAGTCATGACTAATCAAATATTGCTATAAACCAATTTGTAAATTCTCACAAGAACTCTATCAACTGTATCTTTTAAGGAAATACAATTAAACTTGGAAATCTATTTGTAACTTATTAAATTGATTCTAATGTTATTAAAAGAAGAAAAAGTAATCAAGCACTACCAGGGCATGCATTTTAGCTATTCTGGTATGAACCGTTCGGCTAGTTGTGTTGGAACTGGTCAACTGGTTGCTTTAAGTATTTTGTGATCAGTGGCAAGACAAGGACCATGTGACCAGTTGACTTTGGACTGTACCATTGGTTGACTTTAGACCAATAGCTGGCTGATGAAGATCAATGTGGTGTATTGGACCGTACAGCTAGTTGTGCATGGACTATCCGGCTGGTTGATGAAGGATGAACAAGACCAACGGTTAGATTTTTACAAAAGGATATAAAGGTGAGTTTGTAGGTAGTTGAAGGACAATTAATAGAGCCATATCCCTATAATTATTCCTCTTGTCTACTTGTACTTCATTCCAATTGTCATATGCTCATTATTTGTAATCTTTTGTAAACCTTAGTATGGTACCAAGCTTCATAATTGCAATTTTTATTCAAGAGAGCACTATATTAAGTGATTGAAGTTGTTATGATTGAGAGATCATTAGTGTTAGAGATTAGGTGTAGGTACTAGTGCCTTTGAGATTGTCATCAACAAAAATTGTGTATAAAGACCTTAGTTGTGGCATTAGGTGATCGTGGAGAGTAGGCAATCTGAACTCCACGTTAAAATTCCGAGCTTGATTTCCCTATCCCTATCTATTTTATTTTTGGCACTTATTATTGTTTTATTATTATCTTGATTAGACTTATTGTTGGTTTATTTCAATGTCACATTCTTTTAGTTTCTTAAATTAAGAAATTCATATTAAAGTAAAATTTGGGCATTAAACTCAATTCACCCCCACCCTCACCTTCTCTTAAGTCCCTAATGTAGTATTTCATTTAGTATCAAAGCTAATCTTTATAATTTTCATTGCTTAATTGCATTATTGAGTAATCATGGCACTAAATGTATTAAGATTCATGAAGGGTCAAACTATAAATAAGCCACCACTTCTTACTAATGAGAATTATCGCTATTGAAAGTATAGGATGAGAATCTTTATTAAGGTGCAAAATAGAAGACTTTAGGATGTAATTAAAAAAGGATCAATTAAAATAAAAGGAAAGGAAGAGGATGAATATACCGAGGAAGATTGGAAGTAAGTAGACCTAAATGAAATAGCAATGAATATATTGCATTGTGCTACAAATGAAAATAATTTCAATAGACCTTGTACATGCACAAATGCTAAGGAAATTTAAGATGAGCTACAAAACACATATGAGGGCACATCTAGAGTTAGAGACACTAAAATAAGTTTATTATGTGGTGAATTTGAGAATTTCAAAACGCTTCCTAATGAGACTATAGATGAAATGCATAAAAGATTTATTGACATCATTAATCCATTAATGGTACTTGGTAAGAGATTTTCTAACTTGGAAATTAATTCAAAAATTCTTAGGTCTCTTCTAAAAGAATGGGAAGCCAAGAGGACCGTCATTGAAGAAGTACATGGTCTAGAAGCACTATCAAAGGAACAACTTCTTGGTATACTCAAGACCCATGAGATGATCAAAAGATATAGAGAAGCATCTAAGAAGAAAGATATAGCTCTCAAAGCTACCGATTGCAATATTAGTGATAAGGGGGATGAAAGTGATGATGATGATGACGACGATGAAATGGCAATGATGGCAAGAAAATTTAAGAAGTTTATGAGGTTCAAAAAAGAGCTAAGGAAAGACAAAATTGGTGGTGGCAATACCTCAAAGCCTACTAAGGAGAAGAAACATGTCATAAAGTGCTACAATTGCCATCAATAAGGGCACATTAAAGATTATTGTTCGCTCCTCAAGAAAGGAGATAAAGGATTAAGAAAGAAAGCCATGGTAGCCATTTGGAGCGATAATGATTCAAATGATTCAAATAATGACCTTTACCTCATAGCCTTAGATAATGAGGTATGCACTACATCCCAATTTTCTTATGATGAGTTGAAGGAAATGTATGATGATCTTTTAAAAGATTTTGTTTAAATGCAAAGAGAGAATAAAATTCTCAACCAAATGATGAATGATGTAGAAAATGAATTTGATGTGTTCAAACATGAGAATAATAAGTTAGTTGAGGAAAAAGATAACTTAGAAGAGGATAATGAATATTTGAGAATTGAAAATGAAAAATTGAATATTAAGCATGATAGTTTAAAGAAAGAAAATTATGAGTTGAACAAAAGGAATGAGGAAATCATGAATGAAAATAAAAAGCTATTTAAGGAAAATGAAGGAATAAAATCAAATATCAAAGTAATTGCAAATGAGAATGCGAGTATATAGAAGATAGCTAAGTTAGAAATAGAAATAATGTGTTAAAATCTAACCTAAATGATTCAAGACAAACTATAGCCAAGTTTGTTGAAGGAGAAAAGAATTTGGAAAAATTCGTAGGACAACAAAGACATAGTCTTGAGAAAACTAGAATTGGCTATAATAAAAACAATATGTACAAGTCTTATAAAAGTTATTTTATTAAAGCAACCAATAAGACTTGTAACTATTATAAAAGATATGGTTATATTGCTCATACTTGTGCAATGAGGAAAAATACTAACTTAAATCATTGAAGAAAGATGGTTTAGGTCTCTAAGGATCATAGTTTTATTGTTACAACTAACCCAAAAGGACCTAAACTCAAGTGGGTAACAAAAATTTAAATTTCTTATTCTTGTAGGAACCTTCAAGGAAGAGCAAGAAATGAATTTTAGATAGCGGGTACTCAAGACATATAACAAGAGATGTTACGAAATTCACCACATTAACCTTGAAGGATAAAAGGAATGTTACCTTTAAGGATAATAGAAAATCAACTATCCTAAGTGAAAGTAACATTCTTATTAACAATGATCTCGTTATTAAAGGTATATTGTTAGTTGATAATCTAAGACATAATTTGCTTAGCATTAGTCAATTATGTGATGGTGGATATAAGGTTACATTTCTAGCAAATAAGTATATCATTGAAAGAATTAATAATGATCAAAGTAGTTTCGAAGGATATAGATAAGGAAACATTTATAAAATCAATTTTAGCAATTTTACAAATCAAAATGAAACTTGTCTATCCATCTAAAATAATGATAATTGATTGTGGCATAAAAGATTAAGGCATGCTAGCATGGAAGTAATCTCTAAACTTGTTAAAAGAGACCTTGTAAAAGGTCTACCAATAATTAGTTTTAAAAAAGATAAGGTATGTCAAGCATGTCAACAAGGAAAACAATCTAAAACCTCTTTCAAACTAAAAAATGCTATCTCATCTTCTAAGCCACAACAATTACTACATTCGAACTTGTTTGGCCCTACACAAACATTAAGTTTAGGTAGGAAAACATACACCTTAGTCATTGTTGATAATTTCTCTAGATATACATGAACCTATTTTCTTACAAGCAAGAATGAAATAAATCATGTATTCTTTAAATATTGTGAGAAAGTCCAAAATGAGAAAGGCCTTACAATTACTTCTCCTAGAAGTGATCATGGGGTAGAATTTGAAAACTTTGAAATAAATGATTTTTGTAGTCAACACGGCATAGAACATACATTTTCAGTACCTAGAACTACACAACAAAATGGAGTTGTGGAAAGGAAAAATAGGACCCTAATTGAAATAGCTAGAACAATGCTATGTGAAAACAATTTGCCAAAGTACTTTTGGGCGGAAGCCATTAACTCCGAATGCTACATTTCAAACCATGTTTTCATAAAATCAATTTTAAAGAAAACCCCCTATGAACTTTGGAAAGGAAGAAGGCCTAGCATCTCTTATTTCTACCCTTTTGGTATCAAGTGCTATGTACTTAATAATGGTAAAAAAACAACTAGGGAAATTTGACTATAAATTGGATAGGGCTACTTTTCTTGGATATTCACTAATAAGCAAAGCATATAGAGTATTTAATAAAAGAACTTTAGTTGTTGAAGAATCTATACATGTTGTGTTTGATTATTCCAATGATTTACTACCCTCATTGCATAATACATCTCTTAATGAAATGAATGATGTAAGTGCTCAGTTAGATAGGCTAAACTTAAGCAATGACTAAAACAACACTATTGATAAAGATGTTCTTAGTGAAGATAATGATATGAATCAATCAAATTTAGATCTTCCTAGAGAATGGTGATATGTTAAAGATCACCCTAAAGAACTAATTATTGGAGAACCTTCAAATAAGGTATTAACAAGATCATCCCTTAGAAATATAAGCAACCTAATATTCTTGTCTCAAGTTGAGCCTAACAATATTGATGAAGCTCTAAAAGATGAATGTTGGACACAAGTAATGCAAGAGGAACTTAATCAATTCATTAGGAATGAAGTATGAGATCTAGTACCTAGACCTAGTGATAGACCAGTAATTGGAACAAAAAGGGTTTATAAAAACAAACTTGATGAAACCGGTATAGTAACTAAAAATAAGGCTAGATTAGTTGCTAAAGGCTATAACAAAGAAGAAGGGATAGATTTTGATGAGACCTTTGCCCCGGTTACTAAACTAGAAGCCATTAGAATGCTTTTGGCATTTATGG
Organism: Lumnitzera littorea; assembly: GCA_024138015.1. Lineage (NCBI taxonomy): Eukaryota > Viridiplantae > Streptophyta > Magnoliopsida > Myrtales > Combretaceae > Lumnitzera > Lumnitzera littorea. The sequence goes on from JAMXBB010000012.1 coordinate 88,125,272, forward strand.
CATACAAAGACTTCAAACTATTCTAGATGGATGTCAAAAGTGCTTTCCTAAATGGCTATGTCAAAGAAGAAGTGTATATAGAACAACCTCTGGGTTTTGAGTACAATGAATTACCGAATCATGTTTATAAACTTAATAAAGCACTCTATGGACTTAAATAAGCTCCTAAAGCTTGGTATGAGAGGCTTAGTAACTTTTTAATAGAAAATGGCTTCATAAGAGGAAAGTTGGATGCAACATTATTCATTAAAAATCATAATTCCTATACATTGATTGTTCAAATTTATGTAGATAATATTGTATTTAGAGCTATTAACATAGATCTTGTAAATGAATTCGTAGAGTGTACCAAGAAAGAATTCGAAATGATTATGATTAGGAGAACTCAATTACTTCTTAGGTCTCTAAGTTAAGTAAACCGGAAATGGAACATTTATAAATCAATCCAAGTATATAAAAGAGCTTTTGAAATGTTTTAAAATGGATGATTGTAAAGTTAGACCTACTTCTATGAGCACAACACTAAAACTAGACAAAGATGAACATGGTAAATCCATTCATGAAAAGCTTTATAGAGGTCTGATAGGAAGCCTATTATACTTAACCACATCTAGACTGGATATCATCTTCGTTGTGTGCTTATGTGTAAGATTTTAACCTTGTCTAAAAGAATCTCACTTGAATGCGGTAAAACACATCTTCAATTATCTAACAAGCACTATTGAAATCAAATTGTAGTATCCCAAATACACGTCTTTCGATCTTATAAGATTTTCTAATGCCGACTTTGCTGGATGTAAAGTTTATCGGAAAAGCACAAACAGCACAGTCACTTTCTAGGAACTTCTCTAGTATCTTAGCACTCTAAGAAATAAAACTCTGTAGCACTCTCAACTACTAAGACTAAATATGTGGTTGCCGGTAGTTGTTGTGCACAAATTCTATGGATGAAGCAAACATTACAAGGCTATGGTCTCAATTTCTCCATTATCTCAATTCGATGTGATAACACAGGTGCAATTAACCTAACCAAAAATCTAATCCAACACTCAAGGACCAAGCACATTGAGATTCGACATCATTTTATTAGACATCATGTTCAAAATAATGATGTATGCTTAGAATTTGTAGATACAAGTAGTCAAATAGCTGATATTTTGACTAAACCCTTAAGTGAAGAACGCTTTTGCACCTTAAGAAGAGAGTTGGGCAAGATTAAGCAAGATGAGTGCTAAGACTCATAAACATAGATTATGACTTTGGTACATCTTTCTCAATCTAAGAAATTTGATTAATTAGGCTTATTATATGAATTCCATCATTTGCTATGTTTCTATGCATCTTTCTTATTTCTCATTAGGACATATCTATTTTTTCTTTTAGTTTGTACTAAGACTACAAACAACCATGAATTGGTTGAAATAGTTATTTTCAAAGCTTACTTGATTTTTGGATAAGCTAACAATCATTAATAATTCCTGAGCTAATCTTCTTTTCAAATAACCTATTGTGAAATATAGTCAATAAATAGGTCATTGGTGTCAACCATGCACACAACTACCTTAGATCTCCTGACCTTAGAATGATTGCTTGTACCATTCAAATGGTTATGATCCAACCATTCGAATGGTCTAAACAGGTATCTTTGTTTTTCAACACTCTATATGTAGCCGTTTGGATGATTCCCCCTAACCATGGGCACAGTTGCATCAAGTTTTCTGACCACAAAATGCCCCCTTGGATCGTCTGAACAGTTACCTTAAACCATAGGCACAATTCCAACGGTTGCTTTAAAAACTTGAATTTCTGTCTTCAACTGTTTGGACAATTCTCCCAAAACTATTCGAATGGTTCACACAGTTTTTGCAAAAAAATAAAAGGGGGGTTGATAATTTCTTTTCCATTTTCTCTCCTTCCCACCATCCGCACACCACATTGTCCTTCTTCGACCGATCCTTCCCATCCTTAACATTACTTACCCCTCCCTCTCTTCTTTCCCTTCTCATCTTCACCTCCAATTTCCTCTCTTCACTCTCTCCCTAAAACAAACCCTAATTCCACAACCCCTAATCTTAACCTTTTACTCCTAAACCCTAACTCTCTCCTTTCCTCTCAATAGCCAAACGAGGTTATCGAGCTCAAAGTAGCTGCGCTCGAAGTTAGGGGAAACAAGCTCTACCAACTTAGTTCAACAATCACCTCTTTCCCATGCTACGGTGTAAGCCCCAAAGTTCAGCCAAGTAACCGTAGGATTAAACTTAGAACCCAAGGTTTAGGGCGATCGGTTAAAAGATCCGATCAAATCCAAATTAGAAACTATTTAACAAGATACCAGTAAAAATGACCCTGTAAACTTAAATTTAAGAAAATAAGTAGTAAAATAGGAGACTATAAAATTTTCAAATTTTAAGCATAATAACTGCTAATTACCAAAAAAGCAAAAAGTGTAATATAATAACTAATAAATTATTAGAGATAAATTATATGTATACTAAAAATTTTAGAATGACCAAAATAATATTTAGGAATGTTCACGTGTACCCTACATGTATTTACGTGTAGATAAAAATACGCGAAATTACCTAAATTTACCAAAAAGTAAGCAAATAATTAAAGAAAATTATAAAATAATTGAGGAAAAATCAGAAAAAAATCAGAAGGGTGTGGAATGATGCAAGGTTGGTCGTGGCAAGTCAGAATCTGAAAAAGAAAATTCAACCAATTAAATTAGAACAACATAAAAGCCAAAAATTTAGGGATAAAACACTTGTCTTGTCCAAATTAATGCACAATAAATCCCCTAAAACCCTATAAATAGCAGGAAAAATCCAGGAGTAGCATTACTGAAGTTGAGTGATCATAAGTAGTATATTGAAATGGAAGACATGTGATTTTCGGAAGAGAGAATACGTTTTCATCAAGCTCGTTATATTTGGAAAAGGTATTTTGGTGGATATTCAAAATGTTGAATTGGTGATTAGAGGAAAAATCCATTGAAGTAATCCAGTATACGAAGAAGATTTAAAGATACAATGTACTTCATATTAGCAATTGCAATAAGTAATCCAACAGGAACATGGCAAATCTAAATTGTCCAATTGTTGTTGTTGAGTCTCATGTCATGTCGATCTGATCAATGTATTCTGCTGTGTCATGTTTTGTCAAGTAGTCAATCCTTCTCAATACTGTCTCTTTTGCTGAGTTTATCAGTCAACGGTCGAATTCATTCCTCTCGAGTCAAGTCAAGTCAAATTGAGTTGTTAACCATCTCATTTGAATCCGAGATGGAGAAGCGTCGAGATTTGCCAAATTGCTTCTGTTGATCCTATGCTAAGCTTTATGAAGAACAAATGAGAAGCTAAGATAGTAGTATCATCATTTTGAATAGAAGATTATGGATGAGAGGAAAGGTGATGATATGAAGTAGATGTGGAATCGCTAATGATCATAAATAAAACTTAGGAAACAATCAAATAAGGAATAAATGGGGAATAAACCAATAAGAAAATTTGTAAAATTGTAAAGCTTAGTTATAAGATAATACAATATGACTAGAAGACAACAACGATGAAATAAGACCTGATCGATATTAAGATAAGGAATGTAAAGGAAGGAAATTAAGAGATCGAGCAAATGATCAAATAGAGAAGAAATGAAATGCTAATTAGAAAGCAATTAAGGAACTTAATCAATAGATTATACAGAAGTTTCACTTGAAGATAGTTCGGAAGAATGGAAAGTGGGTTTTAAGGATATGAAGTAACCCCTAAAAATACTGGATAATCAGGTTCAGAAGTTCAAGAGTTGAGACATGGAGTAGGTAAAGATACGATTAGATTAGATGAAGGTCTAGACTTAGAAACTAAAGTAGAGCTAAATGTAGTGAAGACAAAGTAATACTTATAGGTTGTTCGATTTTTAGAATCGTAATAATATATAAACTATCAATCCTAGCAAGTAAGCAATACATAAGTATACAGTAGTTTCGAGGACGAAACTATTTTTAAGGGGGGTAGAATGTAAGCCCCAAAGTTCAGCCAAGTAACCATATGATTGAACTTAGAACCCAAGGTTTAGGGCGATCGGTTAAAAGATCCGATCAAATCCAAATTAGAAACTATTTAACAAGATACCAGTAAAAATGACCCTGTAAACTTAAATTTAAGAAAATAAGTAATAAAATAGGAGACTATAAAATTTTCAAATTTTAAGCATAATAACTGCTAATTACCAAAAAGGCAAAAAGTGTAATATAATAACTAATAAATTATTAGAGATAAATTATATGTATACTAAAAATTTTAGAATGACCAAAATAATATTTAGGAATGTTCACGTGTACCCTACATGTATTTACGTGTAGATAAAAATAAGCGAAATTACCTAAATTTACCAAAAAGTAAGCAAATAATTAAAGAAAATTATAAAATAATTGAGGAAAAATCAGAAAAAAATCAGAAGGGTGTGGAATGATGCAAGGTTGGTCGTGGCAAGTCAGAATCTGAAAAAGAAAATTCAACCAATTAAATTAGAACAACATAAAAGCCAAAAATTTAGGGATAAAGCACTTGTCTTGTCCAAATTAATGCACAATAAATCCCCTAAAACCCTATAAATAGCAGGAAAAATCCAGGAACTCATTTGGACAGTTAGAAATCAAAGAAAATTAGGGAGAGTCGAAAATTCGAGAGAAAATCCAGAAAATAAAAAAAATAAGAAAAACTGTGCAGTTAGGGGTTTTAAAGGGAACCCACACCAAACGAGGAGCTGGGAGTGGACGGCCACCACCACCACACGGTAGTGGCAGCGCCTAGGCCGGCCGACAACCCCACGGCAGCCCGCGGTGGCCGGAGCCACCCAAACCGGTGAGTCCAATTTCCAGCCCGAATCTTGTATAATTTTGTAAAATTAGTTATTTTGCCCAGAAAATTATGAAACTTGTTATTCTGAGGTTTTATTGTATGTAGATTTAGGGAAAAATGTTGATTTAGTTTAATTATGTCTGGAAATATAGGGTCCTTAACAAATTGTTCAAAACCGAGCATGATTAAACCGGAAATTAAATAGGCTTAGGGATGTAGTTTGGGGCTCAAAATTTTTTTGTAGGATGCTCATGTGACATAAAACAGTGCTATGAAGCCCTTTTTCAAAAAATTAATTTTCGAAATTTTTAGATAATTTTTAGGTCCTAAAATGAGGCATAAAATGGGTAATTTAGGATTAATTAAGTAATTAAATTATTAATTTCTGACTTAGTGAATAAGTAGATGTTTTAGGGTGTTAAGATCTGATGGAGTATGATACTTATAGCATTTAGGGTGTTAGATGTAATTATTAGGTTAATTATGTAATAAATGAGTAATAGGAAAAAATAGTTAATTTTGTAAATTAGGGAAATATGGAGTAAAATCTGATTTAGGATGGATTTAGACATTTTGAAATAATAATTGGTGTTTAGAGATGGTAATTAGGGTAATAGAAATATTGGAAATACATTATGTGCATAATATGCAATAATGCATAATGTGTAATTATTGAAAATATAATAAATAGAAAATATTATAATAAAAATTGATATTTTAAGAATAATAAAAATGCACAATAAATCTGATAGGAAACTTGAATTTATGGAATTATATGAAAAATGTAAAAAAATTGTCACATTAGGAGTGAATTCGGTACACTGATATGGATTTAAGTGTACCGAGTAAAATAAACACTGACAAAGGGTAATGATGGAATTTAGGTTATCGGGAAATAATGTGATTAATTTCACATTATGGGTTGAAACTAATTTCTAGGGTTGGAATATAAAACGCTACTTAAAAATCGAACTAAAAACTTGGTTTAGAAATCGATGCGAAAACCGAACCTGAACCTAACCCCAAACCTAGAATAATTGTAAAAGACTTAATACCTAGATAATTGGGCATATTAAACCTTAAACAAAACCTAACAAGAAGCATTATAGGATAAAACGAACCTATAACAATTATATGAAAAGCTGAAACCACGTTCGTGTTATAGGGATAACCGGCGATGGCTTGAGCAAATCGGACCTCGAGTGAGCGAGCGAGGAGTCGAGGTAAGTTGGGATTAATACGATGTTGTATTTTGGGAGGCTTAAGATTATGCTTGGTTGTGCTTGTTAGATAGTTGAATGTATGCATGTGTTTGATTATGGGTGATGCCATGATTCTGTTTGTTGCTCTGGTACATACTGTATGAATTGTATGTAATGATTGATCACCCTAAACTGGACCTAATCAAATATACGACCAGTAATCATAATCGAGCATGCATGGCAACCCGTTAGGGGATTTAGGACTCTCCGGCCAAATACCGACCCCTTCGGAAGGGATAGCGCAGGATTGCAAAATGGTCCCTTCTTCATCCTCAGTCGAACTAAGTGACAGGAGAGGAGGTCGCGGCGGGGATGAGGACAGTGGTTCGAAGGTAGTCACGGGAGGAGCAAGGTCTCCATTACACAAGCCTGGGTTTGGTCGTGAGCTGTTGCATTAACGGTAACTCCTCAACCCGGATTAGAGCGAGCGCAATTTCTCTAATCTCACGACGGGCCGGACAACGTCGTGCGATGGCATTTGCTTGCACATGCATTGCAACTAATAAGTGACTGAAAACCTTGTTGTGTGTATGGTATAGTTTTAAGTCCTCCGTCCTAACTTACTGAGCTGTGGTTGCTCACATCCCTATAGACATCGTGTAGGTGCTGGCTAAGAAGCGGCAACAACTACTTTGAAGCTAGCAACTGCTGGATCCTGGGGAGTGAGGAAAAACATGTGAAGAATAAACACATATTTTAAGGTTTAAGTTTTTATTCTAGAATTACTTTTCATTTTGAATAATGTAACAACTAGGGAATATATTACGGAGAAATATTGTAAACTTTAACTGCAATAATTGAATGATAACATATATATATAATTCCTCACTTTTATAGGTAAATGATTTATTTAAATTACAAATTGTCTACTTCAAAGCGGGTTAGTTGTGGACGCCTTGTGTAGATCAGGTCTAGGATAGCGGTTGTGAGGCCAACTTCTATCTTAGGGTGGTTTACACGGCGGGGCTGTTACGACTCTGCCGCTTCAGGGCGTGACATACGGCATGCACAAAGGTATGACAAATTTTGTCTTATGAAAATTGATTATGGGTATCAATTTAATGAAGATGTTTTTCATGCTTTCAGGATTCCTAGCATAAAAGGGGTTATTACTAATCATTTTCTTGATACATGGACATCTCTAATTTTGTTAATAAAGAGGCCATTAGATATTTCTACTATAATCTTTTTGATGATCATGATAGGGATGGTAAATTACTAGTTGGTATGGATACTAGTGAGCATAGGCGACTATTGTTGTATGGTTATGTCTATGGTTAAGAAATTGAGATCACCAGGAATAATATATATAACATTATTTGGGCTGAACTTGGTGGTGCCCATTATATGGAAGGAATTGACAATATTGGAGCCATGCTTTATGAGGATGTCTTTCAAGAGCACCGCATTGGTGAACATAACTGGGCACATAGGCACAATCTTAGAGCCATTCGATTACCTCTTCATTATTAGATCCTTCACTTGTTCCTTTGTTACAACTATTATCCATGGAATGGTAGACATAAGCATGTTACTAAAGGGGATTTGTGAATATTAGGTCACATCCATAATGATGCTCGAATTAACTATGCTGACTTGATTTTCCATTGTCTCCAAATGGTTACTAACAAGGCTAAGCAAGCTGTTCTTCGATGTAGTTGCCTAGTTACTCAGCTTCTACAGGCAAAGGGGGTTATTTTTCCCGCTCCTAGCTCAATCCACAAACCGAACCCTTTACCATGCACCACATTGCAAAGGAGGTTGGAAACTAGATAAGAAAGCTGGTTGGGTTTGTAAAGAACCCCTATCCGCTCTTACTAGCACTGCTTCTCAAGAACTCCATGAACCCATTGATGATGAGGATGTTAAACCAGTCGAACCACTTGATGAAAATGTTCCTCAATAAGGGGCCACTCATGTCGATGATGATATTCCTCTAAGCACTTTAGTTTCCGTTCCTCCTACTAATCCATCTCTTAAGAGTCCTCCAACATCTCTCTATACATACATTGACCAAATGGAGTGGCAGCTTCGCTAACACATTGATGATAACATCTATTGAATGGAGCAACGGGTCTCCCACCGACAAGATTGTATCTTTTATCCTCTCTTTTTTATCCTCTCTTTCAGCACTTCCAGCTGCCATAGCCCTTCCCTCCATTAACTCTTGGTCCTTATGCTCAGCACCACCTCCTCCTCCCAGGACATCTGGTAGCTCTTCTTTACCTCCAAACGCTTAGCTTTTGTAGTCTTATCTTGTGTTTCCTTTTTATCATTGTACTCAGACTCAACCTTTGGCCATTTCTTATGTTGTTGCTTTAGATGGTTCTTGGCCTTTCAACCCTCTTTAGTTATCCTTTGTGTGAACCTTGGCTCCTCTGTTTTGTTTATGTACTAACTACACTTTTGTTTCTTATGTTCTTCTTGTTTGAATAAGCTTAGTCTGATCTCTTTTTAGCATTGTCAAATTATGGTGTTGTTATTATGCTGATCATGGTATTGTTCTTATCTATCTATTAGCCTGTGTAATGACATATCTCACTTGCTGCCATGTTTCTTCTTACACTTTACCACCTGGACTCTCATCCTTTTGATGAGGCCAAAGGGGTAGAAGAATTTAAGTCACTCAATTAAGTGTTTTAAACAAAGTAAATAAGCTTATAAAATGAATTTGTTTACAAAATGAAGATTAGCATGTAATTTATGTGAACAAAGTGAATGTGCTTATAAGTGTCCAAACTAAGTGAATGTGAAGATTAGCATGCAATTTTGAATCATGGACATGAATTATTTCTTGACTATCTTCCAAAGCAAAGGACGAATATTCTCACATTGTCTCTTTTATAAGTGTTTATTTTTTACATCCTTTATTACCATTGAGGGGGAGCATCTATTGAGGAGGAGCATCTAGTAAGAGGGAGTTTGTAAGATTTTGTCCTCATAAAAAAGGGGGAGATTCTTGAACCTTGAAGTTCTTATTTGTGATTTTGATGAGAACAAATCCATACAAGTCATGACTAATCAAATATTGTTATAAACCAATTTGCAAATTCTCATAAGAACTTTATCAACTATATCTTTTAAGGAAATACAATTAAACTTAGAAATATCTTTGCAACTTATTAAATTGATTCTAATGTTGTTGAAAGAAGAAAAAGTAATAAAGTACTATCTAAGCGTGCATTTTAGCTATTCTAATATGAACTGTCCAGTTGGTTATGTTGGAACCAATCAGCTGGTTGCTTTAAGTATTTTGTGATCAGTAACAAGACAAGGACTGTATGGCTAGTTGATGAAGATCAATGTGGTGTATTAGACCGTACGACTGGTTGATGAAGGATGAACAAGACCAACGGTTAGATTTTTGCAAAAGGATATAAATGTAAGTTTATGGGCAATTGAAGGAAAATCAATAAAGCCATATCCCTGCAATTATTCCTCTTGTTTACTTGTACTTTATTCCAATTGTCTTGTGCTCATTATTTGTAATCTTTTGCAAACCCTAGTATAGTGCTAAGCTTCATATTTGCAATTTTTATTCAAGAAAGCACTATACTAAGTGCTTATGAATTGTTATGATTGAGAGATCATTAGAGTTAGAGATTAGGTGTAGGCACTTATGCCTTTAAGATTGTCATCAATAAAAATTGTGTATGAAGACCTTAGTTGAGGCATTAGGTGATTGTGGAGAGTAAGAGGTGATCTAAACTCTACATTAAAATTCTGGGCTTGATTTCTTTATCCCTATCTCTTTTATTTTTGGCACTTATTATTGTTTTATTATTATCTTGATTAGACTCATTGTTGGTTTGTTTCAATATTGCATTCTTTTAGTTGCTTAAATCAAGAAATTGGTATTAAAGTAAAATTTGGGCCTCCTAGTGTAGTATTTCAAGTGTTTAACTGCTATGGGTACATTGATGCCACTAAAGTACGACTTGCTACCATTGAATCTTCTGGATATGTTGCCATGTAGTGGAATAACCTGAATGTAGCATATGTAAGAGATGGAAGACAAGGTATAAGAACTTAGGAAGAGATGAAAAGATTACTGAGGGGAAGATTTGTACCTAAGATCTACTTGCAAGATACGTTTGAAAATTTATAGGAACTTTGCTAAGGAATTCGGTTTATCAATGACTATGTAAGAGAATTTCACATGCTAGTGATCTGAGCCAACTTAGATGAACCTGAACCCCGCACAGTGTTAAGGTTCATTTCTAGACTTGAATATGAGACTCATAACGTTGTAGAAGTACATAGGCTCTATATACTGGAGGAGGCCATTAAGGTAGTGAAAAGGGTTGAAAAGTAGGGGAGAAATGCTCCATGCCAACTTGGGCCAACATCTTTCCAAGCCCTTATTCTGTACCGACTTGCTTATGCTGAGCTAAGAAGCCTTCCTGAGAGAAAAGATATGACTGACTTGATGATAGTCGAGTAGGCCAGCCTAGCCAAACTGATGATAGATCGACCTTAAGGACATATGAGAAGAGACAGACCTATAGACAGAAGACCAGTGTTGTGAAGTGCTTCAAATGCTTAGGTTTTGGACACATGGTTACTGAATGTCCAAACCAATGTGTTATGGTGCTCTAAAGAGATGTAATAGATAGCATTGACGAGAGTAAGCCAGAAGAGGAGAAGAATGCTAGGAAAGTTGATGCCAAGGAGGAAGAAGAGACCTATATCTATGCCGACCAAAGAGAAGCGATGACCTTAGCATTGAGACGAGTATTAAGGTCCTTGCCAAACTTCAAAGAAGACCATAGGGAGAATTTATTCCATATAAAGTTTACCATCAAAGGACACTTGTACACCATCATTATGGATGGAGGAAGTTATACCAATGTTGTAGCATAATCCTTTGCACAGAAGTTAGGATTGCTAACCTCTAGGCTCCCTCAACCTTACAAGCTACACTGGCTTCATGATAAGGATGTTCTATATGTCACAAAGCAAGTATCTATACCTTTTAGTGTTGGGAATGTGTATAGAAATGAAGTGGTATACGATGTTGTCCCTATGGGAGCTTCACATACGTTACTTAGAAGACCTTGGCTATACAATCAATGTGTTACTTACGACGGATATAAGAACAACTATGCCTTTGTCAAGGATGGAAAGAAGATTGTACTATAACCCTTGACACTAACCGAGGTGAAGGAAACCTATAACCAGCTCACCCGAGCTAATAAGAAGAAAGCTTTAACGATGAGCTAAAGAGAGCTCCAAGTTGCTGAGAGGGCCAATGAGCCTATGTTCTTGTTGATTAAAGGTTATTGGAGATGAGAGACCTTAAAGAAGTACTTGATGAGATCCAAAGTTTGATTGATGAGTTTTCTGACCTTTTTCTTGAAGAGTTGCCTAAAGGACTACCCTCAATTTAAGGCATAGAACATTATATTGATTTGCAACTAGGCACTGCCTTACCAAACCAAACTGCCTACAAAAGGAATCATAAGCAAGTTGCTGAGCTGAAAAGGCAAGTGGATGAGCTCATAAAATGAGGTTATGTGAGGGAGAGCATGAGTCCTTATGCTATATCGTCTCTGCTCATTCCAAAGAAGGATGATTCATGGCGCATGTATATCAACAACCAAGCAATCAATTGTATCACTGTCAAGTACATATATCTGAAACTAAGGCTTAAAGACTTGTTAGATGAGTTACATGGTGTTCAAATATTCACAAAGATTGATCTACGAAGTCACTACCACCAAATTCACATTAGACTTAGAGATGAATGGAAGACCTCTTTCAAGATGAGGCATAGTCTTTATAAGTGGTTAGTTAAGCCATTTAGACTTACAAATGCACTGAGCACTTTTATGCGATTAATGAACCATGTGATGTGGCCTTTGATTGGAAGATGTGTGGTCATGTACTTTGATGACATATTAGTATATAATGTCAACCTAAACAATCATGTTCAACATCTCTAAGCTGTTTTAACATTTTACAAGCCAAGAAGTTGTATGAGAACCTAAAGAAGTACATGTTCTGCTAGTGTAAAGTTGTCTTCTTAGGGTATGTAGTATTCTAAGATAGAATTTAAGCAAATGAATAAAAGATTCAATTTGTCTTGGAAGGGTCGATGCTTAGGAATGTTGTTGAAGTACGAAGTTTTCATAGCCTAGCTTCTTTTTATAGAAGATTCATTAAAAACTTCAATACAATTATAAGCCCCTTGACTAAGCTAACAAAGAAGAGTAAAGGATTCCAATGGAATGATCGAGTTGAATAGAGCTTCTAGGAGAACAAAGAGAAGCTCACCTCTATCCTTATTCTGTCTCTACTAGATTTTGACAAACTATTTGAATTGGAATGCAATGCATTAGGCATTAGAATTAGTGCAGTCCTAATGCAAGAATGATGACCAGTTGCCTACCACAATAAGAAGCTAAATGGTGCTGAACTAACAATTGTACTCTCTTTTTTTAGCTTTTACTGTTTGGCAATACTATTTATTACCATGAAAGTTTATAATCAATACTAACCATGAATCTTTGAAGCATCTTGGGAGTTAGAATAAGCTTTGTAAAAGGCAAGCTAAGTGGCTTAAGTTTATAGAAGGTTTTTCCTATGTGATCTGGCATAAGAAGGGAAGTGCCAATGTGGTTGTAGATGCCTTATCACGATGACAAACCTTATTAACCACCTTGCAAATGAAATTACTAGGATTTTTACTTATTGCTAAGTAGTATGCTCATAACCCCCATTTTGGTCCTATTCTTGAGCAAGGTAGAGAAGGAGTTACTGTTGGAGGCTATTATATCAAGGATGGCTATAAATTCAAGGAATGAAGGCTGTGTATACCAAGCTATTCCACTTACGAGTCGTTGGTTAAGGAAGCTCATAGTAGTGGACTATCTAGTCATTTTAGAGAGACTAAAATAGCTAACCTGTTAAAAGAAAACTTTTACTAGCCTAGTTTAGCTAAGGATGCCCATAAGGTAGTTAGAAGTTGCGAAGTATGCAAAAGAGATAAGGGAAAAAGAGGGCCACATGGAGAGTATATGCCTCTACTTATACTAACCTCACCATGGGCTAACCTCAATATGGACTTTGGCTTTAGGTTACCTTAGATATCTAAAGGGAATGATTCAATCTTTGTTGTAGTGGACTGCTTCAGCAAAATGACACACTTAATTTCTTGCCATCGAACTAATGATGCCTTATATATTGCTGATTTGTTTTTGCAAGAAGTTGTCTGATTACATGGAGTACCAAAGACTATTGCTTCAGATCACAATACAAAATTCTTAAGCTACTTTTAGAAGACTCTTTAGAGAAGACTTAAGCCTAAACTTGTATTCAGCTCTAGTAAGCACCCTCAAACCGATGGCCAGACTGAAGCAATGAACATAGTACTAGGCAATTTACTCCGAGCTATCATAGGAAAGAACCTAAAGGATTAAGATTTATGTCTGTTAGTTGTAGAGTTTGCATACAACCAAACTGTCCACAACACCACTAGGAAGACTCTATTCAAGGTCGTCTATGGCCTTAATCTTACTATTCCTCTAGATTTGATCGGTGCCCTTACAGCCACTAAAGAGAGTCAATTTGGAGCAATCAAACCCAAGAATTACAAGAGCTACATCAATTTGTAGCAAGGAAGATCACTAAGTTCAACTAGAGATAACAAGAGATCAGTAGTCATGGTCGCTAAACTATTTCCTTTAAACCCAGAGACTTAGTATGAATTTATCTCAGCTGGGAATGATTCATGCACTTGAGATAGAGCAAGCTATCTCCACAAGTTGATGGTCGATTCAAGGTCCTAAAGAAGATTAACTACAATGCCTACTAGATTGAATTGCCTAAGAACTATGGTGTTTCCTCCACCTTTAATGTGTCCTACCTAATCCCCCACTAACCAAAAGAAGAACTAGTAGATGCCAAGATAGGACAAAAGCTTGAGGTCACTTTAGATTTGAGGGCAAATCCTTCCGACCACCAGGTAGATGATAGGAACAACCCGTTAGACCAATTATGTATAGCCGAGCTAAAGGACTCCAATGACTTACACCAAGGATACTAGCTTAAAACCCCCTTTATGATAAAGATTCCTATTCCGACCTCCGTCTTTCACACTATTGTCGACCTAAGCATGGAGCTCTCACACGTTCCAACACCATTTTCGACCTACTGAACAAATACGTCGACCTACCAAGCATATAAACTAATGTACTGAGCAACCTTATGAATCACCAAGCTCACACCATGATCCAGATAGTTTTCAAGCTAACCCACATCAAACCTTCGTCCAAGCTGAGCTACCTAAACACCCGACCTGCAAAGGATTGAAGTGTTTTCCAATACCCAAGTTCTGACCTGAACCAAATCAAGTTTGCTCTGATAAATGACTCTTTCTTTTATCCTCATCCAAATTGTATCATTACAGCCAAAAAACCTAAAGATATACCTAAGTAAGATACAACCACATTACAAACCGCTATCCACCATGTGACACGTGTCTTCTAGCATAACATTCCAAAAGGATTCTTTATTTTTCCATATAAAATGTTCTTTCTCTCTTTTACCCATTTTAATATATTTCATATATTCCAATTATAAATTACCCTTCTTATCTTTTCCATATATGCTTGTAACCCTAGTGGAGCTTGTATATAAACCCTATTTATTTTTGTACATAGAAATCTATCTCATTATCAAATTATTGCAAGTTTCCTTTCAAGCAACCTTAGTGCTTTCATTCTCCTTTTAGCTCTTATCTATTCCTTTTGGTCAGGAGTAACAGTGAGTAACTCTTTAATTCGAATCAATGAGTTATGTCCAGCAAATTATAAGCTAAGAGGGATTGATTGGTGTATCATATCCAATTTGTAGCTACTCAAATTCGCTAGTCTTCTTTTATTTTCTTTCAGCTCCTTTCGTTATAGTGCTTCTCCATATGTACGACCCTAGAGATACATCAAATGCTTAAATAATTCTAAAAATTATGAAAAAATTTATTTCTAGGTTATTTTAGATATAATTTCATACTGTAATTTTATTTTTGTAAAATCATGAATATTTTATATACTTGCTTAACAAAGTTACTATTCATCCAAAATTTCAAATCCAAAATAAATATATTAAATAATGTTGTTTTGAGTTGAAAATTTTTCTATACAATAAATGTTATACCTAGTTAATTACTATATAGACCAATTTTGAATTCAAGTGTGTTTAGTATTTGTTATATTTTTTTACTCTAAAAATAGATAAAAATAGGGCAAATTATAAGATAAATTGATTTTTGTAAAATTAATTGATGAAATTGATGTCCATTGACTTCTTGGGAATTGTAATAATTTCAGGACATATTAGAAATAATTTTGTATAAAAATAACAATATTTGTTTAATTAATCACAATTTAAGGTTGAAAACATAATTTTAATTATATAGGTGATAAACCCGATAGGATCAAACCACTTGCAAACTGAAGTCCTTATATTTTTATGAGTCTATAGAAATTTTTATAGAATTATTTGGTGAACCAAGTTATTTATTATGAATTTTAGTAATAAATTAACTTAATTTACCAACCAGGGTACGTTATTTAGCAATATTAGGCTAAATTACGATAAAAATTCAAATAGAACCCATGCATATCTATACTGGTCAAATCTAGATAGAATAAATTTCCACCATATTTTATGATAATTACATGACCTAGGCTACGATATACACGTATTAGAGTTAGATATTACATATATTATTAAGCTATGCTAGTAAATTATATAAAATATAGTCTATTTATATAATATGAACATAATATGATAAGGCTTGTAATAAAAGCATATAGGTATAATAGAAAATAAAACACTTTTTAAAAGTCATCTCTCGAAACAAAACCCTTAGTACGCATCATTAAGTTCATATGAACTCGATAATATCACTTTTACTAAAATTCAATAATTCTAGGTAATATAACAAATATTTCTATAATATTATATAAATTTACATACTATGATAGCCCTATCATAACTCAAACATAATTTGAATAATTAAAAATATATTTTAATATGATTAAAATGATATATTATAAGTAATAATATAACAACGTATATTATTAACGTTCACTAACTTAATATAGCTTATATAATAAAACTATAATAAATGCTTATCTAAATAAAATGATTTCCCCACATATAAGAATAATAATATACTTTAAATATATATATTTAGATATATAACTTCATGATGATATAAAAACTAGATAAAATCTTAACATTTTCGTAACTCTTACGAAAACTAAATATGGGTTTTGGTATACATATAAGGTCTCCCAATGAACAAAATGTTGACGGTATAAGCTTATCAAAGTGAGCATCAATACAAATAAGTTAGCATCGTGGCTTTACCACTTGTTAAGATACTATATCAAAGTATTTAGAGACTTAAAAGTACTTTTACTTGTGATTGTAAATCATCTATCTGTATGCATGCCATGGTGCGATTGTTATTCTATTTATGATAGGAGTTGAACTCCTTAGTGTGTTATTCTGCATTATTTCATATTTTAGTATTATGTGAACTTATCTAACCAACCCTAAATGGAACTAATAATGATTTGACGATTACCATAACTAAATATGCATAGTAACCATTAGGGAAATAATTAGAAGTGTCTGACTAAATACTGACTCCCTTCGATAAGAATAGCTAAAATGATCCTTTCCTCATCTTTAGTTGAACGAAGTGACAAGCAAGGAGGTTATGGCAAGAGTAGGGGCTGTAGTTCGAAGGTGGTCCCAAGAGGAAGATATTCTCCATCGCACAACCTCGGCTTTAGTCTACTTTTGAGTCACGATAAGCTCCTCAATCTAAGTTAAAGCAAATGTAATTTCTCTAACCTCACAATGAATTGGATAATATTATGCGATGTTTCAAGTGATTGATTGTACTGCATTTCATTATAATTGATAATGTTGTTTGTCATTGTATACTACTTTTTTAACTTCGTCTCACTTATTGAACTAGTTGTGCTCACATCCCTATAAACTCTTTTGTAGGTGATGAGTAAAAGTTCAAGATATACAAATATAACCACTTCCAAGTTACTATGTAGTTGGGTAGGAGAGTAAGGAAAGGAGAATCTACTGAATTTAGGCTTCTAACTTTTCTTTTTAGTTTTGAGAAAACTAATTAGGAATCCTTAGGACATCTACTAGTTTTCTATCTTATTATAAATAGATTTGAAGACCTGTGGCTTTCATAAACTCTTAATATAAATTATAACTCCATCTATAGAAATACTTATATAAGTACTGTTGTATTATCGAATAATAGGTCATCTTAAACGGGTATTTCTAAAAACTCTACCAGAGGTTTGATTATTGATAGGTGTCAAACTGGATACTTCAAACTGGTTGAATCGTATATGCTTTTTGTAAACTATATTTATGATAGTAGTTATGAGATTAGCTTCTATTTTAGGTTAGTTTACGCTGAAAAAATGCTACAACTTCTCCTATTCAAGGCATGACAGTTCTAAGTTAATATTATAGCTTGTTTCTAAAAAGACCAAATTTTAAAGCGTCTAATTAAAATGAGTAAACAATAGGCTTACTGAGAGTGGGGTTTGTCGAGCCTGGTTTTTCACCCTCTTGGTTCTTTTTATAAAATTAGGTCTTCTTTAAATCGATCAGTACTAAACTCTACCTGTTTAATATTGAACTTCGACTAGGATTTAAAGAAAACCATTTTTTTCAACTTGAAAAGATTTGGAGTCGCTACCCGACCGAAGTTAGGAAAATGGGTTAAGTTATAACCAATTGGGTGAATTGATTATAACTTAGCTACCGGTCTATCGATTAAAAAACCAAGTTATGAATATGGTTTTTTGAAAACTAGAGATCTAGATCCGGGGGCTAATTTATTAAACCCTAAACAAGTACTACTTTTAACTTTCCGAATTTAACTTCGCTTTTCAAATATACCCTTTTTAATTTCTAAAAAAAACATCTAATTATAATAAATGCAACTAAATTGATTAATTTACATAAATATCTAAAAATAGAAAAAATAAAACTTTCCATATTTTAAGTCGCCATGTACTTGCGTATGGGTGCCTACGTACCCGCTATTCAGGATCAGACTTCCGTAGTTCATTTAATAAAAATATAGCGAGTTGATTGATTTTAACTTTGGAAAAATTGCCGGGTTTACGTTTTTACCCATTTTGAGTTGATTTGAGAAAAGATTATAAGGGGTTCTAAGTTGGATTTTATTTTTGGAAATTCTAAATGATTCTAATTTGAAAATTGATTCATTTATTTTTAGAAAACTCAATTTTTCTAAGTGTGAGAACAATTTTTGTTTACTAACCTATTTATTTATTTTTATTATATTATCTTATTTATTTTATACTTAATCTATCTATTTCTATTAAAGTAAATAAATATACTACTTCCTTTCTTCTTTTTTTTTGTTTTTTCTTCTCTTTCTTTTTTTTTTCATTCTTTTTTTTTCATTTTTTTTTCTCATTTATAACATTTACAAATAAACAAATGAATAAAATTAAAAAAAAAAAAGGTCGGCTTGGAGTCGGCTCACTTCAGCTTAGATCAGCTCGGTTGGCTCACTTCGGCTTGAGTTAGCTTGGTCGGCTCACTTCGGCTTACTCCGGCTCGAACCGGCTTACTTCGATGGTGGTGGTTTTCGTCAACAAACACCGAAGGGGATGCTATCCTAAAGAGAGAGGAACCGTGTTAGAGAGAGGAAACTTTGCTTTTTGTTTTTCTAAAGTGTTTCGAAGTTTTCGTTAAATTTTGAAAATGAAGAGTAAACCCCTATTTATAGGTGTCATGGTCATGTTAAGGATGGAAAAAATTAAATGTAATATCATTTTCTTCCAATTTTGGATTAAACGAATCTAGACAATATGTGGTGCCAAATACATAGTTGCGCGTGTATGAATGTGTCGGAATGTGTCTACCATACTTAGAAGTGAGTTGGTAAATGACGTGGCGATGACGTAACTCGTAACGTGGCGATGACATGGCAATAAAGTGAAAAAAGAAAATAAAAGATACAATTTGCACCTTTCATGGATTGAACCTAAGATCTCCAAGTCATATGCAACATCAAGTCCAGATACTTATCTAGCTGAGCTATTGGTTTTTCCTTATTCATATATGTAATTAATAGCCTAGACCCAAATCTAAGCCTAGACCCAACAACCTTTTATTCAAAACTATTAAAATTGAAATTATATTCTAATTAAACAACCTAAAAAATTATTATTTTCTAAATACCCTATTTTACTTTTCAAATTTCCCTTTTTTGTATTTTTTTCTAAATTTCTTCATTTTTGGGAGATTTTTTTAATTTTCTATTTTTTTGAACTTTTTCTAATTTAGGACTCTATAACCTAATTTGAAAAATAAAAGAGAGGCAAAAATTAAGTGTTTACAGGGTTAATAATGGGATGTAAAAGAATTAGATTTATAAGATTATATATATAGCTTATGTATGTAAAAAGAGTTATAAAGTAATTACAGTAAGTATTGTATGACATCAACTAACTTCTAACTTGATTGTTTTATACATGCAAGTTGGCATTTTGAATGGGAAGGAGATAAAACCCTTATCAAATACAAGATTCAGATGCAAAAGTTATTATTAGATATGGCTAATTGGAGAGTGTTTTATACCATCAATGAAATCATTGCTAATTATATGCATAGAATGTCTTTTAGTATGTAAGATGATTGGAGGAGAATGATGGATGAATTAAGAGCTGCATATAATGAGTACACTATTACAGCTGCTTATGAGAAGAAGTACTAATAAGAAAAAGGGATTTTATCTACAATGATTCTTATATTATATTTCCCTACTATTGTAGAGGCAGATAAGAATTATCCCTAGGTTTTGATCAAATACCCATAAGCGTCTCATATATCCCTAGAAATTATCTCTTTAGTGTGATTGACTAGTTTCCTAAATATCCAATAATTGAGACTATAAGTATAAAAATACCACCACAATCTTAGGAACCTAAACCTCCTGTGATGCCATTTGAGAATCCACCCTAAAATTAATAGGAATTAGCCCCCTAGACCGATCACCTGTAGTTGAGCTAGAGGAATCCAAGGACTTACTTAAAGGATATTAGCTCAAAGCCATATCTAAGATAGAGATTCTTATCTTAACCTAATCTACTACCGACCTGACTACCAAATGCTCAAGTGTGTCAAACTTGCTCTTGCATAACTTATCTTAGAAAATAGCTCAATACTAGCCAAGCCGAGCTCCTGATCTGACCACAGACATCCAACCGCAACTCAAGCTGACTCCTCTTTAGAAGGACTGATTGATCCCCGACCTAACCCAGATCAGGTCGACTCCTAACTACAAATTCTTCTCACTTTCTCTCACTTGTACCATATTTCTAACATCTAGCTATTACATAACACGTGTCTTCAAACATGACATTCTAAAAGAATTCTTTTCTCTTCCATACTGAATATTCTTTGTCTCTTTTATCCCTCTTAGTATGTTTTATGTAACCTAATTATATGAATATCCTTTTATCTTTTCATACATATAAAGTAACTCTAGTGAATGGGTATATAATCCCCTACTTACTTGTATGCAGACAATTAATCATCAATAGAGAAATTATTCGTGTTTCCTTTAAGTAACCTTAGTATTCTCATTATCCTTCAATACTTATCTATTTCCTTTAGTAAAGAGTAGTAGCGAGTGACCGTTCAATTTAGACCGATGAGTCACATCTAGTGTATTGTAAGTCGAGTAGGATCGAGTGGTATGTCGTATCCATTCAATAGCTACCTAGACTTTGCTAGGTTTTCTTCTATTTCTTTTGGTTCACTTTGTTATAGTGCTTCTTTGTATGTCCGACGTCGGAGAAACATCAAAGAACGCTCAACCAAATGTAGGGTTTGATGATGATGAGGATCCTAAGGAGGATCTAAAAGAGGAGTTTGAGGTAGAGGCTAAAGCCAAAGCTATTCCTAAAGGTGAAGCATAGGATAGCAAGAGTGAAGTATAGGAAGTAGTTGTGATACTAGATACTCCAATAGTAGTGGTAATAAGTTCAGATTTTGAAGAGGATGGAAAGGATGGCTTGTTTCCCATGGAAGATGTAGTAGCTTCGGAAAGCTCTAGTAACTGAAAGAGTGAGAAAATAGTGACAAGACATGTTTAAAGCTTTTGATATTATATGACCTTGTTTTTTTTATGTACTTAGGTCCCCTAGCGACTTTTGATGTAGTTTTGACCTTTTGAATGTAACTTTTGTACTTCTGATGTTTTGGTTACTAAGAATGTAAACGATGTAAATAGACCTTTGTATAGATGAAAATAATGTAAATAGGTGATCAGATGTATAATCTTATATTGTAAATGAAGTGATGTAATCTTTTGAATGTAAAGTTCCAATTGTCCTATGTACTAATGTAAAGTAAATATAATTATGAAAGAGTGTAGTATATCTTTATTTCCTAATGTTTGTATGAAATATAAGTATGAGCAATGATTACAAGGAATGAAGCAAAATGTGATATGATACTACAAGTGAAGTCTATATGAGCTCATGATGTATAGGTATATTTTATCATAGTATAGAATGTGTAACAAGTGAAGTATGAATATCATTGCTCTATGTACAGGAATGAAATATTATAGGTCCTATGTTGGTAGAAAACTTTGTTGAGGAATTCATGGTTATATATTGTACATATAGGGAATAATTGATCTATGTGTGAATGTAAGCTACTTAGATCATACACTAACTTTCGGTACACATGTTGTAAGTGCAGGGTTGATAGTTAGTGATTGTCAATCTAATCACAAAAGAGGAGGCAAATAGAAATAGAAATGGTTGACATGAGGAAGTAGTACCACCTCCTAACCCTCTTAATCCACCGAAACCACTAGAAATGATGTATCACCACCTGCTCCAAACATGATGGACTCAGCTCAATTTGGGCAAATGTTGACTAATATGAATACCATGATCCAACAACAAGGAGCTTTAATTCAACATTTGATCACAGATGGAAATATGGTAAACTAAAGGCCACTAGAGGTTGAACCTAAAGGAATTCAACCTCAAGAGACAAGTCGACTTCCTAAGTTTATAAAAGAAAACTGTTATTTTGAAGGAGAAAAGGTTAAGCTTGCCTTAGTCAATGATTAGTTAGCGTAGATCAAGCATAGTTTTGGGGTGTTTAAAATTCCAAATAATAAAAAAGTCTCATATGATACTTTTTTGGTAAAGATGGGAGCTTAAGTCCGGTTGGACTCAATAGCATGAACAATCACTAGCCCCATTACATGACAAATATTTTAGGAGGCATTTAAGGGGGGATACTTGCTTATAAGTGTGCAAAATTAGATGACTCAACAATCAATGGAGATAAAGAAGGGCACTGTGAGTGTAGCTCAATATGAGAACGAATTTAATAGGTTGTTGCAATATGTGCCTGAGTCTTATAGAGATAATCGAGTATTGAAGAAGGATCTTTTCCTTAATGGGTTTAACTCAACGACACAATGTAAGTTGATGGATTATGAATTTACCACTTATCATCAAATTATGGATAAGGTACGTCAATTAGAGAATAATTGACTGACCGTACAAAATAAATGGAGTAAGAGACTAAAGGGAATTAATCAGTATAGACCTATCTTTAAGAAGACATTCCCAGGTGCAAATAGTAACTTAAGCCTAAAAGGAAAGAAGTTGGTAGCTGTAACCAATGGCCCTGCTTCAAATAAGACAAGATATAATTTTTATGATCAGGCAAGAAATTTGAGATACTGGAAGTGTAGAGCACAATATTTTCCCCATTAATGTCCTTAGTTAAGAGGCAAAAGCTTTCTGTGTGGTGATCCAAATCATATGTCAAGAAAGTATCCAAAGATGAAAACAGTGAAGTGTTACAAGTGTGGAATGTCAGGACACTTCTCAAGATATTATGGTCAAGTAGGACAAATGACTAAGAAATTTGGTGGAGTAGAAATGACTATTGTACCAGCTCAAGTGTTTGTAATCGAGGGTACAAAAGAGGATACCAAAGATTTTGATAAATGGATAGAGGAACACTTTCATAACAGCTTAGATCATGAAATGGATATTGATGGAACTAACTAAGACTTAGTGAGAAGTATGTAAACTAACTAGTAACCTCACTTAATTGTGAATTAATTGTAAATATTGTATGCATAGGAAGTGTTAAAAATTATGAAAATATGTAATTCAAGTGTAGTATACAAATGATAGATAAATACAATAGTAGTAATTATTTTAGGAAACATACTTGTAATTGGGTGAACTACTTATGCATTGTTTGACATTAGAGCATCACATTCGTTTAGTAGCCAAAAGTTTATTTTGGGAAATTAGATTAAGACGATTGAAGTTAGATCCACTTATAGTGTGAGAACACCTACTGGAGAGTAAGTTTTAACATGAGAAATAGTAGATAATGGATAATTGCAAATTCAAGGAAAAGAATTCCCAATAAAACTAATACCAATCAAAGGGTATGATGTTATTATGGGAATAGATTAGTTGTCCAAACAAAAAGTTAAAGTAGATTGTCAAAATAAGAATGTGATCTTAGATGAGGGTAAAGTGATATTTCAGGGAAAGACTAGTAAGCGAAGCCTGAGACTATCAATAATTGAAGTAAGTGAAGAAACGAATGAGATTGTTGAAGAATGGTAGTTTTGTTAGATATTTGCTATAGAAGGAAAGAAGGAAACCCCAAAATTTTTGGAAATACATGTAGTAAGTGAATCTCTTAATATCTTTCCAAAAGATTTACCTAGTTTAGCACTACATCAAGAATTAGATTTTACTATAAAGTTAGTGCTAGGGAATGAACCGATGTCAAAAACTCTGTATCAAATGTCACCGATAAAACTTCAAGAGTTAAAGAAACAACATTAAGAGCTATTGGACAAAGGATTTATATGACCTATTGTATCTCCTTGGGGAGGGCTAGTATTATTCGTGAAGAAGAAAGATGGAATCATGAGATTGTGTATTGATTATCCGGAGATATAGTGACTATTAAAAACAAATATCTATTACCTAGAATTAATGATTTATTTGATTAGCTGCATCTTGCCACCATATTTTCATAGATTGATTTAAGATCTGGATACCATTGGTTATGAATTAAGCTGGAGGATGTACTAAAGACGACTTTTCAAACCAAATATGGGCACTATGAGTTATTGGTGATGCCTTCTGGTTTGACCAATGCACTAGCTGTGTTTATCGATTTGATAATTCGAATTTATCAACATTACTTGGATAAATTTGTCATGGCATTCATTGATGATATTTTAATTTATTTAAAGACCAAAAAGGATCATGCCGATGTTTGGCCTTACAAAAACAAAGAGACAATCAACTGTTTGCTAAGTTGAGTAAATGTGATTTCTAGCTAGATAAAATCTCATTTTTGGGATATATAGTGTTAGGTGGAGAAATTTTAATGGATCTCAAAAATGTCAAGGCTGTAGTAGAATGGAAACAGTTGACTACGATAATAAAGGTAAGAAGTTTTCTTAGAATGGCGGGATATTATAGGCGATTTATAAAAGATTTTTCTAAAATCACAAAGCCTTTAACTTAGCAAATGCAAAAGGATGCTAAATTTGAATGGAGTGCCAAATGTGAACAAAGTTTCCAAAAGGTAAAGGATAGTTTGATTGTGTTGCAAATACTTATTTTGCTAGATCCGAGTAAATCCTATTGTATATAAAATGATGCTTCTAGAAATGGACTGGGATGTGTATTGATGTAAGATAGAAATGTAGTAGCATATGCATCTAGTCAATTAAGGCCTCATGAGAGGAATTATCCAACATATGATTTAAAGTTGGTAGTTGTGGTAGTTGCTCTGAAAATTTGGAGACATTTTCTATATGGACAATATTATGAGATATACACAAATCATAAAAGTTTGAAACATATCTTTACTCAAAAGGAATTGAACTTGAGACAAAGATATTGATTGGAATTAATCAAAGATTATGGTTTGACTATAAATTATTATCTTGGCAAAACTATTATTGTAGCAAAAGCATTAAGTCGCAAGAACTATAAATAAGTGGCTTTGTTACCCATTACTCAATGTGAACTGATTAAAGAATTTGAAAAGTTAGAGATTGAATTTAGATGGCATGAGATGGATGTGCAGTTGATGAATTTAGTAATACAACCAACCTGGATAGAGAGAATTAAGCTTCAACAAGATGAAGATCAGAGATTGAAGGAGATTAAGGAAAATTTAAGTGTAGGTGATGTACTTAACTTCAAAATTGATACCGGAAGTGTGTTAAGGTATAAGAATAAAGTTTGTGTGCCCAGTGACTCAAAGCTAAAGGATGAAATAATGGCTAAAGCGCATGACACAGGTTATACATTGTATCCTTGTGGAAATAAGATGTATCATGATCTAAAATCGTTGTTTTGGTGGAAAGGCATGAAAAACGATGTGGTACAACATGTAGTTAGGTGTATTACATGTCAACAAGTGAAGGTAGAACATTAGAGGCCTAGTGGTTTACTACAACCATTAGAAATACCTCATTGGAAGTGGGATCATATTACAATGGATTTTATAATAAGACTCCTGAGGACAAGATCGAGTCATAATCCAATTTGGGTTATTGTAGATAGGTTAACAAAATGCGCTCATTTCTTACCTTACCAAACTAGTGATTAAATGGAGAAGCTAGTACGATTGTATATAAGAGAGATTATTAGAGTACATGATAAGCCAATAAGTATTATGTCAAATAGAGATAGTCGATTTGTATTGAAATTATAGGAGAACTTACATCAATCTTTGGGAACTAAGTTGCAATTCAACACTGTCTATCATCCCCAAATAGATGTACAGTTGGAAAGAATTAATCAAATACATAAGGATATTTTAAGAGGCTATGTTTTGGACTTTGGTGGTGATTGGGATCAATATTTACCATTGGTGGAGCTTACTTATAATAATAGTTATTAAGCAACGATCTAAATGGCACCATATAAAGCTTTGTATAAAAGAAAATGTTGATCACCACTATATTGGGAGAATAATGAATATGCGATGATTGGACCTAATATGATCAAACAGATGAATAATAAAGTGAAGATAATAGGACAGAGGATGAAAGCAGCATAAAATTAGTATAAAAGTTAAGTAGATTTGAAAAGTAAACCTATGGAATTTACGATGGGGAATCACATATATGTTAAGACAAATCCATTTAAAGGATTTAAACGTTTTGGTACTATAGGAAAGCTAAGTCCTTGATACATCAGATCTTTTGAAATCTTAGAAAAAATTCAAAATGTAGCGTATCAAATTACTTTACCACCAAGTTTAGTTGGATACCACGAAGTGTTCTATGTATTGATGTTATAGAAGTTCATAAAGACTCCATATGTAATTATGGAGTTGAAACTAGTAGACTTACAAGAAGATTGTACAATTGAAGAAAAGCTGATTAAGATCTTAGGGAACTAGATTCAAAAGATGAGAAATCGAGAAGTTGAATATGTGAAGGTTCAGTAGCATAACGGTCTAAGAGCATAATTAACTTAGGAACCAAAGATGGTGATGAGGAATCGTTACCCAGAACTCTTTTAAGGAAAAGGTAAGTAATAGGTTCTCATCAAAAAATAAATAGTTATCATGTTTAGAATAAAAGTTTCGAATACAAAACTTTCTTAAGGAGGGTGGAAATATCAACTCCTAAAACCATATTTGGGGTAACTATACCCAAATATAAAGCCTTTGAGAAAAACTTATCCGATTGATCCCAAATTTTACAACTATGCTAGAAAAGTTAATTGAAGTAATCTAGTGAAGTTAAATTGTAAAAATAATGACCTAAATTTTCAATTTCAGCCTTAAAAGTATAGTTATATAATATAGTGAAAAAGTCATCGAAACTCTTAAAACCGAGCTCGAAATGAGACAAGGATTTAGAGATAAGTTAATTATGCTATAAAAGAAAATAATATAACATAATATATCATATGAATATACATGTATTTTTATGGATATACCTAGTATATATAATAAATATATCTGTAATTAACTCAAAAAGTTAAAATTATATTAAATAAATAATAAATTCACAAAATTAATTAGAAAATATATCTTAAAAATAAAAGACATGATAGAAACATGATTATATAAGTATGTTTGCATATTACATGTATCAATTACATATGATATATACCTATATATTAATAAAATAACTAAATATTAACATAATATACCTAAATTACTCAAATAATACTAAAATAAGGACAAAACCTATGCAACTTAGTTGGGAATTTTTGGAATAAGCCATGGCACATTAGGAAGCAGCAAATTGATGAATCAAACAACAAATTAAGGAGAGAACTACATCTCATGCTTAGATAATTAAGAAAGAATTGAAATAAAAATTAAAAAAAAA